>JAVJIF010006015.1:0-120116 GCA_038442645.1 Agave tequilana | reverse complement strand
GGGATTAGCTTTATCCCCTTCATCTTTTAGGACTTTATCTTCTGAATTTGACACTTGAATAGGAGATGAAGATTAATCTTTTCCTCCTTTGGATTCAATTTAATTTAAAAATCTAACTTTAGATAAGATTAGGATAAAATGAAGCTCCTTGTATCTTTATCCTCTCATTTAAGTAACTACACACCATAATCAAAAAAGGGTTAATAGCATTAATTAATAAAGGAATGATCAAGGATATATGTGTAAAAGTGATGATAAAAATACAATTTTGGAGTACAATCACACCCCCACATTTATCTTTTGATTGTCCTCGAGTAAAACAAATGTTAGAAACTAATTTAATCTAACCTAACTCTCTTTTGGGGAATTACGATTGCACTTAGTTCGTGCAACAAGTCGTTAAACCTAGAGGGCGAGTGTTGTCTCGTGAGGATTTTCAGTGAATTACACCCACAAAAATTCATAAAGAAAGAAAAATAAAATGTAGTATTTTTGAAATTTCATTTTAAAAGAGGAAAAATATTAGAAATATCTTTGTAAATATTAAGCAATTTATAAGTTTTTAGATTATCAAATTGATCATTCTTATACCTAGTCTTTATTCAAATATTTATTTATCAATTTATGTTAGGATTCAAACTGAATTTCTTATTGAGTCTATTATCTTACCCTAAGTCATATGCATCTTTCTGAACACGAATTTTATACTTGAGATTCTTTAACTTTAACTCTTATGCCTTGTGTGTGTATATATATATAATATATATATATATATATATATATATATATATATATATATATATATATATATATTATAATTTTTTTTTGCCGAATTTCGAAGTATTTTCCACTTCGTTGCCCTTTAAGCACTTCTTTTTTTTTCTTCTTCTTCTTTTTTTAATACGTATAACTCATCTAATTTTCTTTTGTAAGTATTGAGGTTTCTTAAGGCCCTAATACCTAACTAATTGATTATTAGATGTGTTAATACATATATGATATATTTTTTATTTTTTTTCAAACTTATCTCATTACCTTTCGCGTAAGTATCAAGGCTTTCTTAGGCTAAAGCACCTAGCTAACAATAATTAGATTTGTTTATTTTATATATATTTTTTCTAAGATACAAGAGTCTTTATTTTGAATCCCAAGTATATAAGTGTATAAAGCATGCATATTTCATTAAGGTAAAAATATCAAGACTAAATACTTTTTCAATTTTTCCTCCTAAATCTAAAAATCAAACAAATAATTTATTTTGACCAAGTGTTAAGAAATCCTAATTATGATTTTTCTATTCCTTAAAATTAACTTATTTACTTTCAAAAAAATCAAGTATTATTCTCTTTTTCAAAAAGTTTAAAAGAAAAAAAATTTATTAGTAAACCTATCTATATTAGTATGTTTTAAACCCTCTCCCATACTTATCTCATGCATTGTCCTCAATACATGAAATAAAATGTAAAAGAGGTACACCTAAAAATTTATTTAGGTCTATTCCCTCTAACTCGCTTTCCATCATTCCAATGTGTTTTTTTTTAGTGGTGAAATTGGAGAGGTCAATCTTTTGTCATTTTAGTTCTCATCCTCTCCACTTGTTCATCACTTTTTTCTTCCTCCTCCTCTTTTTCTCTCCACTACTCTTTACAAATTCATCCTTGTTATCATCAGTACAGTATTATGGTGCAGCATGAATACCTAAAAATATGAGCTCATCCTCATACATCTCCTCAAAACTTAAATTAACTATATCTTTTGGAGGTATGTAACTAACCAAGGCATCCCTAATCTAATCATCCAAACAGGTAAGTTCATCTTCAAAAATATTTTCCAAACTTTGGTCAATTTGAGGTTCATGATAATTGCACCCAATTAGGATAGGTTGTAAAAGATGGTAGAGTAGGGTGGAGATAGTCATGATAATTTGGAAAAGAAGTTGATGGATGAAAAGATGGTCTCGACCTATCAACTGAACTGTACCCAAAAATTTTTTATAGGTCATGGAGAATTTTTTTTTATATATATAATTTTCATACAAACAGAGATGAATTTAGTTTAGAAAACAATGTATACTGTTCCCTCCCCAGCAACGGCGCTAAAATTTTTAATTGCGACGAAAAATTGCATTGTAAATAGTTTAGGAAATCGTAGTCTCGTTTCAAGGTAACCGCGTAGCAAAGGCTAGACGGCTCGATCCACAGGGAAGGATGCGATGGAAGCATTTCGGAACGATCTTCTCTGTAATTCGCTTGGAATAGAAAAAGAGAGATTGATTAGATTTGATCAAGTTTAAGAAGTATAGTTTACTAAACATCTACCACAACCCATAGTATTAGTCTCAAAAAGTGAATATCATATTGAAAGAAGAAGCATCCATCCTAGGTTATTAATTGAGAATCAAGCAAGATGAATGACGTTGGAACCCTAACTAGTGTGCACTAATAAAGATTAAATATTCGTTCATCCTAATTTCAAAGCATAGCATAAGAGAAGTTTTTTTTACTTAAAATTATGCTATCAAAATTTTTAAGTATGAACTATGAAGAATCATTTAAAAATTGCAACCTGAATTAAAGTAAACCTAATCATCGATTCATCTTCAAGAAGACCATTTTAATCCTAGGGTTTCTAACAATAATAGATATCATTTATTCACCTTTTAAACTAAACTAGGGTTAATGGAGAGTTTAGCAAACAATAGGTTTTAATTTAGTTATTCATTTTTTTATTTATTTTCAATTTTTATGTTGAATAAGAAAAATTGCATGAAAACGAAAAAAGAAAAAAATAATTAATCTAAGCAGAAAAACTGAATTGAATTGCAAAGAAGAATGAGTAACCTTTTATTGGATGTCACTGGCCAATTACAACCTTCTCTCCTTCATCAAAATATTCTTCTTCAAATAACAAAAATGAAAGTACAAGAAATTTCGGAAAGAGGAAAAATTTAAAGAAAAACCCTAAGCTTCAGTCTCTGGATGCCCCCTCTCTGTTGCTCTGCAAGGATATTTATAGGAGATATAGGAAGTAGAGCCCCAGTACAACTCTTCTACGAAGATTCGTAACCACCTCATCCAAATGGCCACGGAACGTGGCCATAGCCGCATTTCCGTGGCAATAGCGTGGCCAATGGCCACACGTTTTCTTGCGTTGCCTCTGCTGGTCCGTTTCATCTGGGCTCCTCCTTCTAGATTTCGTATTCAAATCTTCTATTTTGAGAACTCGAGATAACTTGGGAAGCAAGTTATCACAAATCCGAATTTATAAAAGGATTTGTTCTTTATCTTTAAGCTTTTCTCCTCTTCTTATCTTTATCCTTGTATTGCAAGCAACTATGTTTAAGTCTTTCTCTTAGCAATTAGGAGTTCTAATTTTATCCTTCCTCTTCCTCCCCTAGATTTTAAATTATTAATTTAAAATCCAAGTTTAGATTAGGTTAGATAAGATAGAATCTTCTAAATTACTACAATTATGCATGTGGGCTTGTGGGCTTCTTGGGCTTTACTTGTACTTTATTTTTTATTTTTTTAATTACTCAAGGCCTACACACATTAAACAATAAAACATTAGTAGTAGTACATAATAAAAAAATAAATAGGAAAATATGATGATACATATGACGATAAATATACACTTTTAACTACCTATCAAACATATAGGCTAAATGAGTCAAATCTACAAGGACGGGAGGCGATAGAAGCTTACACGGTATGTTCACGTGTGTGTGTTAAAGTTTCTTCAATGTTTTAAATAATGAAAAGAAAAGAAAACAAAGAATAAAAAGAGAAGGGCACGATGAAATACAAAGAAGTGGGAAACATAGAAAAGATGATTTTTGTTATTTCTAAAACAAAGTAAAAAGGAAAGGAAACTTGTGGCTACTAACTACTTGTGGCTCCACTAATCATGTTAACTTCTTAGTGATAGTTGTCTCACATGTATCCTTGGCCATTACTAGTCCTTGTTCAAGAGCATTTCAAAGTATGACCCATACGATAGCTTTCACATCCAAACTCAATAAACAAGTGTAAGCTACACTTAAACCGTCAAAACTAAACAAGAGTAAGCATTGAATAAAGTAATATTAGCTTGTTAGAGAGTTAGGATGTTAAAGTGTTAGAATCCATCATCATGAGCCATCAATGGCTCTTGCAAGAGCAAGGCCAAGTAGAGGCTTTAAGATTTATGTGGATTATCAAGTAAGAAGTTAGCAAGTTAGTGTTTAATAGTTAGTTGCCATGAGAGAAAATTAGCTAAATATGTAAAAAAAGTTAGGGAGAAGAAAACAAAGAGAAGTAAAGAGAGAACCTTTCATACATTGTCACCTTCTATTATAAGCACTCTTGCTTCCAACCATGTACTACTCTCTCCTATTACAAGATCTATAAGAAATGAAAAAAATACAAAGGAGAAAGAAGAAGAACAACTAACTTAAACTATCCTACACTACAACATTGAAAGAAAACTACGCTAACTCTCTGCATATCTCCCAATGTAGAAAACTAAGAGGGTATTTATAGGCACCAGGAGAACGGGGCTAGGGGACAAACCCTGGCCTGAAGTACTGGCGCAACGGTGCTAGTGCAGCAGTGGAAACGCGGCCAAAGCTGTGTTCCCACAGTTGTACTAGGGCGGCGCCTGTCGGCTGCATGTCCTAGTTTCTGAATTTGGCCCCCGTTTTGATGAAACCACCCTCCAAAGTTAATGGCTATCTTTATAGGCTTTTAATCACCAATTATATGACGATTTTGGGTCTTCTTCTTCATTTCATGCCATGGACCTAGAACATGCAAGAGAGGTATGATTAACAGAATTGAATATTAAATAAATGTGAAGATGTAATATGAAATATACAATTTTAGAGACTAATCACACCCCCCACACTTATCTTTTGCTCATCCCGAGAAAAACAAAAACTAAGAAAATTATTACACCACTTTTACAGGTGACGCGATTGCACTGAGCATGTGCAACTTTTACAGGTGACGCAATTGCACTGAGCATGTGCAACAAGCCGTTAAACCTCTAGGCTTCCCCTAGAGGAGTTTTGTCTCCTGAGGATTTTTAGCGGATTATACCCACAAAATCCATAAAGAAATAAATCAAATGTTAGTATTTTGAAAACGCATCTTGAAATAGAGAAAAGTGTTAAAATATTTTTGTGAAAGTTTAAGTGATCTAAGGTCATAAGTTAACCAGAAATTATTTTTCCTTAAACTAAGTCAAAATGCAAAATCTTATTATAAATTAAATATAAGAATTTAAAATTGAATCAATTCTTTGATCTTTCTTAAAACTCTAAGAAAAATATGCACTTTTTGAATAGTGAAGATTTTTGGGATATCGACTTTAACTTTCATGCCATTTCTTTATATTATTATTTTTTTTCTTCCCTTAATTTTCTTAGGTTTTCTAGCTTACCTGGGCCATGAGTCTTTAGCCGGTGACTCCCAACCAGATAGTTTTACGGCACTCGATGAGAAAACATCTCTCGGACTTAAGGACTCGAGAAAATAAGGCCACAAAACTAAAGGGATTATTTGGTTTTTGTCCACTATTTTAGGTTTGAAAAATCATGCTTCCTGAGGTATAATTACCCAACTTCAATAAGTGATTTTAGCATCATTTTTTTATATGTTTTTATGACATTTTTTATGGTATTTTTAGTTTTTATTTCAATCCCAAAAAGTTGTTTAAATTTGAAGTGCATAAATCTAAGACAAAAAATTCAAGATCAAATTATCTTTCCAATCTTACTTCCTTATCCTAAAATTTAAACAAGATCTATTATTCTGGCTTGGTGTAAAAATTCATAATTTTAGGTCTTCCTAATTCCTAAGATAATCTTAATTTTCTTAAAAATAAATCAAAATCATTTCTATTATTTCAAAAAGTTTTATAAAAAGAAAAGAAAAGAGTTTTTATACGAAAGAAAATTTTAAAAATTTCCTAAAAAGAAGTGTAAAAGAAAGAAAATTTAAAATAACCTACATTAGTAAACCCTCCGCAACACTTATCTCATGCATTATCCTCAATACATCGTGAATGTGTATACACATGGAACAGATGGAAAGAAAATGAAAATTATCTTATGGTGGTGGCTCCGGTAGTGATCTGATTGGACCAACCATTGCTACCTAATCAAGATAACATGGTGGCTCACGGAATCTACCTTTATTGACCTCTTTTTTATTAACATATTTACAATCCCCAATTTTAATATTATCATGCAAGATCTTATCATGAAAACTATTTCCTTTACATGACCAATCTTAGAAGATCGTCACTGAGTCATTCTGGTAAATACCTGGGTCCAACAATAGAATGTAGTTTTTGTGGAATGGATGATTTGAGTTTTGAAATTAAGAGTTCGGTAACCAATACTAATTGGGAAAATAAACTTTGGTTCGAGAGTCAGTTTAGGTTCAAGAGTTGAGTCCAAATCAAAGAATTTAATTTCATATTCTGTTCCCATCAATGAAATGTGACTATCAAAAAGAAGTGATTCAATTTAAAATATATGGATATAGGAATCAATGTTGGCTCGGGCAATGGGTCCAACTTGGGTAAGGATACCGGAATCAACATAGATTCAAAGATTGGAATTGAATCACAGAGTTTTGGGTCAGGTTCACATTCATATTCAAATTTAATCATTGATATGAAAACTTACCAATTTGTCAATGGGTTGATATTGGTCAAGTTCAAGATTTTATGGTGAAGCTAAATTTTGGTTTAAGTGTTTAAGATTCCATGATTCTTAGTTTTCATAATAATTGTTAGAAATGTTAGGAGTAGTCAAAGATTAGGCAGGGAGGGTTTCCTTATTCCTACACAAGTTTCCAATCGACTAAGTCTACCTTCTATCATATTGAAATGATCGTTTTGGAATTGAATCATAGGATCCGTACTCTTTTTGAAGTCGGTATGTTCATCTTGCTGTGGGACTTGAAAAATGGAGTAAAGATCTTGAATTTGAAAACTTTGATGGGATTTTGAGTCTTCTAGATTTTGAATTCGTTGCTTGAGTTCCTCTAAGGCTTCCATCCTCTTTTCCCAGTCAATTGGTTCTTCTAATGGTTATTCGGGAGAAGGAGTTATGAAGCTGGATGTTGGTAAGATAGTTGACCATATGACTCGGGAGAGTTGTATCCCCACTCACTTTGTGAAGAGTGGTAATAATTATTCTAGTCTTGTTCATAGTTGGGATTGTGGCACATATTGAGTCGGACAATCCCAATTCGATATATATGGTTGATTCATTTTGTACATAGCCAGATCGGAGTTATCCAAGTCAAATGAGATCGGGGTGAAATTCAGATTCATATTAGGATTGAAAAAATTGTTGTTGTTAAAATCCATTTCACAATTTATAAAAAAAAGAAAAACAAACAAACAAACAAATAAAGAAAAAGAAAACAAGCCTATGCTAGAGTTGACTTAGACCTAGACGACTCCTAACTAGTTAGACTGTCCACGGGGGGTACATCGTCGGAATCTGACAACGAGTTAATCGGCCAAGTAAGGATAAGATCAGTGGAAGGTATCCGTGCCAGAGCAACGGGCCTAATTATGCCAAACCACTATTCTTCGAGGTTTCACCTCTTAATCCCCAATCTTTGACACTGATTTGACAAGAGTCAAAATCTAACAATTTTTCCCTTAGGTCAATCTCCTAAATGAGTCCGAGATGTCCCTAGGGACCAACGTCTAGAAATTTTTATTCAGGCTTGGGTTGTGTGAGTGGGGAGGTGGTTTTTGGGCTAAGGGAAGATAATGACTTCCCCAACTTATGTTGTATTAGGTTTCGCCTTTAAGTTTAATTCGAGCAAGTGTGCAATATAGATAAGACTGGACACATAAAGAGAGTAAATCACCCACGTGTTTGTCCAACTATATGCAATGCAATATGTACACCTCCGCCAAGATAACAACAACAAAAGAATAAATACAGTATATTAGAATTGAAATCAACACGTGCCTAGATGCAAATGTCTAAAACCGTTTTAAAATATCCAATTACCGTATTTAATTCTTAAATTATTACAGTGCACAGGTAATAGAAACTAGCAATCAGAATATAATAATATACAAGAATTTACCCAATCACATAAAAGCAAGTGTGGACTTTCTTCAATGCTAACAATTTGAGCTGCACACCAAAAAACAAAGAAGAAAAGTTAACAAAAACGTGAAATCAAACCGTTCTCATCCCCGTCAACAGCGCCAAAATTTGATCAGAAGAAAACTATGCACGAAAAGTGTATGTTTTTGAAGTCAAGAGTTAAAGTGTGTGTGCATTGGCTTCCTCGATACTTCCGTTATAGCATAGAGGCTAAAACGAGTCAAATCCATCAGGAAGAGAGGCGATATAAGCTTACACGGTATGCTCATGTCTGTGTTAAAGTTTCTTCAATATTTTAAAGAATGAAAAGAAAGAAAACAAAGAAAGAAAAGAGAAGGGTACGATGAAACATAAAGAAATGGGAAACATAGAAAAGATGATTTTTGTGATTTTTGTTTATTTCTAAAACAAATTAAAAAGGAAAGAAAACTCATGGCTACTAACTTCTAATGGCTCCACTAACCTTGCTAACCTCTTAGTGATAGTTGCCTCACATGTATCCTTGGCAATCACTAGTCCTTAGTTCAAGAGCGTTTCAAAGTATGACCCATATGATAACTTTCATATCCAAACTCAACAAACAAGTGCAAGCTACACTTGAACCATCAAAACTAAATAAGAGTAAATATGGAATAATGTAATGTTAGCTTGTTAAAGAGTTAGGATGTTAGAGTGTTAGAATCCATCATCATGAACCATCAATGGTTATAAAAATGCCATCAATGGTTATAAAATTGTCATCAATGGTTATAAAATTGTGCATAGGGAAATTCTGTGCGTGTCAAAGAGTACAAGCTATTTCCACTATGTACTTTGGAAAATTTTGTGCATGCCAGTCAACTGCGTGGTTGACCGACAGAGAAATTTTGCTCTGTCTATGATCGACCGGTCGGTCGACCAACCTTGGGCCAAAACCTATTTTGAAGATCTTTTTGAAACCAATCTAAACTTTGCTTTTAAACACAAAATAAAGTTCTAGGGACTTTATAGAACTAGTGTGTGATCATGGATCAACACAAAATAGTTAGAACTATTTTTGTAAAAAACTTTATAAAACAAAAAATAAAGTTCTAGGGACTTTATAAAACAAATAAGTACAAGCTATTTCCACTACACAATCCCAAAGAGTTTCACCTCTTCATCTTGGTTATAGGATTGTGCTTGTGAGCCTTTTTGTGATCAAGAGAAGATCACCAATTTCTTCTATTGTGGAGTTGTAGAGGTTACGACCTCAAGTGAGGTAGTGAGCTCCGTTATTGGTGTTATGGCACCGCGAAAGAGGACTTGTGAGTCCATTGAGTTCTAGTGCGAACTCGTAACGGTTGACGATCTAGTAAGACCGGTCATAATGAAAATTCTTCATAGTATTGAAGGCGGGGACGTAGAGCAGTGGCTCAAACCTCAGAACATATCATCATGTTTGTGATTGCTTACTCTTTCTATCTTCATTCTACTCTCTCTTTATTTACTTGCACACTAATATTGTTTACTTATTTGCATGTACTTCTTGTGCTGTGATTGGGATTTTCTAGGTTGCTAGCAAGTAAATTTTATTTTCACATTATTTGCCATTTAGTATAGCCATCACCTATTTACCCCTTCTCTAGGTGATTTACAATTGGTATCAGAGCCTAACCAAAGTTTTGGTTTAACCACCTTAGGGAGATTATTTCATTTGGCTATATTCATTTTTTTGCATTTGCAATTTGTTAGTAGACTTATACTTGTTTTCATAGGTTTAACTTTCCCATTTGGAAGGTTAAGATGAATCTCTTCCTCAAGTCCCTAGGTATTAGAGTAGCTAAAGTCATAACCAAGGAATTTATTGAACCTCACGGTGACGAGGATACATAGTTTGAAGCAACTGCTAAGGATTATGAGGCCAATGCTAAAGCCCAATATACACTTACACAAGCATTAAATGATGATGATCTTTCTCATATAATAAATTGTAAATCCGCTTATAAGGTTTGGAATGATCTAATCATTACTCATGACGGGACGTCGAAAGTGAAGAGATCTAAAGTTGACTTGCTTCATTCTCAATATGAGAATTTTTACATGCTTGAAAATGAAAGTATTGATGAGATGCTTAATCAGTTCACCAAGATTACTAACGAATTATCTTCTTTAGGTGACACCATTGACAATGACCAAAAGATTCGGAAGGTCATTAGAGCTCTCCCTAAAGCTTGGAAAGTCAAGGCGACAACCCTTAAGGAGCTCGACTATAGAAAGGAGATGAACTTCTCGGGCTTCATTGGAAATCTCAAAACCCGCGAGATGGAAATGAAGGTAAGAGAAGAAAGAGAGACTCCAAAGAAGAAAGCGATTGCTTTCAAAGCTTCTCCCTCCACCATCGATGAAGAAAATTCATCCGAAGATGGAGATGAAGACTTTACCATGCACATTAGGAGAGTGGGCAAAATGTTTTATTAGAAGGGAAGACAAAGCAACTTCCGAAGAGGAAGACCTTAAGAAAAATTTGAAAAGAGGAAGAAAGAGAAAGGTCCTTGCTTTCATTGCAAGAAGACAGGCCATCTAATTGCGGATTGCCCCTTATTTCAAGCCACTACCTCCAAGAACATGCATAAGAAGAAGAAGGCAATGGTAGCCGCTTGGGATGATTTGGAAACGGATTCCGAAGAGGAGATTGATGTCGCACACGTTTGCTTCATATAAAACGGAGAGGAGACTTCCATGGTAAATCTTGAAACCTCTCTAGAAGATGATGATTTAACTATGGATGAACTTAACAAGTTTTTGAAGAATTAAAAAATAGATATGAAATTTCTCTTGCACAAAGTAAAAATTGAAAAAGGAAAATGACTTTTTAAAGAATAAGTTAGAAATTATTTTTAAAAAGAAAAATGACTTATCTATTTCTTTTGAGAAAACAAAAAAAGAATTTTGATAAATATAAACTTATTTATAAGGACAAAAGCCCTAATATTTTTTTTAACAAAAATGAATTTCTGGATATCTAAGAACATATTGATGTTTTGGTCACCACTTTGAAAAAGTGTGCATTTGATATGAACAAATTTAATTCTATGTTTCCAAAGGGAAAAACCTAAAGGAAACAAACATCTTATTCATCTCACACACATCATGAAAAACATGCACAACATGCACATACAGATCAACATAAGCATGCTTTCATGTATAGCAAAGTGTACACATGTGCACATTGCGGCCGTAAAGGCCATTTAGCAAAACTTTTTTATGCTAAGTTAAACATGTTAAACAAAAATGTTTGGGTTCGAGAAAGTACTGACCCTATAGACTCAAAAAGATTTGGGTACCAAAGAATACTCCAAACTTGATTGATGTAGGTATGTCGTCCTCCTCCAAGACATAAGGGGAGATGGTGTCTTGGTGGTGGATGCATCAAAACTCAAAGGATCTATTGTCATATTGTATCACTATTGAGAAGCACCTATTTTGGAGATTGCCTATGGTTTGATATCTTCTCCACTTGAAAATTTCATATCTAACTAGATCTATATATGCATAGGAATAGCTAGTTTTTCTTTTTTTTGTTAAATATGCTTTAATTATAAATACATGATTTTTTGGTTATTTTTATGGCTTGCTTATACTTGAGCTAGTCCGTTAACATTGATTTTGTTCTTTATTAGCCCATGAATTGCTTTTCCATGTTTATAGTATTTTTCATGCTCACATGTTTGATAGATATCTTTGCATATATGTGTACATAGACTAATTTATTTGCTCATATACGTGTGTATATAGTTTGTTGTGTATCTATCTTGTGGTTGGGTATCATATTTAAACTATATTTAAGTAATAAATCAAGATAGCAATTTCGCGCCTCAACTCATATCTAGAGGAATGACGAGGAGCGGCTTCAATATCTTTTTTTTAATTGCTTAATACATGAGTTAATTATTGAAAAATATATTTTTAAATAAAATATTAATAATTGCTTTGATATCAATTTTTTTGTTTGTTTTGCACGCCTATAAGATTTTTGGTGGTATTTCTCTGTTTATGTATAAAAATATCCAACTTAAAATATTTTTCAAAAGCCTTTAATTCATCATTTTTTAAATTGATTTTTGGTCAACCGACCGGTCGACCGAGTTGACCTGGAGAAGGTCCAGTCGGCCGAACGGTTGACTGAGGGAACTTGTAATACTAAAAAAATTTGGCTTGAGCCAGTCGACTGACTGAAATCGAGATGCTCAGTAGGCCCCGATCGACTGGGCGGTCGACCGAGTTTCAGGTATGCTATGTTTTTATCCATTTTTAAAACCCTAAATCCCAATCTTTTTCATTTTCTCTCCTCCACCAACTTTCTCTTCTCCTCCTCGCTAATTCCCTTCCTCCCATCTCTCCCAAACCCTATCCAAACTCAAATTAATCCCTAAAATTTGTTTGATCTCACCTCCAATCTTCAGATTTGGTTGATTTCAAGGAGAAATTTCAGTTTCTTTAAGGTATAATCCCTAATTCTCTCAAATATCCTTTGTTTCAAAATTTTTCTAGAAATCCTTCTTAAATTCGTGCCCTAAACTTGATTATCACCTTACTATCTTTATCATGTCTAAGAGGCTTAGATCTGAGAAGGGTAAACAACCTGAATCCTCATCAAACCCCTTTGTTTCTCAGAATGCATCTAAAGGTTTTCTATTCTCCATAATAAATATGTAATTTCTGGTAGAACTATTGTGCTTGCTGATCTTAAGCACTTAATTCTTGCAAATATTTGAAACACAAGCTCTCTAGAATACCTATCGCCATCAAGGAACCTGTCCACCCTGAGTTTGTGCATTATTTCTACTCTAATCTGACTTTTCAAAATAATTATATCAAATCTAGGGTTGTGGGCAAGGTTATTAACATTTCTTTAGATAGATTTTCTCATCTGCTACATCTCTCCTGCGAGGGTGTAGATATATATAATATTGATATATATGATTTTGAATATCCTGACGGTGAATCTGCCCTCACTGCATCTCTCTAGCTTCATGATGATGATAACCCGGCCTTATTTAGGAACGAGAAGGTGAAGTATTATACGCTCATCACCCTGATCCTAGCTAAGATAGTGTTCTATAATCTCTTTCCAAAATCAGGAGAATATAGTCATGCTCGGGGTTCTGCTTCCTTCTTGATCTATTGCCTTCTGAAAGACATTAGAGTTAACATTCCTTAGCACATCATCGACTTCATGGTTTCTGAGCACCTCCTGATCCCAAATTGGCACTTATCATTTGGGATGCTCATTACCAGACTTCTCAAACAATTAAAATTTGATCTTTCTACTGAACAATCGATCAAACCATCTGTTGACATAAATAGCACTCTCCTCAAGAGGATGCGGGCTACGGAGCGTGCTCCTACTCCTCAGCCCCCTCCTATCATTCCTGTTGCTGCCCCTGGATCCTTTTCAGCCTCCTCAGCCTCTTTTGACCCATACACTTCTCTCTCTGCTCAGTTTCATGAACATGATATGAAGATGACTGCTCATTTTGAGTGAATTACGCAAGGCGTTCAGAATGACCTGCAATATATCTGCTCATCCATTTGCTACCTTCAGACTTGCGTCAATGAGATCTATAGTAGGAACACTTAATCTGTTCCTCTTCCGAGAGTCCGCGCACATGCACTTCCTGCATCGGGTCCTCCATTTGATCCTTGGGTACCTCCTCCAGCTCCATCCGAGGACCAGCTCCTCATGAAGATCCAGATTATCAGAAAGAGTGACCCCTTTTTGAAAGTACGCCTAGAGGGGGGTGAATAGTTGTACGGCTAATCTAATGAACTAAATGTGAAAATTAAAACTTAAGCAACAACACTTAATGCAACCGAGTGTAGCCGAATTCTCGGTGAAGGGCTCTGGACTAACTCCTCTTGATTCCTCTGAATAAGAGTTGAGGCGCTATATGAAGCTCTCGTGGTTAAGCACAAGTGAGGCACACACAAACAAGCCAAGCATATAATATGAATGAGCAATATGAAATGATGTAAGGCATAATATAAAAAAAAGGAGAGAGAGTTAGAGTCAATGGATCAAACACAAACACACGAATATGTTTCGAGGTTCGAGCACACAGCTCTACGTCCCCGCCTTCACACAGAAGGATTTCCAATCCACTTGTCCACAAAGGACTCCCACACAGGGAACCTCCACTGAGGATTTCGGGCAATACAATAACCAGGAGTACACAACTCCTCTCTTTACAAACACAACCTCTACACTTAGAGGTTAGGCACAAAGCCACCACAAATCGATCACCTCACAACTTGAGGGATGGGCACAAAGCCAACAACCAATCAACCTCTCACTAGAGGGATAGGGCACAAAGCCACCACTCCACAAATCAACCTCTACACAAGAGGGATAATACAAAGTAGGAGGGTTTACAACTTAGTGATCAAAAGACCACAAATCAAATCTTGTCCACAAAAATAAGGATCCTATAGAGAGGATAGAATGATAAGCTCAAGTGTGAAAAACAAAGTGTTTTTAACAAAGAAAATCACTTGGGGAACTCTCCAAAAAGATATAGAATTTTTAGATCAAAAACAATTCCTAAAAGACTATTTTCTTTGAAATAACAAAACACTTTTAAAACATTGAAGATTGATCTTTTAAAACACAAAAACTCTTTTGAGAAACTTGCTCTTAAAACAAAAAAGAGTAGAAAATTTTTGGCTCAAAAATTCTTAGAGAAAACCTCTCTCAAATGGGGTTTAAATAGCCCAAAACAGAATCTGCCCGTTGGCAGAGAAAAGGCCCAGATTGGCCTTCCGGTCGACCAGCTGGTCGACCGGCCAACTGTCAAATTTTTGACCGTTGAGCCTTCCGGTCGACCGCCCGGTCGACCGGGCCCTGAACCAGAGAGCAACGGCTCTCCGCCCGGTCGATCGGGGCAACCCGAGAGTGGGTTGCCTTCAGTCGGTTGACCGCTCGGTCAACCGGCCCAAAGGGCTGGCTGCGTGCACGTTTGTGTGCACGTCCGATCGACCACTCCAGTCGACTGGCTCCTGGTCCGGTCGACCGATCGGTCGACCGCCAGAGCCGACAGGGTTTTTTAAAGGATTAGAAAACTAGGTTTTTAATTACAAATTAATTCCCATAAAATCTCTAAAAATCCACAAAAATAAGTTTAGTATAATACATTGAGATACAAACTTGTTTGAGTAAAAATCAAACCAAGTTACAAACATTTTGAACTCTTTTTATGTAATGGAAATTTTGCCGAAAACCAAATTCCGTATTTTCTAAAACTTAGATTTTTGAATGGAAAACCGATTTGTCCAAAACTCATCCAAATACAAAAACATGATATTTGAAACAACTTGAAGCATATAGTATATGGATATAATCCAATATACATGAAAGATATATATATATATATATATATATATATATATATAATATATATATATATATATATCAATGTTTTTGACTTTAAATCGAAAACTACGTTTTGTTAAAATACAAAACCTAAATACATGAATCGGTTATCAAACTAAGTTTGTATAAATAGTTGAAGTATAGATGTATACAGAACAAATCTAATATACATTAACCCATGTAAACTTGTTTTGAATCTATCTATTCATGAAAACCAAGATTGGTTAAACCAAAAACTGAAAACCAATAAACATGAAACTTAAACAAGTGTGTGTGTTGTGAAATTGAGTATATCGCACTATCTAATCTTTAACAATGGATCTAAAACACAAAACTAAACTATGTACCGAGGTCTTCTTGTAGAGCTCCGTCTCCAAGTCGACTCGATCCAAACGTGATCCATCGAGCTTGACTCCACATGAGTGCTAGATAAGAACTTTGACGCTCGGGCTCTTGAATCACCATGTGAAAGCTCAAAACACCTTTGTTGAAGCTAATCACCTACTAATATCTTGGTTAAGTATCTAAAACTAAACATCACAGGATTATTAGTAAACATAACTACATGAGTTAATCATCATCAAAACTAGAGTGGAAGGCCTCTGGGCCAACAATCTCCCCCTTTTTGATGATGACAAAACTAATGGAGTTATATATGCATGGATTAAAGTTAAGCTTCAAAGGAGCTCCCCCTTAACTCAGCATAGCAATAAACAATACATATATGCAATGAATACTAAACATGAATATGCATCATCATGCATGAATCAAACATATGTTTCAAAACCTTCTCCCCTTTTGTTTAAACTCTCAAAATCATTTTCTCATAAACTCAATATATGCAAAAACAAAAACACACATATGCATATATAAACTCAAAATCTTTCTCCCCCTTTTGTCAATCATTAACAAAGGGGTCAAAGAAAACAATATTATCCCCTTTTTGTCTTATAAAAAAATCAATAAAGGGTGAAAACAAAACAAAACTTTCTTGATACCAATTGAAAGAGAAAAAAATATCAATTTAGTGCATCATGATATCAATGAAATATACTAATTGAAAGTACATAATGTGGTACATAAAACAAATATTTTTAATATAAATTTAACTACAAACTGATACCAATTGTAAGTAAATACCAATTAAATACCAATTGTAAGTAAATAAATCATTTGAGCAATAAAATATACCAATTGAAAGTAAAAACTTATAGGTAATCTTGATACTAATTTGAAAAGATTAGTACCAATTGAAAGTAATTTTTCATTAAAAGAATATGATACCAAAAATAATCAATATTCCTTTTTTTTAATCATTTTTAACATAAAGTGTGGGAGTAGAATACCAAATCCAATTGAAAAGTGAAATACCAATTGAAAGTAGAATTACGAATTTTCTCCCCCTTTATAAAAAACCAAACAAAATGATGCATAAGCTTGTATATGATACCAATTGAAACATAATCAATTGAATTATAATAGTCACTTAAGAAATCAAGCTTAGCATAACCAAAATTTGTGCTCAAAGATATAGAGATATAATAAGCACAAATAAAGCATATATATGTATGAAAATTGAATACAATCGAAATTGATACTATTTGAAGTTGAAAGCATACATATATAAAAACATATATGAGTATACAAAAAGAATGTCAATAGTGATACCAATTGAAAAAAAATCTAATGATACCAATTGAAAACAAAATAAGATCAAGTGTATAACTCATATTTCCTTCCACCCATTTCATGCACATGTTTAAAAGGATTTTCAATAAGATGCATAGGAGGCATGGTCGCCCAACCAACCGCCCGTTAAATGGAAAGGTTTTCGAAAATAGGTTTGAAAGTAGTTTAGTATAATTGAAAACTCTTCCAAAATGAAGAATACGAACTAGTTATAAGAAAAATTTGTAAACTAGTACGAAATCCTTCAAGCAAGGAATAAAACAAATTATATTTCATGAAAAACATGTAAAGCACATGATCACCAAGCACTCAAAATCTATATAGCATATATATCATACTCAAGAAAACAAAATCATGAGAAAACAAATACGGTGAGTGTATAAGAGTTATGTGAAACACATTATCATGAAAATAGTCAATTAAGCTCAATTGAGCTCAAGTACAAACTAAAGAATACATGCATATCCAAACATAACGAGTCCACAAAAGCATATGCATGAAGGCAAGTGGCTCAAGGATGTATATGTATAGCTAATAGTTTAGACAAAATAGACATATACATGAAGCTAAACATATAAACATGAAAACATGTATAAAATGGGAATACAAGTCAAATGCATGAATCATCAAAACTAGGCTATACTAGTACATTTAAAGAGTACAAATGAGCGTTCAAGCACAAACATATAATGATCTATTTGTGGCTCACTAGTTGTACAAGTATATATCCAAGTTTTAATGAAAACTAACATCTTAGACAAGTAATCAAAGCATGAAGCATAGAAATCAAAACAAAAAAACTCATATGATCATTATGACAAATGCATATGCATTAGATCTATGACTTACATGATAACTAAAACATAGAGAGAACACAAAATATGGGTCCATTTTAAACATGGGTGATCTCAAATACTATACATGTATGTCATAAACCTAATTATCATGGCATTTAACATAATAATCAATAAACATTAAAACATGCTAAAATAAATAATATGAAAAGCATGTAAATAAATGAGGAGTAAGAGATCGTTACCAAACCAATAGGGCACATCTCCATATCTCCAAACGAGGTGGTCCTCCCACCAAACACCCCTTGAAAGTGATGCATCCAAATAGTTGTACCATTACTCTCACGTCATGCGAGAGCCCACACCTACATCAAATACAATAGGGGCGGTCTTGGTACCCACACTCTTTTGGATCCATGGGGGTTAGTTCATTTCCTAACCAAAACAAATTTAGTTGCTAAATTTACATCATGAACTCTATCATAGCAAAATTTAACAAGGTGGCCCTTACGTCCACAATGTGTACAAGTGTACACATGAGCATACATGTGTTATGGGAGTGAACGTGCGAAGCATGTGTATGCCGTGGTTTGTGTGCATGCGAAAGAGGAACTTGTTTCTTTCGAAACAAAGATTCCAAACGTGTATGGTTCTTGGCACATTGGCTCAAAGTGGAGCCCAAACAATCAACACTCTTCTTAAATATAGATATATCATTTTCAATTATAGAAGAAGAGGGGCATGCAATAGGTAAGCTAGGTGAAGCTACACTAGCATGTCAAACATGTGAAACAATATCAATTTTCAAAGATTCATTTTTCTTTAAACAAACTTCTAAATCCTTTGAAATTGAAGCAATTTTTATTTTCAAAGAATCATTCTCTTTTACAACAAAATCAAGTTTTGAAGTTATAACATTATTTTTCTTTAAAACTTCATTACAATCATTTTAGATTTCAAAAATTCATTTTCCTTTAGGGCAAGGTCTAGTTGAGATTTAAGTGAGTCACGTTCACTAGAAATCTCTTCCTTCTCTTGCAAAACCAAATCAAGTCTAGAAGACAAATTTTTATTTTCTTCTTTTAAACCAAGACTTTCCTTTTTCAAATTTTGTATTTTGAAATCAAATTTTCACAATTTTTAGCAAGTTCATCATTCATGGCTTGTGCCTCTAAACACTCATTGCAATAGGAACTAGTGCTAACATCTAGTTGAGATTCTGATTGTACCTCAAGGGAGTCATTCCCTTGGACATGAAGCAATGTTCGTCGGACTTGTCTCTCCTAGATCTCCTATTCTTATCGATAAGCGTTGGTAGTTCGGGAGATGTCAAAATGCTCCATACTGCAAAAGCGGACTCATAGTGAGAAAATACATGTAAATAATCTTTATGAAGAGATGCTCTAAGTGCCTTTAGGGCTAGTGCATTGGCCTCTATATGCTTGCTATCACTAAGGTAGGATTCCTTAGTAATGGCAAGGTAAACTTTATAACCTATGGCTTTTAAATGCCAACTCATCAAAATCTTCAATGTGTCAATTTTAGAGATATCAAACATGGGAGGGCTATCCATGAGTGCAAACTATATGTGTGAAAATGCAAATGCAAATGTAGATTAGCAAAACCAAGATCACACTCCTAGGTGGTTAAACCTAATATCAGGAGCGTAGGCTCTGATACCAATTAAAAGTATGCCTAGAGGGGGGGTGAATAGGTGTACGGCTAATCTAATGAACTAAAGGCAGAAATTAAAACTTAATTGCAACAACACTTAATGCAACCAACGAGTGTAGCCGAATTCCCGGTGAAGGGCTCCGGACTAACTCCTCTTTATTCCTCTGAATAAGAGTTGAGGCGCTATATGAAGCTCTTGTGGTTAAGTACAAGTGAGGCACACACAAACAAGCCAAGCATATAATATGAATGAGCAATATGAAATGATGGAAGGCACAATATAAAAAAAAGGAGAGAGAGTTAGAGTCAATGGACCAAACGCAAACACACAGATATGTTTCGAGGTTCGAGCACACAGCTCTACATCCCCGCCTTCACACAGAAGGATTTCCAATCCACTTGTCCACTCAGGACTCCCACACAGGGAACCTCCACTGAGGATTTGGGGCAATACAATAACCGGGAGTACACAACTCCTCTCTTTACAAACACAACCTCTACACTTAGAGGTTAGGCACAAAGCCACCACAAATCGATCACCTCACAACTTGAGGGATGGGCACAAAGCCAACAACCAATCAACCTCTCATTAGAGGGATAGGGCACAAAGCCACCACTCTACAAATCAACCTCTACACAAGAAGGATAACACAAAGTAGGAGGGTTTACAACTTAGTGATCGAAAGACCACAAACCAAATATTTTCCATAAAAACAAGGATCCTAAAGAGAGGATAGAATGATAAGCTCAAGTGTGGAAAACAAAGTGTTTTTAACAAAGAAAATCACTTGGGAAACTCTCCAAAAAGATATAGAATTTTTAGATCAAAAACAATTCCCAAAAGACTATTTTCTTTGAAATAACAAAACACTTTTAAAACAATGAAGATTGAACTTTTAAAACACAAAAACTCTTTTGAGAAACTTGCTCTTAAAACAATAGAGAGTAGAAAATTTTTGGCTCAAAAATTCTTAGAGAAAACCTCTCTCAAATGGAGTTTAAATAGCCCCAAAACAGAATCTGCCCGTTGGCAGAGAAAAGGCCCAGATTGGCCTTCCGGTCGACCGGTCGGTCGACGGTCAAATTTTTGACCATTGAGCCTTCCGGTCGACCGTCCGGTCGACTGGGCCCTGAACCAGAGAGCAACGGCTCTCTGGCCGGTCGACCGGGGCAACCCGAGAGTGGGTTGCCTTCAGTCGGTCGACCGCTCGGTCGACCGGCCCAAAGGGCTGGCTGCGTGCACGTTTGTGTGCACGTCCGGTCGACCGCTCCGGTCGACCGGCTCCTGGTCCGGTCGGCCGTGTTGGCCCAAAGGCCCATCACTCTAGTTTTGATGATGATCAACTCATGTAGTTATGTTTACTAATGATCTTGTGTTTAATTAGTGACAGATTTGTTATCAAGATCTTAGTAGGTGTGGAGCTTCAACAAAGGATTTAAAGTCAAGTTTTGGAGCTTACACCGGTTTGATCCAACGAGCTAGTGATCATGTTTGGATTGCATTTGGACCAAGTCAAGATGATGAGAAGACTTCAAGTGAAGAGCTTCATGATCAAGACTTGTGTCTAGGTATAAGATTTTTGTTTTTAGTTAAAATGTAAAGGATAGAGTAGTTGGTGGACTGCTCAAGTACATTTACACACACACTCTTGATAGTTTTGTTTTTACAAAAGAATTTTTATTTTGGAAAATACATGTTTGGATTTTGGTTTTCATGTTTACATATCTTTCAACCAAAATCAAGTTTAGAGCTTAAGTTAAAAACTTAGATGTTTCATCTTATTTATGTAGTGGATCATATCCATACACACTATGCTTTAATGAGTTCAAAATATCTAGTTTTTATTTAAAGGAGTTTTGGAAAACAAGATTTTGGAAAATACAAGTTTTCTATTGAGCCAATATTTCTATATTACAAAAATAGTCCAAATCTTTTATAACATGCCTTGATTTTGTGCAAGCATGTTTGTTTATCAAAGTATATTGGTTAAACTATTTTGTAAATTTTTAAGTATTTTATGGGATTTTATTTGAGCCAAAAAGACAAACTTTTTAATCCCAGAAAAATTGTTTTCAGGCTTCAGATAGTCGACTTACTACCTTTCTAGTCGACTAACTCTGAAGTCAGTCGACAGGCTCGGTCGACCGACGTGCACAGACGTGCACGCCTTGACCTGGCAGATGGCCGGTCTGCCGACCCAGTCGATCGGAACTGAGAGCAGTGCTCTCTGTTCTTTTGGGTCGACCGGGCGGTCGACCGGAGGCTGCAACGGTCTGATTTCTGACCGTTGGCGGTCGACCGGGCGGTCGACCGCCAGGTCTGACAGACCCCAACTGCTAGTTTTTGACAGCCTATAAATTTGGGGGTTTGGTCATTGTTTTCACCAAGATTTTGGGAGAAGTTTTAGAGCCAGTTTTTCTTACTCTTTTCAGAGGTTTTTCTCCACAAAATTGAGGGCAAATATTTCCAATCAAAAGGAGAGTTTATAAAGAGTGTGTTTAAAAGAGATTCTTGAGTTTTCCTCCACCATTTCCATCCTAGTTTTTCTCACAATCACTTGAGCTATCCATTGCTTTATCTATCCATAGGATTGTGTTGTGAGAGCTTTTATTGGTGATCAAAGTGTTTAGATCACCAAGATTTCATCTTTGTTCTTTGAGGAGGCGGACGTGTGTGTTCGCATTTGTTTCGGGTCCTAGTGTGGACTCGGGTGTTTCGGGTTCGGGTGCGAACTCCTTGTTTGAGGTGTGGCCTCGGCGAGCCGGTGGGCTTGCGGTGTGTACGGACTAGGGAGTCCGAGAGTTGTAGGTGTTGCGGCACCGGGTGATCCATTGGGATCGATTATAGTGGAAATCCTTCGTGTGTCGAAGGCGGGGATGTAGAGCAAGGGTGCTCGAACCTCGAAACAAATCCCTTGTGTTTGCGATTGCTCACTCTCTCTCTCTTTGTCTCTTATTTATATCTTGCAAGCTATTACTTGTCTTATCTTTACATGCTTGATATATTGTGTGCTCATTGATATACTTGCTTGGGTTTGTTTGCTAACACTTGTATTCAACCAAGAGAGCCAATGCGGCACCTCAACCCATTCAAGAGGAATCTAGAGGAGTTTGTCCAGAGCCCTTCACGGGAATTCGGCTACACACTTTTGTTATACGTGGTGTTTAGTGTAAAAGTTTAGTTTAGGTCATAATTGTTTTTAGCTTCCGCATTATTTGGCATTTAGTGACCATTAGATTAGCCATCACCTATTCACCCCCCCTCTAGGTGAACCTTCTATTGGTATCAGAGCTTGGTACTCTGATTTAGTCTAACAACCTAGAGTAAAAGATCCTCATTTTTAGGCTAATCAAAATATTTTGTACACACACCATGGACTTCATGTCACCACCCATGTTTGACATTCTTAACATCCATATATGGAAGGTGAAGATGTCCTTGTACCTCAAAGCCCTAGGTTATCATGTTTATCTTTCCATTACTAATAATGCATATTGTTTAAACGGTAAGAATATTGAGGCTAATGCAAAAGCCCTAAATGCTTTAAAGTCTACCCTAGATGATGTTTATTTATCTAGAGTTTCTAACTTTGATTCGGCTTTTGTAGTTTGGAACACCCTCATCTCCCTTGGCGAAAATGATCAATACTATGCGGGGAGCGACTCGGATGTTGGAAGCGACCCTTCCAATGTGTGCTACATGGTCCAAGGGGATAACCCCCTTAAGGTAACTACCGAATCCGAGGATGCTGACATGTCATATGATGAGCTTACCACTTTTTTTCAACTCCTACTTGAAAAATATGACATGATTAAGAAAGATAATAAAAATTTGAAAAAGAAATTTGATTGCATGCATATAGAACAAGATTCATTTAGAACTAAGATTGCATGCTTAGAAAAAGAAAATAATGTTTTGAAAAATGAAAATATTTCCCTTATGTCTAAATTAAATGATTTGTTTGAAGGGAACACTATTTTGAAGGACAAAATTGATTTGGTGGAAAAACAAAGAGAAGTTATTTTTCAAGAAAATAAATCTTTGAAAAGAAAAGTTTTTGAAAAGGAAAAAGATTTTGTTTCGAAAAAGAAAAAGAAAAATGATTCTTTATCTCATCATGCTTTACATGCCACCACTAATGAAATTAATGTTTTGAAAAATAAAATGGATTGTTTGAGTTCAACTTTGAACTCGTGTGCATTCAACCATTCTAGATTGGAATCCTTGTTTCAAAAGAAACAAGTTCCCATGTTCATGCACACTCACATCATGCATTTGCTTATGTTGCACAACACGATCACAAACATTCACATAAGCAACCTAAGGTGTACACATGTACACATTGTGGCCGCAAAGGCCATTTAGCAAAATTTTGTTTTGACAAGTTGCATTCTTTAAATTTTGCTAATAAAAATTTTTGGGTTCCTTACAAGACTAACCCCAAAGGACCCAAGAAAATATGGGTACCAAAACCCCCACCCCATGTTTTTAATGTAGGTGAGGGATCTCTCAAGACGTGAGAGACTTGGTGCCTTGATGGTGGATGCAAATGGATTTGATGGACACACATTTGATGCATCACTATCAAGGAAATTTTTGGTGGGATAACCACCATGCTTGGAGCTTTGGAGTTGGTAACAATATCTAAACTCCCATTTTATTTATGTTCATGCTTGCTCATTCATGATATTTTTAGCATGATCATGTTTTATTTGTTTTATGTGCTTCATGTGGTAAAAACATGCTTAGATGTAGTTTTTATCAAAACTTGTATTATACATGTACAAATAGTGAGAACTAATTGATTCATATATGTTTGCACTTCATGCTCATTTGTACCCACTATATGCACATGTATAGGCTAGTTTTGATGATTTCCACATTTACACTTGTTTTGCCTATTTTCATGTTTTACTTCATGTATATGCAATTTTTAATTCAAATCTAATAATATACATGTATACCCGTGAGGCTCTTGCCTTCATGCAAATACATTTGATAGACTCTTTTATGTTTGGGATATGTATGTGTATTGTTAGTTTTGGATAAATCATACATATACCATGAAGATTAGTGTTTTAATGAAAAATGATTTTTTATTATTAAAAATGTGACTTATGATCTTTTTTAGCTTCAATGTCTATTTTTCATGAAAATGCTATTTACATGACTTTTGAACACTCACATTTTATTTCTTTTGTCATGACTTTGATTCATGAACATATTTTTGAGCTTCATAGATCGAGTGTCAATTCTTGTATTTGGTATGATTCATGAAATATATATGCTTTGATTTCATGTTTTGAAAGATCTTTAACTAATTTTTCAAAATTTATTTTAACTAGTTATGGTTCTTTATTTGGTAGTGATTTTCAATGCTAAAATATTTTCAAATCTAATTTTTGAAAACCCCTACCATCTATGGGCGGTTGGATGGGAGATCATGTTCATGTATGCTTTAAATTGAAAATCATTTAAAACTTGAACCATGATTGGGTGGTAGTTATATGAAATATACACTTGATCTTATTGTTATGTCAATTGGTATCATTGGATTCTTTCAATTGGTATCTAAATTGATAATTTTTGTATATACTCATATTTTGTTTTCTTATATATGTATGTATCAATGTCAATTGGTATATTTTTTTTGCATACATATATATGATTTTCATGTGCTTAACTTTCAATTGGTTCACATTTAAAAAAAAAAAAAGACACAAAGTTTATGTTGAAAAATAAAATTTTTTTTTGATCATTACGTTTACTATTGGTATCAATATGTTTCAACTTCATATTTGTTAAATTTCAATTGGTATCAATATGTTTTACAATAATGATCATTTTCAATTTGGTATCTTAAAATTTGTTTGTTTTACAAAAGCTCTGATACCTTTAAAAATTTTGTTTAAGAAAATCAAAAAAAATGTTTTGATCTATATTGCCTATATGCAAGGAGAGCTTAACATCTCTTCTACATATAGATTCATGTTGAGTGTATTGTATATTGAGGAGCTTGACAACTCTTCTTTATGTGGTACACGTGTGTAGGGGGAGCTTCACATCTCCTCTTATGCATTACATAATATGTGTTATGTGAATTGGGGCTTGTCATCCCTTCTTCATGTAATGCATATGTGTAGGGAAGCTAACTTAACGTCTTCCTCTTCATGAATGTATATCGCATATAACGTTTTATTGATATGTTTGTTTGGCCTCTTATTGGTCTCTTTGTTTATGACAAAAAGGGGAGAAAGATTTGATGATTTTGTTTTTACCTTAAACCCTTTGTTGATGATTGACAAAAAGGGGGAGAGGTATTTGCCATATATGCATGTTTTTATTAAAGGATTTATGTTTATGCATATATATTTTGTTTTGCAAATAGGAGAAAAAGAATTTGATTTTGTTTTATCTCCTTGATTTGCATACATGTCATGTGCTTCATTTCCATATTATATTGTTTATTTGTTATGCAAGAGTTAAGGGGGAGCTTCTTTGGAGCTTTACTTTAATCCATGCATATATAACTTCATGAGTTTTGTCATCATCAAAAAGGGGAGATTGTTGGCCCAAAGGCCCATCACTCTAGTTTTGATGATGATCAACTCATATAGTTATGTTTACTAATGATCTTGTGTTTAATTAGTGACAGATTTGTTATCAAGATCTTAGTAGGTGTGGAGCTTCAATAAAGGATTTAAAGTCAAGTTTTGGAGCTTACACCGGTTTGATCCAACGAGCTAGTGATCATGTTTGGATTGCATTTGGACCAAGTCAAGATGATGAGAAGACTTCAAGTGAAGAGCTTCATGATCAAGACTTGTGTCTAGGTATAAGATTTTTGTTTTTAGTTAAAATGTAAATGATAGAGTAATTGGTGGATTGCTCAAGTACATTTACACACACACTCTTGATAGTTTTGTTTTTACAAAAGAATTTTTATTTTGGAAAATACATGTTTGGATTTTGGTTTTCATGTTTACATATTTTTCAACCAAAATCAAGTTTAGAGCTTAAGTCAAAAACTTAGATATTTCATCTTATTTGTGTAGTGGATCATATTCATACACACTATGCTTTAATGAGTTCAAAATATCTAGTTTTTATTTAAAGGAGTTTTGGAAAACAAGATTTTGGAAAATACAAGTTTTCTATTGAGCCAATATTTCCATATTACAAAAATAGTCCAAATCTTTTATAACATGCCTTGATTTTGTGCAAGCATGTTTGTTTATCAAAGTATATTGGTTAAACTATTTTTGTAGATTTTTAAGTATTTTATGGGATTTTATTTGAGCCAAAAAGACAAACTTTTTAATCCCAAAAAAATTGTTTTCAGGCTTCAGATAGTCGACTTACTACCTTTCTAGTCGACTAACTCTGAAGTCGGTCGACCGGCTCGGTCGACCGACGTGCACAGACGTGCACGCCTTGACCTGGCAGATGGCCGGTCTGCCGACCCAGTCGATCGGAATTGAGAGCAGTGCTCTCTGTTCTTTTGGGTCGACCAGAGGCTGCAACGGTCTGATTTTTGACCGTTGGCGGTCGACCGGGCGGTCGACTGACAGGTCTGACAGACCCCAACGGCTAGTTTTTGACAGCCTATAAATTTGGGGTTTGGTCATTGTTTTCACCAAGATTTTGGGAGAAGTTTTAGAGCCAGTTTTTCTTACTCTTTTCAGAGGTTTTTCTCCACAAAATTGAGGACAAATATTTCCAATCAAAAGGAGAGTTTATAAAGAGTGTGTTTAAAAGAGATTCTTGAGTTTTCCTCCACCATTTTCATCCTAGTTTTTTCTCACAATCACTTGAGCTATCCATTGCTTTATCTATCCATAGGATTGTGTTGTGAGAGCTTTTATTTGGTGATCAAAGTGTTTAGATCACCAAGATTTCATCTTTGTTCTTTGAGGAGGCGGACGTGTGTGTTCGCATTTGTTTCGGGTCCTAGTCTGGACTCGGGTTTTTCAGGTTCGGGTGCGAACTCCTTGTTTGAGGTGCGGCCTCGGCGAGCCGGTGGGCTTGCGGTGTGTACGGACTAGGGATCCGAGAGTTGTAGGTGTTGCGGCACCGGGTGATCCATTGGGATCGATTATAGTGGAAATCCTTCGTGTGTTGAAGGCGGGGATGTAGAGCAAGGGTGCTCGAACCTCGAAACAAATCCCTTGTGTTTGCGATTGCTCACTCTCTCTCTTTGTCTCTCATTTATATCTTGCATGCTATTACTTGTCTTATCTTTACATGCTTGACATATTGTATGCTCATTGATATACTTGCTTGGGTTTGTTTGCTAACACTTGTATTCAACCAAGAGAGCCAACGCGACACCTCAACCCATTCAAGGGGAATCTAGAGGAGTTTGTCCAGAGCCCTTCACGGGGAATTCGGCAACACTCTTGTGTTATACGTGGTGTTTACTGTAAAAGTTTAGTTTAGGTCATAATTGTTTTTAGCTTCCGCATTATTTGGCATTTAGTGACCATTAGATTAGCCATCACCTATTCACCCCCCCTCTAGGTGAACCTTCAGACCGATCGGTCGACCGCCAGAGGCTGGCAGGGTTTTTAAAGGATTAGAAAACTAGGTTTTTAATTACCAATTAATTCCCATAAAATCTCTAAAAATCCACAAAAATACGTTCAGTATAATACATTGAGATACAAACTTGTTTGAGTAAAAATCAAACTAAGTTACAAACATTTTGAACTCTTTTTGTGTAATGAAAATTTTGCCGAAAACAAAATTCTGTATTTTCTAAAACTTGGATTTTTGAATGGAAAACCGATTTGTCCAAAACTCATCCAAATGCAAAAACATGATATTTGAAAAAACTTGAAGCATATAAGATATGGATATAATCCAATATACATGAAAGATATATAATATATATATATATATATATATATATATATATTATATATATATATATATATATATATATCAATGTTTTTGACTTTAAATCCAAAACTACGTTTTGTTAAAATACAAAACCTAATTACATGAATAGGTTATCAAACTAAGTTTGTATAAATAGTTGAAGCATAGATGTATATAGAACAAATCTAATATACATTAAACCATGTAAACTTGTTTTGAATCTATCTATTCATGAAAACTAAGATTGGTTAAACCAAAAACCGAAAACCAATAAACATGAAACTTAAACAAGTGTATGTTGTAAACTTGAGCATATCACACTATCTAATCTTTAACAATGGATCTAAAACACAAAATTAAACTATGTACCGAGGACTTCTTGTAGAGCTCCGTCTCCAAGTCGACTCGATCCAAACGTGATCCATCGAGCTTGACTCCACATGAGTGCTAGATATGAACTTTGACGCTCGGGCTCTTGAATCACCATGTGAAAGCTCCAACATACCTTTATTGAAGCTAACCACCTACTAATATCTTGGTTAAGTATCTGAAACTATCACAAGATTTTTAGCAAACATAACTACATGTGTTAATCATCATCAAAACTAGAGTGGAAGGTCTCTGAGCCAACAATTTTGTGTTGATGACAAAAAGGGAGAGAGAGATTTTATGGAGTTATCGAGGAGTTTTTTTATTTTCATGTCTTTATTTCTGTACTCTTTTATGTGGACATGTAGTATTTGATGTTTGGATATGTGTGTTTATATTGTAGTACTTATTTATGGTTTGGAACTTGTTTGTGGTTGGCATAAGCCTTTGTATGGACAAATTTCTTTTATGATATCACTGTTATCTTTGGAAAGCTATGTATCTCTTTTTTATGGTTGGTATTTGATACATATCTTTTATGTGTGGTATGTGATGTGTTTGTATTCTTGTGTATCCTTTATAAACCAACCATTTACCAATTGTTTCAGAGATTGGACGTTATCGGTTGCGTTGTGCATACACATTTTTAATTTTGTATTGTTGGTATGCATAGATGGGTTGCAGAGAGCTAAATTGTATATCTTATTCATATGCTATTCATATGCTATTCTTGATGCATCTTACTTATATGTCACATTTTGATATATGCATGTGTTTAGGGGGAGCTTCGCTTGAAGTCTCTTCCCAAATTATTTGTGATAAGTCCATGTGTTTTGTCATCAACAAAAAGGGGGAGATTGTTGGCCGAAAGGCCATTAGCCCTAGTTTTGATGATAACAAAACAT
Source organism: Agave tequilana (assembly GCA_038442645.1). Classification (NCBI taxonomy): domain Eukaryota; kingdom Viridiplantae; phylum Streptophyta; class Magnoliopsida; order Asparagales; family Asparagaceae; genus Agave; species Agave tequilana. The sequence continues at coordinate 90,289 of JAVJIF010006015.1, read as the reverse complement.
ATGTAGTTATATTTTTAACAATTTTGTTTAGTAAAGTTTCAGGTTAACCTTTTTTTGCATTTCGGCTCTATCACAAGACCACACGTTTGGAAGCCAAGAACATATCGATCCCAGAGCTTAAACATATAGATGAGTTCAAGGATCAAGATTGCAAGAGAGACTATATCAAGATTTGTATTTTTGCTTTTTGCATTTTAGATAGGATGTATAGTCATTTGTTAAAACCAAGATGATATAGGTTGATAGCTCTTTTGGGATTGACACACATATCTTTTACATTCCTAAAGAGTTCAAAACAATCCTCTTTGTCATTTTCAAAATCGAGTTTCGGAAAAACGAGTTTGGAAAAAACATGTTTTTGATTTAGAAAAGTATTTTTACAAAATATAGTTCTAACTTTGTTTTGTGTTGATCCATGATCACACACTAGCTTTATCAAGTCCCTAGAACTTTATTTTGTGTTTAAAAACAAAATTTATTTTTGTCAAAAAAAAGATTGGTTTCAAAAAGATCTTAAAAATAGGTTTTGGCCCAAGGTTGGTCGACCGACCGGTCGACTGTAGACAGAGCAAAATTGCTCGGTCGGTCGACCGCGCAGTCGACCGACATGCAAAAAATTTCCCCAAGTGCATTTTTTGAACTTCGGTCGACTGTGCGGTCGATTGACTGCAAGATTCTTGCTCTCGGTTGGGCTCGGTCGACCAACCTGGTTAACCGACTTTATGGAACTAGTGTGTGATCATGGATCAACACAAAAACAAAGTTAGAACTATTTTTGTAAAAATACTTTTTTAAATTGAAAACCGGTTTTGAAGATTTTAAAAATGACAAAGAGGATAGTTTTGAACTCTTTTGGAATGTAAGAGATATGTGTTTGTCAATCCCAAAAGAGATATCAACATATATCATCTTGGTTTTAGTAAATGTCTATAAATCCTATCTAAAATGGAAAAAGTAAAAATACAAATCTTGATATAGTTTTCTCTTCCAATCTCGATCCTTGAGCTCGTCTATATGCTTAGGCTCTAGGATCGATATGTTCTTGGCTTCTAAACATATGAGCCTTGTGATGGAGCCGAAATGCAACAAAGAGTTAACCTGAAACTTTGCTAAACGAAATTGTTAAAAACATTACTACATATGTTTTGTTATCATCAAAATTAGGGCTAATTGCCTTTGGGCCAACATGTGCTTCCTTCAAGGAAGCAGAAACCGATTTTCCTTTGCTAACTGATTCGAAGGAGGAGACAATCGTCCTTGCTACAGATCAAATGCACCGCTCATAGTAGGGACTTATTTGGGTCAGTCGTACTTGAAGAAGTACAACAAAATAATGGCAAATCCATCTAAGCCCACCCTAGAGCCACCCAAGCAATCCACGAAGCAACCCGTGGAGAAGCAAAAGGAGTTTCGACACGCCAAGGTTCTCCCAAAGGACAAAGCAAAAGGATCTTCGAGACCTTACCACTTTGATATCTTAGCCCAATTGGCCAACATCCTGGCCAGGATTACCCTCTATGAACTCCTGAAACTACCTAAGTTAACAAGGGAAGCTCTGAGAGAAGCCTTAGCCAATGTTGAGGCCTTTATGGCCTGGATTCTAGCTAAACTAGGGAGGAAGATGAAGAAAACTGCCTCCACACATCTCAACATGTCCCCTGCATAACCTTTACTCCAGACGACATGCACGTTAAGGGAAAACATGATAGGCCCCTATACTTCATAGGGTATATTAGATCATCTGAAGTGAGTCGCATTCAGGTGGATCCAGGATCCGTGTTGAGCATCATGCCACGCCGAATCATGCAGCACTTGGGAATCCCCACTCATCGATTGAGCGCCGCCCAAACGATCATTAATGGCTTCAACGCCAATGGTACGCGCCCAATGGGAAAGATTAAACTCAAATGCTAGATTGGGGACCTAAGATCCGAGGTAACGTGCTATATTATTAACGCTGACACCTCGTATAATTTGCTATTAGGATGATCATTGACTCTTCGCAACTCCCTTGTCCCCTCTACTCTCCATTAAATCATGAAGTATGTTAACGGAGATAGAAAAATATGAATGTTGGCTGTCGAAAGGCATTCGTTCAAGGGGGTAGAGAACTACTTCACAGACTCCCTCTTGTACAAGGATTCTTTGGAGACATACAAGAATCCTTAACCAGAGGAACTAGACTTTGGCACCAAATTTGATGTCGAACCGGAGATAGAAGAAAAATACCATTGGGAGCTGAATCCACTTGTAACGAGCGTTAATAAGCTCGATGTCAATAATACCGCCAATAATGTAGGCGAGTGGTATATTAATAAAGAGTTAGATTTGGCTTATTTTTCTGTGTTTGCTTCCGATTTTATACCATCAGATACTAGTACCGATGTACATGATGACCCCTGGCCGGTAATAGATGCCCTGACATCATTGCATGTACCAGTGAGACCATCTCACACGGCATATCAAAGCATCAGTAATTCATAAGGATCCTTCTTAGAGGTCCAAGTAAGACGCTAAGGCTAAAACCTGATCCTTTTCAGAAGAGTCGAGTCCAAACCAAAGACTTGCGAAGACTCAGAAAGCGAGACTGAACTTCCTCAGTTCTCTCATTACGAGTCAAATGTACTAAGAATGATGAAGAACATGGGGTATGACCTAACAAGTGATCTTGGCTTGAATTTTGGCAAAGGAAGGAGAACACTGCTTCGATCCTTCGTTCCAAAAGGGAAAGCCCCTGATTATTATTATCGAACTCGTAGGGGTTTAGGCATGTGTCAACTCCAACCCATTCAGTCTCTGAGTCTGAAGAGTTATTATATCATAATCACTCGTCAGGCACGTTATCATGGGAGTCAGATATCAGTGTCGGCAACATCTTCAAAGACCTTTCTATAAACATGGTTTTAATAAGCCACCCGGAAGACGAAAATGAATAAATAATCCAGTCAGATACAAATCCTTAGATTAAGCACCTAAATACTCTCTGGGATATTCGATTTGAGCAACATGAACCACCTAAAGAGATATGGTAACGCAGGTTAATCTGGGAGATGAACCTAATCCTAAGCCCATCTTTATAACCGAAAGCTTATCACTGCCCGAGAAGGAAGATCTAATATCTCTCGTGTGAGAGTACATAGATGTTTTTGCCTAGAATAATGAAGATATGCCCGGGCTTAACCCTCAGGTGGCTATGCATCACCTTAACATCAATCTAGACGTGAGGCGCATCAAGCAACAACAACGACGGTTCAGCCCAGAGATAATAAATATTATCCAGTCAGAAGTTAAGAAGCTTATAAACTTTAGTTTCATCAAGGAAGAACAACACCCTAATTGGGTGGCTAATATCGTCCCCGTCATCAAGAAGAATGGGAAGATCCGAGTTTGCATCAATTTCTGTGATCTAAATTAGGCATGTCCTAAAGATGAGTTCCCCCTTCCAATCACGGATGTCATGATCGACAACACGTGTGGGTTTGAACGGATGTCCTTTATGGGCGGATTATCTAGATACAATCAAATTAAGATGTACCCTGATGACGAGAAACATACATCCTTCAGGACATCACTAGGGGTTAATTACTATACTGTGTGCCCTTCGGATTGAAGAATACAGAGGTGACATACCATGGAGATATGAATGCAATTTTTCATGAGCATATACGCAAAATAGTCGAATTCTACGTAGACGATATTGCAGCGAAAAGTCATACCAAAGGTGATCACATAGCAAATTTGAAGACAATATTTGATATCATGCGGGTGCATCAATTGAAGATGAATCCCACCAAATTCTTCCTGGAGTAACTAGCGATATATTCCTTGGGTTTGTCGTAACATTCAAAGGAATCCACCTCGACCCAGAGAAAGTCCACACCGTTTAGGAGATGCAACCTCTAAGGAATCTTAGAGAGCTTAGAGGATTGTAAGGGCAACTAACCTATATCCGGAGATTTATCTCAAATCTCTCAGGACGATGCCAACCCTTCACCAAATTGATGAAGAAAGGTGTTTTATTCATCTGGGATGATGCTTGCCAACAAGTGTTCGAGGAAATCAAGCGGTACCTCACGCATCCACCTGTCCTTACAGCTCTAGTGTCAGAAACATCTTTCCTGATATACGTTTGAGCTATGGATCATTCTCTAGGAGCTTTGCTAGCCCAGAATAATGATAAGAGACATAAGCAGGCAATCTATTACCTGAGTAGAACAATGATTGAAGCTGAATATCGATACAACCCGATCAAAAAGGAATGCTTGACGTTGGTGTTCGCAGTCCAGAAGATGCGACACTACTTGGTAGGTCAAACCATACACATCATATCAAAGGTCAATCCATTAAGATTGCTTATGATGAAGCCATCATCACTGAATGGTTGATTGGCAAAATAGGCCATATTGCTTTCCCAATATGAGATGCAATTTCTGCCACAAAAAGCTGTGAAGGGATAGGCAATGGCAGACTTCTTGGCTGAGCATCCAAATCAAAGAATGACCAAACTTTATAAAGATCTTCTCGACGAGGTCGCTGAAGTTTGTTTGACCTAGACATCTTTCGAAGGACAGGTGTGGCAACTCTTCTTCGACGGTGCATCAAGAATGGGTCCTCAAGGAAATATAGTAGCAGGAGTGGGTGTAGTACTTGTCTCCCCACAAAACTACATAATCCCTCGTGCATTCTCATTAACTGAGTTGTGTTCCAACAATGTAGCAGAATACAATGTTCTCTTTATTGGGGTGCAAATCGCCGATGAGTTTGGCGTCAAAAATCTCTAAGCATATGGTGATTCAAAGCTCATCGTTAATCAAGTTCGCAGGAAGTACGAAGTCAGACATGAAGATTTAGTACCCTATCACAATGCAGCCATCCACATGGCGGAGAGGTTTAGAAGCTTCTATATTAATCATGTACCTCGCTAGCAAAATGCGCATGCAGATGCACTGACATCTCTCGCCGTTTCCTTGGCCCTTCCAGCCAGAGCAGCAGAGAAAATACTTGTCTACACCCATAGCCTGTACTGTCCAAGATTCGTCCTGAAAGATGGTCAAACTCCAACAAAAAACCTTCAAGTTAAATAAGCTATAGGGACTTCAGCAGGTCTAGAGCCCAGGGATTGACGATTCCCATACATCGACTATGTCTTGTACGACATACTACCCAATGACCCTAAAAAGGCGGCTGCCATTAGAAGGAAAGCCTCTAAATTCTACTACAATGTGCTCACAAGAACATTGTATCACTGGTCGCATGATGGAATCCTCCTCTACTGCTTATCACATAAAGAGGTACATGAAACACTCAAAGAGGTTTATGACAGTATGTTCGGAGCTCACCAACCTGGTCCAAAACGTGGGGATCGACTCTGAAGACTGGGATATTATTAGCCAAAGATGATCCCTGACGCCATCGCTTATGCTAAGCGATATCACTCCTATCAGATCCATGGTGATTTAATTCACCAGGCACCAGGATATCTTTGCCTTACAACTTCCTTCTGGCCATTCGAAATGTAGGGAATGGACGTGGTTAGTCCTATCAGCCTACCTTCATCAAAAGGATATCATCTTAGTCATAACTGATTACTTCTCCAAATGGGCGGAGGCTATCCCTTGAGGGAGGTAAAGACATTGGACGTGATCAAGTTCATCTAACATCACGTGGTCTACCGCCTTGGCATGCCACAATAGATTGTTCATGACAATGAGTCTCAGTTCGTCAACCAAGCATTCCAAAGATTCCGCAACAAATTTAGGATCCAGAGTGTGTCTTTAACGACATACTATTCAGACGCTAACAGCCTTACAGAAGCTTTCAACAAGACCATTGGGAAACTTCTCAAAAGTTCATCTCGAAGAGCCAACATGACTAGGATGATAAGTTAGGTGAATGCTTATAGGTTTATCACACAACAGTGAGAATCTCGTCAAAAGCTACACCGTTCTCTTTAGTATATAGGTGTGAAGCCATACTCCCACTAGAAATCCAGATCCCATCTCTACGCGTTGCCTTAAAAACGGAGATGACAAATGAGGAGAAGCATTGACTGTGACTCCAGGAGCTGGAAACTTTAGACAATAAACGCTTGCATGCTCAATAGCAAATCGAGCTTTATCAAGCTCGAATTTTTAGAGCCTTCAACAATAAAGTCAAGGAGTGGACATTCAAGAAAGGTGATCTTGTCTTAGCTGTCAGAAGACTCGTAGTGATGACACATAAAACAAAAGGGAAATTCCAACCCAAGTGGGAAGGACCATTTGTAGTAGAGTCAGTCTACTCAAATAAAGTATACCGCCTCATTGAAATCACCTAGAGGGGGGGTGAATAGGTGACTAGCTAATCTAATGATGAATTAATTCGGAATTAAAACTATTAATGCAAACTATGAACTATTATGCATGACACACCAAGTATAACCTAAGAGTGTAGCGGAATTCTCCGTGAAGGGCTCTGGACTATCTCCTATAGATTCCTCTAGATAAGAGTTGAGGTGCCGCTTTGGCTCTCTTGGTTGAATACAATTGTGAGCAAACAATCCCCAACAATATAACAATATAAGCACAAGTATATCAAGCAAGTAATGATGAAAGCAATTTAAGCATGTAAGATATAAACACAAGTGAGAGATAGAGAGAGCAATCCAAAACACGGGAGATTTGTTTCGAGGTTCGAGCACCCTTACTCTACGTCCCTGCCTTCAACACTATGAAGGATTTCAACTAAAAACGATCCCATCGGATCGCTCGGTTCCGCAACACCTACAAGCAAATTCACACTAGAACTCCTTTGGACTCTCTATTCCCTCTCTTGTTCCCGCAAGAACAACACACGCAAGCACACTAGCTTGCCGAGGCCGCCCCTCTACATCAAGCTCTCACTAGAACTCGAAACACCGCGAACCCGCAAATCCACCTCCTCAAATACAAATGATGAAACACTTGGTGATCTAAACACTTTGATCACCTAAAATCACTCTCACAACAACTCTCCTATAGGATGGATATATCAATGGAAAGCTCAAGTATGTGTGAGAAAAATAAGGATTGATTGTGTGGTGAAAAACTCAAAGAAATCACTTTTGAATACTATTAATAAACTATCCTTTAGATTTGGAAATATTAGCTCTAAAACATGTGGATAAAACCACTGATATGAGTAGGAAAAACTAGCCCAAAAACTCTTTGAAATCTTATCTAAAACAGCCCAAGGAAGCCCCAATTTATAGGCTCCAAAAATTTGCCCGTTGGAAGCCAACTCAGCAGTTCTGACAGCTGACGGTCGACCGCCCGGTCGACCTCCAATGGTCCGACCGTTGGGAAGGCCGCTCGACCGCCAACTGGGCAATGGCCTAGCGGTCGACTGCCCAGTCGACCGGGCCATTTTCAGAGAGCAGAAGCTCTCTGGCGGTCGATCGTGCGGTCGTCCGGCCCAACCTGTGCACGTCTGTGCACGTCGAACGACCGATCTCTGTCTCGATCGACCGTGCGGTCGACCGGCAGTAGGCCAGAAACACAATTTGGGAATTTAAAAACTTGTTATTTTTCCATCCATAAAATACCATAAAATCTCTAATAATCTACAAAAATAAGTTCAGTAATATGCTTTGATATACAAACATGTTTGAGTAAAAATCAAAATATGTTGCAAACATTTTGAACTATTTTTGTGTTATGAAAATTTTGCCTTAAACCAAAATCCGTATTTTTCCTAATTGATTTTTCCAAATTGAAAATTGATTTTTTCAAAACTCCTTCAAATATAAAAATAAGATATTCTAAACACTTTTAAGGCTTAGTGTGTATGGATATGACCACTACACATATATGATGAAATATTTATGTTTTTGACATTAAGCTCTAAAATAGTTTTGGTTAAAAACACATGTATATAAGAAACTCCAAAAATCAAAACGATATTTTTTCTAAAAGAAAACTCTTATATGAAAAAACATATAAATTTTGTGTATGAGTGTATATGTACTTGAGTAATCCACTAACTAATCTATCCTTTACATTTTATCTAAAAATAAAATCTTACTAAAAAAAAACCTAGACACAAGTCTTCTCTTGAAGGTCTTCACTTGAAAATCTTCTCATCTCTTGACTTAGTCCAAACCATGATCCAATGATCTAGACTCCTCTTGAGTACTTGATGTGGTCTTGATGCACAAGCTCTTGAATCAACACGTGCTATCTTTAAAACACGACTTTAAATCCTTTGATGAAGCAAACACCTACTAAGATCTTGATCACAAATCTGAGACTAAATAAATATAAGATCATTAGTACTATAACTATATGAGTTAATCATCATCAAAACTAAAGTGATGGGCCTTTGGGCCAATACTCATAACCCCAGACGATGATACACTCATGATGCTGATCAACGACAGATTCTTGAAGAAGTACTATCCTTAATAGGATTCTTCTCATGATCAGGTTAAAATTACACCTCTGATCAAACTTTCAGATCTAAGATGTTTAAAGAGTGCCAAAGAAAAGCTTTTTCCTTCAATGGATCACATTATGGTTGATCATTGCCGAGCCAATCGAACATTGGTTAAATCATAATGCATGATGTAAACATCAAAAAAAATGACAAAGTATGAAACTTCGGTTTTAGCCTTGTTACTCTTCTCTAGTTTATCTATGAACATCTGACGCCTCCGACTGCTAAAAGGAAGTAGTTGGCATTTAAGTCCAATGAAAAATCCTTGACAAAATTGAGTTGATGGAGGTAAACTAACTGAGTATTAGTTTTCTCACTCTCCTTTAAAGGTTATCAAAATCCAACGCCTGATGGCTAAGGATAGAGAAAAATGTTGGCTTTTTAAGCCCAACATAAGTCCTTGACAACTCATCTTGCTGAGGGGAATAGCATGGCTAGCCCAACTTAAATAGTAGTTGGCAAAGGCGTACCAAATTTGTTGATAGCTGAGGATTTGCTAAAAATTCTAAAGGACTTGGTCCCGCCTCCCCCTCCAAAATCCCTTACCAATTCCCTTCTGTGGAATGGTAGGACCACAAAAATACCTGTAGCACATTTCCCCGATGAAATGAGCATAGATTTGTCATGTTAACAATAAACCTCTGATAAGCCAATTTCCTTAATCCCTAACGAAAATCATCAAGTTATTATTACACCTCTGACGATTCATTCTACACACCAAAATTCCCTACCAATTCTCTCCCATGGAGTGGTAGGTCCACAAATTCAATCACTGTTATGTTAACACCATACCTCTAATAGTGAAAAGTTTCAATACTCCTCAGCGAGTATGAACTTCTACTTGATGCTCCCTTTTATGGAGTCATAAGTCTTTAAAATTGTCAAGTTAACACTACACCTCTGACAATTCAAACTTCACTTGTCAATTTTCCTCAATAGAATGGCAAGTCCCTAAAATTACTTACATCGTAAATCAACTCTTGTCAAGTTAACAGTACACCTCTAATAAATTACTCTTAAGTTTAATACCACACCTTAAGTTACTGCCAAGTTCAACATTAAACCTCTGATAGTTACTTACCTCAGGCTTCCGTATCAAAAACTGAGATGAGTGATGCTAAGTTTAACATCACACTTCTAGCATCTGGTACGTTGTTAAGTTTAACACTATACCTATGATAATGACTTTCCCTTGAACTTTCGTATCGAAGTTGAGATAACCAATGCTAAGTTCAAAATTACACCTCTAGTATTATCTCCGCTGTTAAGTTCAACACTACACCTATAATAGTGGTATCCTTAGTTTTCCCAAACGAAACTGAAATTCTTAGGGAGCTAAGTTAACACTACACCTCTAGCTCACATCCTTGTTAAGTAAATATCACACCTCTGACAAGATTCAATCCAATCCATTAAGTTAATATCACACCTCTGACGGTAAAGAAATACTTAGATCCTCGACGGGTCTAGTCTTACTTGTTATTCTCTTCAATAGAATGGCAGGTCCACTTAAAATCACTATTAGATTGATATCACACATTTAACAGTGTTCTCACTAATTCCCAGTTGAGTCTTAATTATGTTAATAATAAAACTCTGATGAAGACTCAATTATAATCCTCCGCGGAGTGAAAACTTCACTTATCATTCTCATCCATAGAATGGCAAGTCCATAAAACATATTCCACTCTTGTCAAGTTAATATCACACCTCTTACAGTAACCTTTTTAAATTTCTTAAATGAAAATTTCAACTTTGACTTGCTAAGTTAGAGCATCACACTTCTAGCAAATCAAAGATAATTGTTTTCGCTTTTCTGATTTTCAATACAAAAAGGAAGTCAAGGCAAATAAGAAGACAGAAAAGTGTCACTTTTATTGATATTCAAAAATATAAAAGTGATACAAAATGCTCTCTTTTTCATTAAGTTTGAGTGCTACAATAAAGGAGTACAAAAAAGTCCCTCTTGCTCAGTGAAAGGTTGCACTCACTCCTTAAAATATTGAAGATACACAAAGTTTGTCTTCTAAACTGTGGCCAGAACAACAGATCAATCTCCTCTCCTCTTGAGAACAATGGTGTTTCTCGAGGTCGAAATGCAAGGGGGCATTCTGATTCCAACAGATCAACTGGGGCGAAGGTCTTCATATGGTCATAATCCTTCGCTTAATGGGAAGTTTCGCCACCAGAAAGTCATCCAACGAGCATGTGTTTTTCGTTGCTGTCACTTCTTTGAACAAGATTGGTGAAGGGAGGATCTGAGATTTTACTGGTGACGTCCTCTTTCCCGTGACCTTCAAATGCGCCATGCTCATTGTGATCAGGAAGGATCCAAGACCTTACTGGTGTATCATGTCAAATAATGTCTTGATGTGCACCGAGAACCGCGCGGATCTTCCTCACCCTTGGACAGATGTTCTAACTCCTCAAGTGGTCGCCAATCAAACAAACTAGTCGTTTCATGTCTATCTCTATGGACGCGGCAAAGGCACTGGAACCAGCACCAACAATATGACCATGACCTGCAAGAGGGAAAAAACCCAGAGGGTTAAATTTCTGCAAAGAAAGAAAACATGAATCCAAAAGCACAGACACGGGTCTAAAGTCATGAACTCCAGAAGCGAGTCTTATATGCAAATCTTGCGTTTAAAACTTCAGGACGCTGAATTTACCACGCCCTACAAAGATAGAAAATATGGATCCAAATGCCAACCCAACATTAGACTCGCGTCTGATGATTGAAACGTAGGGCATATATTAAAGGCGCAAACGCGGGCCTTTAAATTTTCTAAGTATGAACTCCAGATGGAGGCATTATAGATCCACGTCTAAGACTTTGAGACGCAGAGTTCATCACACTCGCATCTAAGATTTTAAAAGAGCGTCTAAGGCGTTTAAGTTGAAGAGTTCTCCACACTTGCATTTAGAGATTTCAAAAGAGCAGACACGAGTCTTAAAATTTTCTAAGTAATGAACTTCAAACGCGAGTCTCATATACAAAGCCTACATTTACAGACTTAAAATGCAGAGTTCACCATGCGCACGTCTGAAGAACTTAGAACTCAAAATCTACAAGCTCGTGTTTCATCAAATTAACACAAAGATCGCATTTGCAGAGCATAGACGCAGGGATCTCAAATTGACTGTTTAAACTTCAAGAAAGAATCTTCAAAAGTTTCAGGAAGAGATCATGAAACAGAGCATGAACGATTGGGTCTCAAGTCAACTATCTTAAGCCTTAAGAAAGAAGTTTCAAAAGTTCCAGGAAGAGATCAAGAGACAGTCTTTTCATGATCGGCGATGACAGAGCTCCAAAGAAACAGGGTCTTATTATGGCAAATGCCATTTCCTACCTGAAGAAGCGTTCTTTGGAGGGAGGACTAGAGGGGATGCATTTTGATTTTGAAATCACTTAATAATGATACTCTTCGAAGAAGATTGCAAGAAAGCATCAAACCTTTGGGTTCTTTTAAAGAAATTTGAAAGTTCTCTAGGATGCAGGACAGAAGAAGACAGTCTAAGAACTCTAAAGGTTCTTCAGAGCACATACCCGTAAAGGAAAACAGTCAAGATGAATGACGGTTAAGAGGTTCATGGCCTATTTATAGGCTCGCTAATGGCCATTAATTAACAGCATAAAAATCAAAGCCGTTCTTAAAGGTCAATTAATAGTCATAATTCATGACGCGGATCTCAAATCCAGTCTGAGTAAGACACGTGGAGTTTTATCCTGGAAAATCCCAACAACGGTTAGGTTTTCAATACCGAACACGCATCTCCAACCGTCAACGCCGGCTCTGCCTCGAAAGATCCAGCAAGATCTTTACGCACAAAGAGTCACGTTATCAGAACCGCGTCTTTATAATTGCAAGTGACCCTTCATGGGCCGCATTTTGAAGTCCGCGTTCCTTCAAAAACAGAAGGTCGCGTCACCTCCAACAAGTTGAAGATTGCATTCTGTCACGCCCCACTTCCCAAAATACGCTGGAGCGGAGACGCGACGAGAGTCGACGACGCATATACACATAAAAAATACCCCACGTATATGTGCTAAGCCTTAAGTAACCCAAAACAAGCTAAAAAAAATCTACTAAAATGAATCATAATCACTGTAATATCACATATAAGCATCCACATATGATATCATATAAAATAAGAAATGTAATAGAAGCCAAGTCCGATAAAAATGAATCATGTAATAATCTCAAAAATAAAAGAAGGCAAGAGAGATCAGAATACCGGAATCAGGTAGAGAGAAACTCCAGACTCCTCGCAGCATACACGGGCTCATCGAATACCTGATCAATGAAATAAAGCATATCCAATCTGGAGGTGTAAATCCAAGGACGTCAGAAGGGAATAGATGAGTGTGTATGTAAAGAGAAAGTTCTCGTGCATATAAACAATGTAAGCAATGACAACATGATAAACTGAAATAAAAGATAACAGAATAATTAATATTAAGAACAAAGGTATGAATGATGTATAACTGATTTCATAATAAAAGGAAACAACTAATGTCAAGATATGTAATCTAGCATATGTCACTAGTCTGGTTGGTTATTATTAACCTAACTAATGTAGTACTTAGTTGTGTCCCATACCATAGTCGTTTTCTCACATATCAAACAAAATTATTGTTATTGTAACTGCCTGCCAATGTAGTGCATGTGTTTTGGAAGGGTACCATGCATGCTCGGTACCATGATCTAACACCCCTGGTGCTGAACTAGGATAAGGCGCAAGGCTCTAATAACTAAAGACTATAGCCCTGCACAAAAAGACAATTAGTGTGGCGCCATAATTCAGACATAGCCCTGACAACTGACAACTGAATAAGTAGGTAGTTAGTACTACCTTGGTTCCCCATGGCTAGAACCTACAACTTGGTACCATAATTAGTCCTTCCAAAATATATGACATGCATCATCAAGCAATTACCCCTGTTCCCTGGGTTATGGTGTCTTTTATTAGCAAGCAAATAATATAAGTTATTATTAAAAGTGAATTAGTGACCAGACATCTCCAACAATTGATGATGTCGGTAATAGCTGATAACTGAACAACTAATATCTAACAACTAAATAGCTATTAACTGACATCAAATAGAGGAGACTAGTGATGTAGAGTCACTAATCATAACTAGGACAATTACAGGATCGAGTCCAAGTGTAAGGTATACTACACTAGTTCAAAGTCAAAAGTGGCAAATAGCAACACATGACCTGATGCAGAAAAACACTTATATCAACTACATATTTAAGGTGAAAGCTCATTAATGTCTCATGAAGTAATACTGGTAATCAAACTGGTAAAATAAATCAGACGGTTACATGAAATGATAAGAGTAACATGTAAACACATACCGACAATAGTAAATAAAGAAATACACAAGAATAAATACTCACATGAAATGACGTGATTTCAGAACCGAATCATCATCTGGTTTTTACTGTATGAACATATACTGATATACGGATCATCCTAAAGATTGATCTTCGAATCGCTATTGTATCAGGTCCATAACAGGCACAACTCTGAATCTCCCGTTACCGAGTTCGGATCGCATGAATGAGTCCAAAACGCTGTAACACGCAACGCAACACAGGGAGAGGAAGGGGAATCAGCACACACACATAACACACTCACAAACGTACCCATACACGCATGCCAAACATGCATACATACATGGGTACACCCACACACACACACACACACATATATATATGAGTATATGCATACATACACCTATCTACATATACACATACATATATATATATATATATATATATATATATATATATATATATATATATATATGTGAACACTTAATATATACATAAATACACATACCAACTCACGCACACACACTTGCATGCACATAATTAAATACCCACCCACATCGACACACAAATTAAGACATTTCTACATTATTACATACATACCCCTACCATACTAATTCAAAGCAAAAAATGTACAGAGAGGGAAAGAAGGGGACTCACACAATGGGATGACTTGCGGCGCACTGATGGAGGCTCCGGCGGAGGGAGCGGAGGCTGAGGAGGATGTCGATAGAATGTCGGAGAAGAGTGGAGTGTCCTCGTGCTCGCTGACGGAGGAAATCAGGCTCTGGCTTGTCCCGACGGCAATGGGGAAAAGGGCAATGGCCAAGGCATTATTGGCGCAGGGTGTTCAAGATGTGGGGGGGAGGGTGTTCACAGCCAAAGAGGTTGCTGCCATGGGGAGGGTGTGTGATGGCTTGGCCATGAATGGGAGCAGCTGCCAAAGGAGAGCTCTAGGGGCTTGGCTTGCCTTGGTACCCGGTCGTGGGGCTGCTGCTCAAGGAGATTGGGGCGGCCATGGATGGGGTTGTGCTTGGCCTGTGGTGCGGCAGAGATTCAAAAGGGTAGAGGTACATGCCAATGGCTGGGCTTGTGGCTGAGGGAAAGGAAGATGGAGGAGCAACCAAAAGGGATCCGGGCTTGGGGTGCTGGCGCAAGGCAAGGAGGCACGACGTTGGACTGTGCAGGAGGTGGCCAAAGGTAGTGGTTGATGCTTTGCGTGAGCGGATGGTGGCGGGCTATCATGGGTTGCCATGGAGAATAGGGAAGGGGCTGCGGCACGGGGTGCTCTCGGGCCAAGGTTGCCACGGCCAGGCCATAGAGGTAGTGGCAGCCTGTTGCTAGTGAAGAAGCATGGATTGATAATTAGGGTTAGGGAATAATATAGATAGGATTATATTTAGGGGATGTTATTGGGTTTGAGGGTATAGGTTATTGAAATTTGGGTATGGATTAGATAATGGGTATAGGATAAAAGGGTAATGGGTAATGGGACATGGATTTGGGTCTAGAAATAAAAGAATACAATGAACATCAATACAAATAATAATAATTCTAATATTAACAAGAACAATAGTTAACCATAATATTAATAATAAAAATATCAATTACTTTACAAAATAATCATAATAATAAATAGTAATATTAATAATACTAATAATAATTAGAATAACTATAGCAATATTAATAATGATAATTAACAACATCAATAATAATACTAATATTAATTAACAATAATAATATTCACAATAATAATAGAAATGATAATTAACAATTGCCATTACCACTAATACTTATACTAATATTAAAATATATAATTAAAATAATAATAACACTAATAATAATTAATAAACACCAACAATATTAATAATAATAACACTAATAGTAATAATAATAAATAATAATCATAATGGGAGAATAATAATTGTAATAACTATCACTAATAATATTAGTTAGTAATAATAATAATGATAGAAATAATAGTAATAAGTAACTGAAAATATTGAAAAGAAATAATGGTAATAATATATAAGGCCAAATACCATTTACCATTTTAAAAATAATTTGTATATTTAATAATAATAACTATAAATCAAGTTAACAATTAATAATAAAATAACCATTAAGACAAAATAGATACTTAGATAAAAAAAATACCGTATTATTAACAAGGGATATAACAGGTTCCCTCAACAAAATGAAGACCGCGTCCCATCGACGGCCAAAGGCTGCGTCCCTAACAATTCAGGGTCGCGTCTCCTCAATGGTTCAGAGCCGCATCTTCCCTAACAATTTAGGGCCACGTCTCCTCAATGGTTCAGAACCGCGTTGATCGGGGAAAACACGCACAAAAAGTATCTATTTTGAAATCACGAGTTAAAAGTGCGTGCTTTGGCTTCCTCGATACTTTCGTTATAGCATAGAGGCTAAAAAAGGTCAAATCCACAAGGACAGGAGGCGATAGAAGCTTTCACTGTATGTTCATATGTGTGTTAAAGTTTCTTCAATATTTTAAAGAATGAAAAAAAGAAACAAAGAATTGAACGAGAAGGATATGGTGGAAACAAAGAAGTGGAACATAGAAAAGAATGTATTTTTGATTTTTAGTATATTTCTAAAATAAAGTAAAAAGGAAAGAAAACTCATGGCTACTAACTGCTAATGACTCCACTAAGCATGTTAACCTCTTAGTGATAGTTGCCTCACATGTATCCTTAGCCATCACTAGTCCTTAGTTCAAAAGCGTTACAAAGTATGACCCATAAGATTACTCATCACATCCAAACTAAAATAAACAAGTATAAGCTACACTTAAATCATCAAACTAACTAGAGCAAGCATGGAATAAAGTAATGGTAACTTGTTAGAGAGTTAGATGTTAGAGTATTAGAATACATCATGAGCTATCAATGGCTCTTGTACGATTAAGGCTAAGTAGAGGCAATTAGA
Organism: Agave tequilana; assembly: GCA_038442645.1. Lineage (NCBI taxonomy): Eukaryota > Viridiplantae > Streptophyta > Magnoliopsida > Asparagales > Asparagaceae > Agave > Agave tequilana. The sequence continues at coordinate 73,547 of JAVJIF010006015.1, read as the reverse complement.
TTCATGTGCATTATCAAGTAAGGAGTTCGCAAGTGAGTGGTTAATAATTAGTTGCCATGAGAGAAAATAAGATAAGCATGTAAAAAGAGTTAGAGAGAAGAAAACAAGTAGAGATAAAGAGAGAATCTTTCATAGAGTGTCACCCTCCATTACAAGCACTCTTGCTTTCATCCTATGTACTACTCTCTTTCCTATTACATGATCTGCAAGAAATGAAAAATACACAAGAGGAAGAAGAAGAACAACTAACCAAAATTAAAAAAAGAAAACTATCCCAAAAAATACCTTAAAAACTCTTCTCAAAACTCTTCTTCTTTCAAACTCTGAAAATCCCAGGGTATTAATAAGCCAAACGGGGGCATCAAGGGAGCAAAACAGAATCGTGCATCGAAAATCGATGTACCACTCCACAACATGGCCGCGAAAACGCGACCATGGCCGCGTTTCCGCGACCATGCTGAGGCCAAAGCCATTGCGCCAAAGCCTGCAGGTGATGGCTGCTCTGATGTATGCGTATGGGCTACTACTTGTTTTCTGCTACCTGCAGCAGCAAAATGGGCTTCCAAAGTTAATGGCTCTATTAGGATCTTAAAATCACCAAATAAGTGAGATTTTTGATCTTCTTCTTCATTCCACACCTTGGACTTAGGAACACACAAGAAAACCATTATTTAGCAGAATTTTATAAAGAATAAGTGTGAAAATATGGTATGAAATATGCATAATTAGAGACTAATCACACCCTACACTTATTTTTTGCTCGTCCCGAGTAAAACAAAAAACTAATTGAGGATATTATTACACCACTTTCATAGGTGACGCGATCGCACTGAACATGTGCAACAAGCCGTTAAACCTCTAGGTTTTCCCTAGAGGAGGAATTTTAGCTCCTGAGGGTTTTCAGCAGATTACACCCACAAAATTCATAAAGAAAGAAATAAAATGTTAGAATTTTGAAAACACATTTTGAAATAGAGAAATGTGTTGAAATATTTTTGTGAAAATTTAAGTGATCTAAGATCATAAGTTAACCAGAAATTATTCTTCCTTAAACTAAGTCTAAATACTAAATCTTATTATAAATTAAATGTAAGAATTTAAAATTGAATCGATTCTTTGATCTTTCATAAAAAATCTTAGAAAATACGCACTTTGTGAACTATGAAGATTTTTGGGATATCGACTCTAACTTTCATGTCATTTATTTATATCAATTTTTTTCATTTTTTTCTTCCTTAGTTTTCTTTGGCTTTCTAGCTTACAGGGTAGTGAGCCTTTAACCGATTACTCCCAAACCAGATAGTTTTAGGGCACCAGATGAGAAAATATCCCTCAGGCTTAAGGACACGAGTAAACAATGCCACAAAGTTAAAGGAGATTATTTTATTTTTGTCTACCATTTTAGACATGAATAATCATGCTTCCTGAGGCATAACTACCCAGCTTCAATAAGTGGTTTTACCATCATTTTTTATATATATTTTATGGCATTTTTAGTCTTTATTTCAATCCCAAAGAATTGTGTAAGTGTGAAGTGCATATATCTAAGGTAAAATATTCAAGATCAAATTATCTTTTCAATCTTATTTTCTTATCCTAAAATTTAAACAAAATCTATTATTTTGACTCGATTTAAGAATTCATAATTTTAGATCTTCTTATTTCCTAAGATCCTCTTAACTTTCTTAAAAATAAATGAAAACTATTTCTCTTATTTCAAAAAATTTTGTAAAAAGAAAAGAATAGAGTTTCTATATAAAAAAATCTAAAAATTTTCTATAAAGAAGTGTAAAAGAAAAAATTTAAAATAATTATGTTAATAAATCCTCCCCCACACTTATTTCATGCATTGTCCTCAATGCAATGTGAATGTGTATATGCATGAAACAAAATAGGGAAGAAAAAATTAGCTCAGGGTAGTGGTGGTCTGATTGGCCCGCAAACTGTGGCCCAATTCAGAATTTGTGGATCTCGAAGGAACCCACCAATGACCTTTCGAATATAACCCATAAAAAGAATGATGAAGTGAATGGTCTTATTTAAAAAATTATCACCACCCAATTTTTAATTTTCAAAAATAATTCTTGAGTTATTTTGTTCAACATCTTTGTCCAATAATGAAGTGTGATTTTGGGAGATGATTGATTTGGATACAAATGGAGCATGAACAAAAACCGATAATGACTTGGGAATTTGACTCAAATCAAGTCGAGATTCAAAAGTGGGAGTCAAAATTAGTTCAAAAATGGGGTCCAAACTAAAGAATTGATGTTCACACACTTTTCCCATTAACTGAATGTGATCGTAAAATATTGGTTATTCAATTTCACGGTGTACTGGAACAGGATTCTATGTTGACTCCAGAATAGAGAAAAAAAATCTGGTAATGATACCGAAATCATTATTGAGTCAAAAATTGAAATGGAATTACCAACTTGAGGTTCAGGATCACTTTTATATTAAATTTCAATTTCAGCAAAGGGATAACTTGCCAAAATGTCAATGAGATTTTCAAAACTTAGAGTTTGGTCAAGTTCAAATGGATGTGCTGAAATTGAATCATGGTTTCCAAAATAACATGATTTTTGGGTTCAATCAAAAGAGTTAGGGATATAAGGATTGGTCAAAGGTTGACAAGAAAATTTTTTCTCATTCTTATTGATCAATTCAATCATTATTGAGACTAACCAACTAAAAGGCCAGGTAATAGAATTTTGAGTCTGAATCATGTCTTCCATACTCTTTGTAATTGATTCTTTTTAAAAAGGTGAGTACGAAAGTTGGTTTTAAAAATTATGGTGAAGTTGTGAGTCCATTAGATTTTGTGATTGTTGCTCGAACTCACGTAGTAGTTTCATATTCATTCCAAGATGGATGGTTATTCATTTTGAATCGTTGCGATTGGAAAAGATGAGTATGACTCTTGAAAATTTGGTTGAGATGATGAGTCCAAGATATTTTAAAATTTTTGCGTTGTTTTACAAAAGACTTCCAAACTCTTTGCTATCTCAGATTTTGTTTAATTGGATGTCCTAGAAAAGGAGTATATGGAGTTTGATGTGGGAAGGATTGCAAATTGATCAAATTTTGAATTTTTTGTTGGGATTCAAGCATGGCTTCTGTACTCATTTCCAAATCAGATTTTTCTACGGAGGGTGGTTCTGGAAAAGGAGTATAGTAAACAAAATTGGGGAATAAATATTGCAAAAATTGTGGATAAGGTGGTTGAAAATTTGACTCGAAGGAGGTGAATCTCCATGAACTCAGTGAAGAGTAGAAATTATTTTGAAAATTTTGGTAATAGGGTTGGGGTTTTGGGTCATATTGAATCGGATAATCCCAGTCTGGCCTATATGGTTGGTTCATGTTGTACATAGTCGGGTTGGAGTTATCCAAGTCAAATGAGATCGGGGTGAAATATGAATTCATATTAGAATTGAAAGAATTATTTTTGAAATCCATTTCACAAACAAACACAAACAAAAAAAAAGAAAAATCAAACAAACAAGCAAGCAAGAAAGAAAAAGCAAAACCAAGCCTATATTAGGGTTGACCTAGACCTAGACGACTCCTAACTTGGTAGACTGTCCACAAGGGGTACATTGTAGGAATTTGATCACAAGTTAATCGGCCAGGTAGGGGCAAGACCAGTGGGAGGTATCTGTACCGGAGCAATGGGCCAAATTATGCCAAACCACAGTTCTTCGAGGTTTTGCCTCTCAATCTCAACCTTTGACACCGATTTGACAATAGTCAATTTCTAACAACTTTCCCCTTAGGTCAATCTCTTAAATGAGTCTGAGATGTCCCTAGGGGCCAATGTCTAGCAAATTTTATTTTGACTTGGGTTGTGTTAGTGGGGAGATGATTTTTGGGCTAAGGAAGGGTAATGACTTTTTCACATTATCTTGTATTGGGTTTTACCTTTAAGTCTGACTCGTGCAAGTATGCAATACAGAAAAGAATAAACACACAAAGTGAGTAAATCACCCATGTACTTGTCCTATGCTATATGCAATGCCATATGTACACCTCGGTTCATATCACAACAACAGAAGAATAAAATAAAGTGCATTGGAATGAAAATTGACACGTGCCTAGATGCAAATGTCTAAACCATTTTAAAATATCCATTTATCGTATTTAAGTTCTTAAGATTATTACAGTGCACAAGTAATATAAACAGAAACTAGCAGCAGAATATAGTAATAAACAAAAATTTATCCAACCACATAAAAGCAAGTGTCGATATCTGTAATGCTAAAAATTTGACCTGCATACAAGAAACAAAGAAGAAAAGTTAACAAAAATATGAAATCAAACCGTTCCCTTCCCGATAACAGTGCCAAAATTTGATCGGGGAAAACCGCGCATGAGAAGTATCTGTTTTAAAATCACAAGTTAAAAGTGCATACTTTGGCTTCCTCGATACTTCCATTATAGCATAGAGGCTAAAATGGGTTGAATCCATAAGGATGGGACGCGATAGAAGATTTCACGATATGTTCACGTGTGTGTTAAAGTTTCTTCAATGTTTTAAAGAATGAAAAGAAAAGAAAACAAAAAATGGAAAGAGAAGGATACGATGGAAACAAAGAAGTGAAAACATAGAAAAAAATATATTTTTTTTTGTAAATTTCTAAAACAAAGTAAAAAGGAAAGAAAACTCATGGCTACTAACTACTAATGGCTCCACTAACCATCTCTTAGTGATAGTTTTCTCACATGTATCCTTGGCCATCACTAGACCTTGGTTCAAGAGCATTACAAAGTATGACCCATAAGATCACTCATCACATCCAAACTCAAATAAACAAATGCAAGCTACACTTAAATTATCAAAACTAATTAGAGCAAGTATGAAATAAAGTAATGATAACTTATTAGAGAGTTAGATGTTAGAGTATTAGAATCCATCATCATGAGCCATCAATGGCTCTTGTAAGAGCAAGGCCAAGTAGAGGCTATTATATTTATGTGGATTATCAAGTAAGGAGTTAGCAAGTTAGTGGTTATAGTTAGTTGCCATGAGAAAAATTTAGCTAAGCATGTAAAAGGAGTTTGAGAGAAGAAAATAATTAGAGATAAAGAGAAAACCTTTCATAGAGTGTCACCCTTCATTACAAGCATTCTTCTTTTCATCCTATGTACTACTCTCTTCCCCATTACATGGTCTACAAGAAATGAAAAATACACAAGAGGAAGAAGAAGAAGAACTAATCTAAATTAAAGAAAGAAAACTACCCTAAAAACTACCTTAAAAACTCTTCTTAAAACTCTTCTTCTTCAAAACTCTGAAAATCCCAAGGTATTTATAGGCCAAAGGGAGCATCAGGGGAGCTGTACGGAGTCGTGCGTCAAAAATCAATACATGACTCCACAGCATGGCTGCGCTTCCGTGGCCATGCTACGGCCAGAGCTGCAGCACCGAAGCCTGCAGGTGATGGCTGCTATGATGTGTGGGTATAGGCTGCTACTTCCTTATTTTCTGCTCCCTGCAGCAGCAGAATGGGTTTCCAAAGTCAATGGATCTATTAGGATCTAAAAATCACCAAATAAATGGAAATTTTGATCTTCTTCTTCATTACACACCATGGACCTAGGAACACACAAGAAAACCATTATTTAGCAGAAATTTATAAAGAATAAGTGTGAAAATATGGTATGAAATATGGATAATTAGAGTCGCGTCTTCCTTAACAAGTCAGGGTCGCATCTCTTTAATGGTTCAGAGCCGCATCTTCCCTAGCAATTCAGGGCCGCGTCTCCTCAATGGTTCAGAGCCGCGTCATCCTTAACAATTCAGGGCCGCATTTCCTCAATAGTTCAGAGTCGTGTCTTTCCTAACATTTCAGGGCTGCGTCTCCTTAATGGTTCGAGTTGCGTCTTCCCTAACAATTCAGGGCCGCCCCTCCTCAATGGTTCTGAGCCGCGTCTTCCCTAACAATTCAGAGTCATCTCTCCCCAATAATTCAGATCCACGTCTGCACTTCAAAGACTGCGTCTCTTAAGTATTCTCTAGCTCGCGTCTTTGCAAAATAAAAGAGCTGCATCTCTGTTCCAAGCGAAAGCTGCGTCTCTACTTTGAATCAAGTTCGCGTTTATAATGCGCAGAACGCGTTTCTACATCAGGTGAAAGGTGCGTCCTCACTTTGAAGGAAACTCGTGCCTTGGCAAAATAAGAGAGCTTCGTCTCTATTCCAAGTGAGAGCTGCGTCTCCACTCCGATGTTCGTGTCTCTCCAACTAATGGGAGTCATGTTTCTTCTTCAGACGAGGTTCGCGTTCCTAAGGTAACACGATCGTCACGTCTACAAGACCTGTATTCAGTCTCTATTTTGGCAATTAATTTAAACAATACACTGGCTAAAGCAGTTGGCAATCTCTCCCGGCTCAACAGTACACCGACAACCAACTCAGAGTACAGATAAGGTCAGAACTGCATAACTGGACACTCATGATGATCATCTCTGGGGCGTCAAAGAGTTTAACAGTAGACTCACAAAGACCAAAATCCAGAAAAGATCGAGCTCATGGTATTTTAAAAGATTACCAGTCCAGTCTTGAGAGCTTGCTGCCAAAGGAGAAGTCCAAAGTGTTTTGAAACCCATCCCAGTCAACCGCGAAATTTCATAAACTTTGGAGGGGGTTCTGTAGACAAGTTATCAGATAACAGAGTCCATACTTCAGACGCGAGGCTAATCAAAAACACTTGTACAAAGGCAAAATGCAGGGCTCGAAGCTCGCATCTCAACACACTGTAATGCCAACACGCAGAGCTCAAAGCCCGCGTCTCAATACCACTTCAGTGCTCAGGCACAAAGCTTGAGGCCTCATCAAAGTTTGACGCCCTCAAAGCTTGAAGCCTGCATCGTAAACACGAAGCTTAAGGCGCGCGTCTATTATCATGTTAATAAGAAAACACAGAGTCAGAGGCTCGCATTTCAACACCACCGCGGCGTCGAAGATCAAGATCCGCGCCCAGCGTTACCTCAACGGCTAAACACAGGGTCAAGCCCTCATTCCAACTACAGAGGAGCCCTGTCTCTCAGTAATAACTACCCCCATTACAGGGTCAAGTACGGCCCACGTAATGAGGGGAGTTAACCCCTATCATTGAGGGTTTTTAGGGGACAATTTTGCCCCTGAAAACTCTGTAAATAGCTCAGTTTGCTTTTGAAGAGGAGGCAAAAATTTTTAGCTGAGGAATATTTATAAAGAGTTCAACTCTTTTACCAACTTGCTGAGTTCAAGCTATTACCAAGTCTCTTTGAGATTTCAATGATAGGAACTATGCTACTCCATCTGTAATCCGAGGAGAAGAGTTTCAGAAGAGCTTGGAGTTCACACGGTCAACGAAAAATAAGAATCATTTTCCACCGCTACACCAAGAACCTGGCATTAAACAAAGATAAGACATGAGCTTGAGTGTCTTCTCTCTCTTGTAATTGAATTTTTTTTAGAATTGTTGTAATCTTTTATTGATTCAAGAAAATTTTGTGATATTTTCAAATTTCCTACCCGTACACCCGCAAATCCCTCACTGTTCCCACAAGAACCACTTCACCATGAACCTGCAAGTTTGCTCGAGACCGCAACCTCAAACCACTCTCAATATAATGGAAAATAACTTGTGATCAAGACTCTTAATCACAAGGAAACTATCTCACAAACAAAGAATCTTATTGGATAGATGTAGAGATGAATTGCTCAAGTTTGTGTGAGAAAACTAGAGAAGATCAGAATTTTGTGTCTCAAAAATACTCTTTTGAAAACCTTCTCTAAGGATAGAAATTTTGGCTCTCAAAAACTTGTAAAACCTCTTGTTGTAAAATCTCTAAATGATTGAAAATATTGGCTCATAAAAACTTGGTGAAAATCTCACTTAAAAATTGGAAAATATTAGCTCATGAAAGTTATAAAAAATCTAGTTTTAAAAACTCACCCAAGCAATATTTATAGAGGCTCAAACAAATAAACGATAGAGAAAATAATTACAAAAAGGCCCTCAACAATAGTCGTTGCTGTTGGCCCAAAGGTCCATTACTCTAGTTTTGATGATGATTAACTCAAGTATTATAATACTAATGATCTTGTATTATTTAAGTTTCATATATTAATCAAGATCTTAGTTTGGTATTTACCTTCTTCAAAAAGACTCAAAGTAAAGATTTGAAGTTAACACGTTGATTAAATAGCTCAATCATAGAGATCATATCAAGGGAAATCATCTAAAGGAGGTGAATAGGTGATATGCTAATCGATACAAAAATTAAAACTTATTAACAATAATTCTACACAAATAAGATCTTATGATAATGTCAAACTCACAACAAAGAAAAAAAGCCGTATACCCGATGAAGAACTCTGAACTTCTCCTGTAATTCTTCTTAAATAAGAGCTGAGGTGCTTAAATGCTTTCTTGGTTAAAATGAGTGCAATCACATAAAACAATATCACACATAAGAATAAGCAATTATAATAATGCAATATACTAAATAAGAATAAATATGAGCAAAGATAAACTATCGCAAATACAGGACAATTGTTTTGAGGTCGAACACCTTGCTCTACAACCTCGCCTTCACCGCAGTGAAAGATTTCACTCGAACCAATCCCACAAGATCACTCGGTGTTTCAACACCTACAAGCTCCCTCATTCGTTCTCACAAAAATACAAGCACACGAGCTCGATCAAGGCCGCAAACTCTAATCACTTACAATACAAAGATTTTACACTTTTGATGAACTTTTGACCACAAACAAAATACTCTTTCTTACAAGGATTTCTATAGATTAATTTGGAGATAAATGGCTCAAGCTTATGTGAGAAAACTAGAGATTTAGAATTTTATGGCTCAAAAACAATTCTTGAAGATTTGAAGATTAGAACATTTGAAAAAAAATTAAAAACTATTAAAACTCATGATATAAAACACTCTAATATAGCCTCTCTCTCTCTCTCTCTCTCTCTATATATATATATATATATATATATATATATATATATATATATATATATATATATATATATATTAAAACAAAACATGTTTTAATCAAAATAGCCGTTAGTAAACAAACTAGGAAAGTGTTAACTAGAAAATAGCCATTTTAATACAAATCTAGCAAATCTACAGGCTGCAGTCGACCGACTAGTCGACTGCCAATGACTATAATTATTGTCATTTGGGTTGTTGGCCGACCGCTCGGTCGACCGCCCAGATAGAGCTTATATGCACTTTATCTATCGGTTGACCGACCCGAGAGAGTGTTTGTGCTCTCTGGCACTCAGTCGACCCCCCGGTTGACCGCATGCATAAGTCAACTGGCCTGTGACACATCTGGTCAACTGTCCGGTGTTGACACTTAAAAAAGATAAGATTCTTATTAGTCCGAACAATGTCTAAACTTGTTGACATTTACAAAAGACAAGTGAAAGACGAGTTGAAGACCAGTTTTCACCCATCTCCGAGGGACAAGGAAGCAACTTGGAGTCCACTGATCTAGCAAGCAGACAGTGAACCCGGATTGTTTCTAAACAGACCTCAGCAGGTCTAAGGTGCTAACACTTAGCATTGCATGAGCCCAAAGGGATAGCCTCGCTTGAGTGGCTAATATCACTCGACTTCGCCTCAAAGCCATTCGATACCTCGCCAAGAAGCTAACTCGCAAACTTCGCCACAGAGGACTTCTAGCTCCGCCAAAGGGTTTCTTTCGGACTTCGCCAGAAGCTGTCTCTAGCTCCGCTACGAGCTCAATGCGGACAGCTCCGCTATTGATCTGCTATGGTCAACCTTTGACCAATCAAATCTCCGGATGAGATCGGATCTAATCAGATCAAATCAAAATAAGATCAAATCAGAGATCAAATTTGGCAGTTGATTGCCACAATCTCTTGACTCTCCTAAAAACGAGTAAGAAGATCAGGGGAAATCCTCCTACGATATGGAAACGATCAAGAAGATCAACCGACCTGCCAATTCTAGCTTCGCAAAAGCTGATCTTAGCCTCGCAGCAAGGCTACTTTCAGGATTCAAACAGATTCGATTCAATCTGTTTCTATATTTTCAAGGGACGATTATACCCTTGCTCTCCCTATAAATAGCCCATCAGGGGCACAAGGAGGAGAGAGGACGGACAGGTGCAAGAGAGAGGACTCCACAAGCAGAGGCTTCTTCATAAAGCACCGTGCGCTCTCAAATTCAGAGACCTTTTAGAGAATTGCTTTCTCTATCCAGGGTGTTGATACCCTAACATCGTCCTTCTTCTCAAGGAATCTCCAGAACCAGGCGAGAAGGAATTCCTAATTGAAGACGATTTTGAGAAGCAGCAAGAGGGTTCTACCAACCTTCTATTCTCTGATTCCCCGAACCAGGCGAGAAGGAATTCCTAATTGAAGGCGATTTTGAGAAGCAGCAAGAGGGTTCTACCAACCTTCTATTCTCTGATTTCCCGAACCAGGCGAGAAGGGAATCTCATCGCTCGCAACGTTAAAGGGACAAAGTGGTCGCGCGCTGACCAGACTCCTATCAGCACACTTCTCCAGAATCTCTGAGGAGATCTACTTGTAATCTTTTAAGAATACTTGTAATTTAGCTCCTCAACCCTTTTATTGTAAGTTTTCCCCCTTTGCGAACATAATGGAAAACAAGATGGCGACTCCGCTGGGGACGAAATTCTCCACTGCTGAGAATCAAGTGTCGCAATGTGACGAACAGACCTTCGGGTCTAACTCTGAATTCAGAAAAGCCGGTGCAGCCAGAGCCCCTCTGGCTAAATCTTCAAGGAAAGTCTCTGCGGAGACAGAAAAGGTTCTCTGCGAACCTACTGCGGTTATTTGGCGCAACAAGGAAGCACGTCCGCAGTCTGATTCCTTTACTTGTGAGAACATGGTGGTTCAGTTCGATCAAGGAAGATTTGAAGAAGTCCTCTCTGGGGGTGACCCAATGCTTCGAGCACGGAAGCATAGGAAGGTTTCCACGACAAAGGCTTCAAAGCAGAAATCGGAAGCAGAATTCTGCCAACAACCCTCAGCCTCGCGTGTGGCTAATCAGGTTCCTTGCGAACCTAAGTCTCCTCTGCCAAGGCGGGTATGGAAGCCTAAACAGAAGTCTCCAACCGAAGCTTTAGGCGTAGCTACGCCTAAACCGCGCCTCTCTCACGAAGAAAAAGGCAAGATGCCTGTCTGCTCTAATCATAAAGTCAAGACGGCAATCATACCGTCGCCAAATTCAAGAGCAGCGATGCCTCGCGCCGGCCTCATTCTCATGAGCGAAGCTACTGTACTACAGCGTACGCGCAGGGTCCATGACCGCGAAGCTGAAGTCAAAGTACTATCTAAGGCTAATTGCCTTCGCAGCAGCATAGCAGGTAAAGCACCACAGCGTGCTCCGCTTTCCAGTACGTCAAGCACTAAGCTCACGCCTGATGGCGAAACTAGAACCAAAGCACTATTCAGTGCTAATCCCATCTGCAGGGATAAAGAAGCAGGACATCGTCCTATGTGCGATCCAAAAGAGCTTTGCGCTCGATTGTAGAGACCCAACCGGGTCTGATTTGAGGAAATTGTTGATGGATAGACAAACCTCTTCCCCTGTTGTTAGTAAGTGGGATGTCAGCTGGTGACACTCCACTCGGTCCATTGCCGGCTGGGACCAATCCCCACCACGCCTCCAAGACGACGGTCAGTTTTTGATCGGCTATCGGTACAGGCCCCGAGGAAACACCGCAAAAGGAGCACCTCACGAGATCCAGCCTCCGTATCTGTCAACATGACTGGAAGAGGACGAGGGTCCCCAGATCCAGATTATAGCCCAGGCTTAGGCGAAGTCTTGGTGCATGAAGAAGTGTTTTCCGAAACACCAGATCCAGGGTGGCGATACCCTACACTTATGAACAGCCTTCTTTCTCGACGGCCCTAGCCTCGCCAGAGCCTAGGAGATCACTCCAATCATCGGACGAAGAAGATGAAGATAGTGGATACGCCTCTTCGGCGACAGTTAGCTCGGTGCGAACGGGCAGAGCATCAGTCAATATGGCTGATAATGTTAACGACGACCTTCGTCGGTGCCTGGAAGCTCAAGAGCAAACTTCCAAAACTCCCTTGGACAATATTCAACAGATGCTTGCTCAACTCCTCAGTAACCGGAATAACAATGATGCTAGGAGCAATCACGATGAGGAGGAACACTTCAGCAATGAGCAACCCAAGCCGGAGAAATCCAAGGAGGGTTCTTCCTTAGACGCCGAAGTCCTTAAGGGCCTCCAGGCTCAAATCGCATCCCTAGCTCAGAGGGATGAATTAAAGAAGGTAGGGGCAGTCCGTCCTTATCCGCTGGAGTGGGATTCGGTACCATATCCACCGAAGTTCAAACCACCAACGTTGCATACCTATGACGGAAAGAGCTCACCAAATCAGCACATCTACTATTTCTGGTCTCAGACTGGTAATGTTATAAGTAATGACGCCATCATGGCTAGGCTATTCATTGGCACCTTGAAGGGGGTGGCATTTGACTAGTTCCGAAGTCTTCCCCCGGGCTCTATCAACTCCTGGATCGACCTGGAAACTCGGTTCTTCTCTCATTTCTATGAGAACGATACCGAAGTAACCATGGACAAGCTCCTCTCCACTGTGCAGAGGAAGGGCGAATCTGTCCGTGACTACATTGAACGGTTCAGAAACTTATCCTTGATGTGCCCAGCAGGGATGCCACTACCCATGCTCTTACAGACATGCAGACACAACTTCTTAGACTAAGTGGAAGTTCGCATGGGGGCTGTCAAAGCCCACACTTGGAAGGAATTGGTCGAACAAGCAGAGATAGCCGAGAAGTCGGCTAAAAAGTTTGAACCATCTGCCCCTAGAGGCAAGTGGGGGATGAACAACAAAGGGCGTAGCGACCTACCGCAATCTTCTCAAGCTAAAGGCAAAGAGACTATGTCTGTGGAGTTATCCAGAGATGTGCAGTCGAAGGCCAAGAAGAGTGGCTTCAACAATCAGGAGCCTAAGTTCCCTCCAAAGCAGTACTCCTTCAAAGACGATCAGGTGGTCACGATATTCCATCTGCTCCACAAAGGGAATAAAATGAAACTGCCAGATGCTCGGCGTCCTAATGAGATAGGGCCCACAAACGACCCTAAATACTGCCTCTACCATAGGATGATCCACCATCCTACTGACAAGTGTTATGTCCTCAAGGACAGAATACAAGCCCTGGTCGATGCCGGGGTTCTGACGTTGAAGACGGAGCAGAAGAAAGTCACTGCCAATATGGTGACTCTCGAATTCGGTAGTACCCAAAAGGTCACAGTTCCTGATGGGACCTATCCAGCCCCGTTCCACGGTTGGAAGTCAGACATCCTCTAGTTACAACTCAAAACAATAAGGGTCTTGTTCCCTTAACATTGGAGACAGGAGAAGTCATGCGGATACACCCAGACCTCGTCCAAGACGAACAGTGGGATTCAAAGAAGCCTAAGTCAAAGGGCAAATCTTGCAATGTCACCTCCATCCTGCCAGACGACGGCAATCTTACATCGGCTTCCATCAGTAATTCAGAAGGGGAAAAGCTTGCTTGCGCGGCGCAAACCGATACGTCTCAGCAGACGGGCACCCGATCTGAAAAATCATACTTAAGGCAGTATGAAAAGACTACTGACGAGACACAACAGCAAACGACGTCAGTACAAGCACCAACATCCACTCCAATCCCAACCAAGGGAAAAGAGAGACCTAAGGAGGTACGATTCGACCACGTGTTGAAGAAACCTCCAGGACAAGGGTTTGATACGCCCTTTCGGTTTGACATATTGGCTCAGCTGGCCAATATCCCAGCTCGTATTACTATACACGAGCTCCTTCGCCTCTCAAAAGAAATAAGAGAAGCACTCAGGGATGCGCTAGCTAATTCAGAATCCTTTCTGACATGCATCCCTGAGATCCCTAACGACGACGTTCAGTCTCCTTGCCCAGAATGTCATCATACACAATCCAAGGTGCCTGCTATTACATTCACGGCGGAAGATATGCTTCTCAAAGACAACAAGCACGATTGACCTCTGTACTACACCGGATATATCGGTTCAACGTGCATTGAAAGAATACAAGTCGATCCGGGGTCCGCACAAAGCATCATCCCCAAAAGGCTTCTCTACTTCCTCGGCATACCACTGCACAGGTTGTCCGCAACCACTACTACAATATATGGTTTCAACGCCGGGAGCAGTCATCCACTGGGAAAAATTTGATTCCGTTGCAGAATCGGGAGCCTGAAGTCAGAAGTGACATGCTATGTCATTGACGCTGACACATCATATAACCTGCTGCTGGGACGGCCATGGATCCATGCCAACTGGATCGTTCCCTCTACTCTGCACCAATGCTTCAAATATGTTGAAGATGACACGACAGTACGAACTGTCTTTGCTGAAAAGCAACCATTCAAAGGGGTGGAAAACTACTTCACTGACGCTCTCCTGTATCAAGAGGCCAGTGGAACACCTAAAGAACCATTGCCGGACGATGATGAGAGTGGCAATGAGGCGGATTCAGAATCCGAAGCAGGCATGCCGGCCATTCTGATTGATGAACCAATTATAGCATGTCTCAATAATCCCCTATGTAATACTCTTTCAGAGGATGAAGGCGAATGGGTAATTAATGATAATATTTCTTTTGATTATCCCGCGACTGTTGGGCTATTTGAATCCATTACGGATAGCTCTCTACACATACCTTTACATAAACCGAGTGCGGCCAGCACGCCCATGGAATCCGCAGAAGGAGCCGTCTTGGTAATCCCGCCATCCAAAGAAGGTCAGTTACCGATAATCTTCGGTAGAACCCAACCACGGGGACCCACGATCGCAGATTCAAGTTCAGACTCAGACACTCCACAATGCTTTCATTACGCGCAGCCAGCGCGCCATATTATGAAAATGGGATACGACTTGAAGCATGGAGCAGGCCTGAATTTTGGAAAAGGAAGTCGCAGTTTGATGCGGAACTTGTGCCTAAAGGGAAGCCTGCAAATTACTATGATAGTACACGCAGGGGGTTAGGGTATGTTACACCTACATCGTCAGCAACGGTTCAAGCCAAGGACGATGGATCAGTTCCATCACATTCGGCCTTATCCTCCGAGTGGGATCGAGATGTCAGTATAGGAGGAATGTTCGAAAACCTCACTGCTAATATGACCTCAAGCAGTCAATTGGAGCCCGCAGAAGCCACTGACGAAGAACCATGGGCCCAGCAATTAGACCTTCAATGGGAGAAGTGATTCAAATCGCGCGAACCACCTACTGAAGACAAGGTGATGCAGGTCAACTTGGGAAGTCAAGATCATCCCAAGCCCATCTTTATAAGTGAAAGCCTATCACTTACAGAAAGGGAAGAATTGATAATACTCGTAAGAGAGTATATAGACGTCTTCGCGTGGAGCTACGAAGATATGCCCGGACTTGATCCACAGGTCGCTATGCACCGTCTAAATATCAAGCCTGACGTCAAGCCAGTCAAGCAGCAACAACGTCAGTTTCGCCCAAACATCATGGAGGCTATTGAAGCCGAAGTTCACAAGCTCATTGCATGTGGCTTCATCTGGGAGGAACAACATCCAGATTGGGTAGCTAACATCGTCCCCGTCCTCAAGAAGAACAGGAAAATACGGATATGCATCGACTACCGTGATCTCAATACGGCCTGTCCCAAAGACGAATTCCCACTGCCCATCACCGACGTCATGATCGATAACACATGCGGGTTCGAAAGAATGTCTTTCATGGACGGCTTTTCAGGGTACAACCAGATTAAGATGTATCCCAACGACGAGAAGCATACTTCGTTCCTAACACCATTGGGGGTATACTGCTACACTGTAATGCCCTTCGGACTGAAGAACGCCGGAGCAACCTATCAACGGGCAATGAGTACAATCTTCCGCGATCATCTCTGAAAAACGGTGGAGTGCTATGTCGACGACATTGCCGTCAAAAGCCGCAACAAGAATGAACATCTTCGTGACCTGAGAAAGATGTTCGACATAATGCGGGCTCATCAACTGAAAATGAACCCGACAAAATCCTTCTTGGGAGTTTCAAGCGGTAAGTTCCTTGGGTTTATTGTTACATCAAAAGGGATTCATCTTCACCCAGACAAAGTCAAAGCCATTCAGAGCATGCATCCACCGAAGAATCTCAAAGAGCTTAGAGGCTTGCAAGGCAGACTGGCTTATATCAGAAGATTCATTGCAAATTTCTCAGGCCGCTGTCAGCCGTTAACTCGACTCATGAAAAAGGGTGCTTCCTTATATGGGATCAAGCTTGTCAGGAAGCTTATGAAGACATCAAGAGGTACCTCACAAAGCCTCCAGTCCTGGTGGCCCCTACATCAGGGAAACCACTCTTGCTTTATGTAAAAGCTCTGGACTACTCCCTCAGTGCCCTCCTCGCTCAAAAGGACGATAATGGCCACGAGCAGGCCATTTATTATCTGAGCAGAAATCTCATAGGAGCGGAATCTCGCTACAACCCTATCGAGAAAGAGTGTTTAGCCCTCGTCTTCGCTGTTCAGAAGACACGACATTATTTGGTCGGCCAGACCATACATGTCATCTCCAGAGTAAACCCATTGCGTCTTCTTATGATGAAGCCAGGATCATTGAATTCAAGATTGGCTAAGTGGGCACTTTTATTGTCTCAATACGACATGACCTTCACGCCTCAGAAGGCGGTTAAAGGCCAGGCCCTGGCAGAGTTCTTGGCTGCTCATCCAGTTCCGGAGCATTCAAAACTTCACGAAGATATCCCTGATGAAGTCTTCGAGTCTTATGCAACCTCAGAAGAGGAAGTGTGGCAGATGTTCTTCGATGGAGCATCGCTAATGGGCCCTAAAGGCAAGATTATTGCTGGAGTGGGGGTTGTGTTTATCTCCCCACAGAATCATGTCCTGCCCAGAGCATTTTCTCTGACAGAATCATGCTCCAACAATGTAGCAGAATATAATGCCCTGCTCATCGGTCTTCAACTCGCCCATGGAATGGGGGTACGATACCTCGAAGCCTATGGCGATTCAAACTGATCATCAATCAGGTTAAAGGCGAATACGAAGTCCGCCATGAGGACTTGGTGCCTTATTATCACACGGCCGTTGAATTGGCCAACCTATTTGAAGGCTTCTATATCGGGCATGTGTCTCGATCTCAAAATACCAAGGCGGACAGTCTTGCTGCATTAGCAACAACACTAGCCTTGCCAGCCAACACCGAGTATCACCTCACGGTCGCAACTCGACATCTTGTATGCTCCAAGCACATGCTAAGAACTCGAGAAGTCTATAATGTCTCCACGGATCTTGAACCGAGAGATTGGCGCTTTCCTCTCATCGACTATACTTTGCACGGTCTGCTTCCAGACGATCCTAAGGAAGCGGCGTCCATCAGACGAAGGTCTCTCCGTTTCTACTACGATCCAACTTTGAAGACACTTTACCGTCGTTCATATGACGGTCTCCTCCTCCGTTGCCTTTCTCATTCAGAGGCACAGGAAGCGCTCCAAGAAGCGCACGATGGCATTTGCAGAGCTCATCAGCCAGGTCCAAAACTCAAAGACAGGTTGCATAGGCTTGGATACTATTGGCCAACTATGATAGCCGATGCCATCCAATATGCACGAAGGTGTAAAGCATGTCAGATTCATGCGGATTTCATACACAGCCTTCGGAGCTGCTCCACCCGACTGTTGCTTCATGGCCATTTGAAGCTTGGGGAATCGATGTCGTAGGGCCAATCAGCCCTTCTTCGACAAAAGGACACTGGTTTATCCTTGCAATAACCGACTACTTTTCAAAATGGGCGGAGGCTCATACCACTGGTTGAAGTCAAAACCTCTAATGTGGTTAATTTCATCAAGCACCATGTCATCCATCGATTTGGTGTACCTAGGCGGATCATCCACGACAACGGTCCCCAATTCATAAGCCAAGTATTCTATCGGTTCTGCGATAAATACCGAATTCAGAATGTGGCTTCAACTGCCTATAATCCCGCCGCTAATGGTTTGGCGGAAGCATTCAACAAAACGATCATCAAGCTACTCAAGAAATTCGTCTCCTCGAACAAGTGAGATTGGGACGAAAAGCTTGGTGAATGTCTTTGGGCCTACCGAGCCACGGTTCGGACACCGACAGGCAATATGCCTTTTTCTCTGGTATATGGGTGCGAAGCAGTCATCCCGTTGGAAATCCAGATGCCATCATTGCGAGTCGCTTTGACCACTAAGATCACATTAGAGGACAATGATCGATTGTGTCTTCAAGAGCTCGAAGCCCTAGATGAGAAGAGGCTACAAGCTCAACAGCATATTGAGCTATATCAAGCTCGAATCTAAAAGGCCTTCAATAAGAAGGTCAAACAGAGGGTCTTCCAGAAAGGAGACCTATTTTAACCGTCAGACGACCGATGATTATGACGCACAAGACCAAGGGCAAATTTCAGCCTAAATGGGAAGGACTGTTTGTAATAGAAACAGTCTATTCAAACGGAGCATACCGCCTTATGACTGCAGATGGCGACCTACTCATGATGCCGATCAATGGCAAGTTCTTAAAGAAGTATTATCCTTAATCAAGGATCCTTCTCATGATCAAGTTAACATTACACCTCTGATCAAGATCTCCGTGTCCAAAGTACACACAAAGAGAGCCTTTCTCTTCCTCCAAGCGAGATAATACAACCGTAAACCAGTAGGAACCTAGTCACGTACTGGCTGTCCCAAAGGAGAATCAAGATTATGCATATATTAACCAGATAATCCGACATCCTTAATGATTAAGGATAGAGGAAAATGTTGGCCTGTAAGCCCAACATAAATCCTCGACAACTCATCATGCTAAGGGGAATAGCATGGCTAGCCCAATTCAAACGGTAGTTGGTAAAGGCATATCAAAACCCGTTGACAGCTGGGGATTTGCTAAAAATCCTAAGGGACCAGTTCCTATTTGATTCGCTCTCCAAAATTACTTACCAATTCTCGTCAATAGAATGTAAGACCACATACGCATTTCGCTGTTTCGTTAACATTAAACCTATGACAGCAATTCCCTCGTTTCTCCCCGTGAGGACGAGACCTCCAAAGTCACTTACCAATTCTTATCCACAGAATGGCAAGGCCACAAATATATTCCGCTGTTACGTTAACATTAAACCTATGATAGTGATTCTCTCATGAAAACGAGACCTCTTTCCAAACTCCGTTACAATTTTGAGCTTGTCGACATTTACAAAAGACAAGTCTCAACCTTGAGCCTGTTGACATTTACAAAAGACAGGTCTCGATACTTATTGACATTTACAAAAGATAATATCACCACCTTTTGAGCTTAGTGGCGTCTCATTCGGTTATGTCATTGCGACCTCTGAACCAGTAGACAGCTAAGTCTCAACCTTGAGTCTTATGACATTTACAAAAGACGGTCTCGATACTTATTGACATTTACAAAAGACAAGTATCACCACCTTTTGAGCATGGTGGCGTCTCATTCTGTTATGTCATTGCGACCTCTGAACCAGCAGACAGCTAAGTTCAACCCGAGCCCTGTTGACATTTACAAAAGATAGGTTCTCGATACTTATTGACATTTACAAAAGACAGGTCTCGATACTTGTTGACATTTACAAAAGACAAGTATCACCACCTCTTGAGCTTGGTGGCGTCTCATTCGATATGTCATTGCGACCTCTGAACCAGCAGACAGCTAAGTTCAACCCCGAGTCCTGTTGACATTTACAAAAGACAGGTCTCGATACTTATTGACATTTACAAAAGATAAGTATCACCAATCTTGAGCTTGGTGGCGTCTCATTGGTTATGTCATTGCGACCTCTGAACCAGCAGACAGCTAAGTTCAACCCTGAGCCCTGTTGACATTTAAAAAGACAGGCCTCGATACTCGTAGACATTTACAAAAGACGGGTATCACCAAATTTTCAAGCTTGGTGGCGTCTCGATCAGGTTATGCATTGCGACCTCTGACCAGAAGACAGCCAAGTCTCATTTTGAGCTTGTTGACATTTACAAAAGACAAGTTCAACCCCGAGCCCTGTTGACATTTACAAAAGACAGGCCTCGATACTCGTTGACATTTACAAAGACGGGTATCACCAAATTTTGAAGCTTGGTGGCGTCTCAATCGGTATGTCATTGCGACCTCTGAACCAGCAGACAGCTAAGTCTCAATTCTGAGCCCTGTTGACATTTACAAAAGACAGGTCTGATACTTATTGACATTTACAAAAGATTAAGTATCACCTACCTCAGGTTGGTAGCGTCTCAATCTGTTATGTCATCGCGACCTCTGAACTGACAGATAGCCAAGTCTCATCATCCACCCAACAAGAACTATGTTCTCAGGAAATGCAATACAATTTGGAAACCGCAATTCAGAAAGAAGAACAAGATTGGAGATTCGACAAAAGAAGAAAATTTTCATTCACTCCAAAAGGATAAAGTACATGGAGCTACAGGCGCAAACTGTAAGATCTGAGCCGCTCTCCAAGGGAGTCCAGCCTCGTCCTCCTGTCATCAGCACCTAGGCAAGCGCTTGCGACCTCAGCTCGGCCTCAATGAAATCCATTGCTTGGGTCAGACGAGCTTCAACCTCCGCCAAAGTTACCTTCTGTGACAATCCCTGCTGTGAGAGCTCTTCATTTGAGCCTGAGCTGCTCAAGCCGCGCAGTTTCTTCAAGACGCACCGGTTCAAGCCTTGGACAAGAGAAGGTTTCCTTCCTAATCATCTTGGCCTTCGCAATCCTATCTTCAGTATCAAGAAGAGCACTGTGGAGGCATCGATGGCATTCCCAATCTCTGCTTGCCTTGTTTCCAAAGATTTCAAGTCAGAAGAGATAGCCTTAGCAGCCTCTTGAGCGGCAAGGCGCGCAAACCTCTCACTAACCAAAGGCTCCAGGTCTGAGCGGCTAAGACGGCGCCATTCCTCTACATCCTTCTCAAATTCATCCACCAGGAGTTCCAAAGCAGTAGCCTGGTGATACCCCTCAAAATCCTGAATACTTTCGATGCCACGGGAGAGGACCACCTTTAACTTTGAGAACGGCATAGTCGAGCCCTTCAAAACCAGGTCGATAGTTCGCCCTAAGCCTTTATAAAAGCTATCGACAAGGTCACCTATATAGTCGTTCTCAACCTCAGCCACTTCTGGTAGAGAGGTAACCTCAGAGAAATCCACCGGCTGGTCGTCACTATCATGGAAGGAGCAATGGGAACATCAACAGCAGGGCAGATTATCATGATCTCTGCGGAGTCTTCATGGAAATTAGTGCGCTAGCCACCGCTGAGGTAGGGCTGACAACCATCTTCTGAACAGCAGGCTCAACTACCAGAGTTGGGGAAGTAGGGCTTGTAATCACCCTCAGCTCCACACTTGGCAAAATGTCGGCACCTCACTCGTTGATATAGTTGGGAGTGAGGACACCTCCGGAACTGCTCTCCCTTCAGCCTCTGGTCCTTCGGCTGATTTGGGCCGATAAGAAGGTAGGTCGCCGTACAGCGCATCCAGCACAGCAGCATCAGCCGTGTCGAAGCGCTCATGTCATCCCTTGACCCTCGGGAAAATCTTCTGGCTCTCTTAGAGCTGATGCATCTTGAGGCCGAACACCTGTAACAAGACTGCGGTCAGTCGGGACACTACATGCAAAAAGAAGCCAAGAGGTTAGGACAATACCAAAGGATGATGTCGCCTCAAAATCTCGTCAGCCACATCAGTCTTCAGGGGCTCCATCGGAAATTTTTGGCAGAATCAGCACGAATAGCCGGCTCGCTTTCGCTTGCCGAGTATCCTGTGGACCACCCAATAGAGCTCGACGCCGCAGGACTTCTTTAGAAGTCCCAGCGCCCGAGGGACCAATGTCGGCCACATTACCTCCGGACTCCTCCGGACGAGCAAAAGAACCAGCTTCAGTCCCATAAGTAAATAGGGGATCATAATGTTCCCCTTGCTCTCCAGCTGCCTCAGCTCCTACAATCAAGAAGAATTGATAATAAGTCAATGGGAACACACAAAAGGCGTATTATATAGACAGGGTTAATCTTACCCAGACCCGGAGCGAATTCACCGCTAGTCGGTTCAGCAACCGACAGTTCAGCTGCTAATGGGGCAGCAGGAGGAATCGTTATAGAGGGATGACCCTCTACGACAAGCATAAGAGCTTGGCGGCGGGGCTTCTTCGCTAACGATTTCCTACGAGAGCTACCTGCCCGCTTTCTTTTGAAGTGGACTTCAGAATCCTCTTCCTCCATTTCTTCTATACGACGAGAGGGAGCCGTCCCCATCACACCAGAGCCCGTTGCAGGAGTCTCAGCCCCTGCTCCCACCTCGAAGCGAGGACTCTCGGCATCTGAGGCCTCGCTGTCTTCCACAGCAACAAACTCCTCTATACCTGGGGTACGAACCCTTTTGCCTTCCCTTTTCTCAGAAGCCTTCTGCCTCAGCCGTTGAGAAATTAACTTCACACCAGAACTGTTCACCTTGAATTCAAGAGGTGTGGAGTTGGAAGCACAGGGTCATCAGGAGATTGGGAGCCCTCAACGGCGTACGCAGCCGCGCCCCAGTACCGCCTGCAGTAAAGAATCGCCAGGCGCGGGCCCCATCAATAAGGCTCCCCATGAAAGCCAGATTGAGATTCGGGTTTCCCACGTACAGTTGGTCATATCCAAACTGTCGAGCAAAATGACTTGGGACGTAAGGCTCCAAGTAGCAGCTATCCCCGCTCCGGTACAATAGATGTGAAGGCCGGATACTGACCAGCCACTCAAAAATTCCCCGGCTCAGGGACGAATGCCCCTCCCCCGCATCTTTGAACTCTTCCCCATAGCCTGCACCCTGAATACGGGGAAAACAGCGGAAGAGACTATAGACGTCATAGC
This sequence comes from Agave tequilana, assembly GCA_038442645.1. Lineage (NCBI taxonomy): Eukaryota > Viridiplantae > Streptophyta > Magnoliopsida > Asparagales > Asparagaceae > Agave > Agave tequilana. The sequence continues at coordinate 50,607 of JAVJIF010006015.1, read as the reverse complement.
GACATACTAATTTACGGGCCTCAGCCACGTAAGTCTTCTGCCATGAGCATCCTTCAAATCGGCGGAGGAGCGCCATTCGAACATCTTGCGGGGGATCCTCTCCAGCTTCGATTAGAGAAGGACAATGCAAGGCGAACCACGCCATCAAGTAAGTATACGACAGACCTATTCTGGGGTTAGGTCCGTCGCGGGGCGAAATGGTCCCCTTTCCACGCTTTGTCGTTGGTGGCCTGCAAAAAGCCTCCGTCAATGCACGAAGGCCTCTCTGGATACAGCACACCATGGCCGAAAGAAGTCCCAGAGGACGACCGTGAACCAAACGAACAGCGGGCAGCAAGACATTCGGATGAACGATGTCACCCGAAGAAGACGGCACCACGCACCTCTTCAGCCAGACTGTTAGGAAACCAGCCAGAAGTGCCTTCCGGGACATCGGCCTGCGAGCCTGATGATGGAAGCTTCGAAGAACATCACCTTGCTCATAGGGACCATCGTCTTCCTTCACAACTAGATCCCCTTGGGAGTGCTTTTGCATCCGGTCAAAGATGTCTTCATCAGCAACTCCGCAATGTGCCGCTTCAGGAGTATTCTCCATATCCGGGAATAAATAATTTCCCCAGCTCTTCAAGCTACAGGAGGTTCCCTTACTGCCCCCATGCATACTGGAGCAGATGTACAAGTGGCACATAACTGCCGGTAGGTCTCGAACAAGGCAGGCTCCTGCTTCTCCAGAAGAGCCAACTCTGCCTCGCACGGAAAGTATTCTTCATATGGGAGAGACCCAAAGGGCAGAGCAGAGACTTCCCATATCTCATGCAAGGCCATACCCAATTCGCCAACAGGGGTGAAGAAAGTCCCCGAAGCTGGGTAATACAATTCAAAAATGGCGTAAAAGCACGCCACGTTCATCTCAATACCGTAGCAGGTCGCCCTGACGGCCTCATAGAGGTTCAGCCTCTCCAAATCCTCCTCGAAATGAGCAAGGATGTAGGTAGTCAATTCCACCCACCATGCCTTCGGAGGGTGAATCCAGCCTGGAGTCCTGAAGTCAATAGCTGGGTAGTTCCCATTGGCCTTGCAGAATTGGTTGCCAAAGGTCAGCGTCACTGCAGGATTCTCTCCCACTGGGATCTCTCGTGACACATTCCCAGGATGCAGGCCCATTATGCAATGAGGAGGCCCCGCTCTTGCATAACCAGGAGATTGAAGCATCAATTTTCCTATATGAACAGAGTCAGTACTCCGGCTCACTTCCCACGATATCTTCCGAGACTGCGTCACGCACTGGAAGGAAGACAAAGAAAAATGGCGCTTGTTGGACGGAAGGTAGAACATCTCGCCATCCAACTGGAAAATCCACTGCCCTTCCCCTGCATATAGTTGGTGGTCAGGGTCTGGTGCGGCATCCTCGAACATGAAATCGGGCTTCCTATAAATTCGACGGTCGACATCTTCAAGGGGAGCTGTGGTCAGGATACTCCTCGTGGTATATTGATCACCACCATGAATAAGCGTATCTCTGACGAGAGAACTCCACTCACTGAACAGAGAAGCCTGCCCTTGAAATTGCAAGCTGATATTGCCATCGTATCCCATGGTCATCCCGAACAGGTTGTTCGAAGGACCAAGAATACAGTGTATTGCAGGAACAAAGAGAAACTATGATTAGTTCATCAGCCGAAAGAGAGCTAAAATCAGAACGCAAAATTTGACAAGGCATAGCCTCGTCCTCTGAGCAAGGATTGGCCTAAACGATAGCTTCGTCCCGAAGCTTAGCTTCGCAGCTGCAGTGTAACTCCGCATCCCACACGAGGACAGGATGCAGGAAAACATCCAAGTGTTAGCTTCGCTTTGGAAGCTTAGCTTCGAACAACAGGATGTGACAAAACCTCGAAGGATAACTTCGTCAGAAGGGCATTACGGTCCTTTTCTGTCAAATATCAAAGGACAGCTTCGCATCCTGTCATTCAACAGGATGTGAACCGCCTAAAAGTTAACTTCGCTTGGAAGCTTGGGGAAGAACTCTTCAGTTCTTGGATTCCCGATCAAGAAATCAAGGTAAAATCAGGGAATTGGACTCATGTTGGATTTATCCAAGGACAGCCAGAAGTCGGCCTTAAAGGAGAGACGACAGTCTCTAATCAAAAGGGAAAGTTCCCTACCAGCGATTGGTCGTTCGATGACCGGAGGAGGAGAAAGACCCTCCGCTGCAGAGGTTGCGATCTCTTTTCCCGCTCGTCTCTTGGGCGCCATTGAAGAACTATGGAAGTTCTTGAATTCTTGAAGAAGAAAGAGGAAGAAGAAGAGTCAAAGTTCTCTAAAAATTTCAAGTGAAGAGATCTGTCCTCTCTACAGTACGATCGGACTTTTATAGGCCAATCAGCGCCTGAAACGACGCCTCGAAAAAAGTACAGGCTGTCGTTTCAAATTAATTTGAAACGCCGCCTAAAGCGCGTTCCCGAGAAGCGCTGATTCAGCCACTAAGGCTTAACTTCACCAATGAATCAAAGTGCGGACTTCGCACAAGTTCATCAAGAACTTTGCAAAAGGGTTGCCTTAGCCCGCTAAAGGCACAGTTCGCTGACATGCCAGTTTCGCGCGAAGCTCATTCAAAAAGGACCCTGTCCTTGACTCTGCACAAAGTTTAGCCCCGCTATGGCCAAATTCTCAATGAAGGCAGGCAAAAAATCAGACGAGCAGAAAATAAACTTTCATTGATTTAAGAGGAAAGGTACATTGATACTACATCAAAGTTGTATCTCGTACAATAGATTCGGTTGCTCAGCAAGATCATTTGCGCAAAAGGCATACAAGTGGGTTTATCTGCTTTCAAAACCAGACCAACTGGACATGAAAGGCCTTCCTCCTGCACAAGGCCGTAGCCAGTTGTGCCACGAGGACACGGCCATAATTCTCCACAAAAATGGCAGATTTTGCCACCATGAAGCTGGACCACCTTTGATGAAAATTGACAATGAACTTATCACCGCCAACACGATAGATCACCTATAATGGGAATTGGCAGTGATGTCAGTGATCTCACAGGTGTGACATCCGCCTTCCCGAAGTGGATCATCTCGGATAAGCGGCTACCAGCCTCACCTCAAAACGAATTATCTCGGATAAAAGGCAGCCAATAGCCTCTGGGACACACATCAGCTGCCCCAAGTTGTTCCTCCTGCTTAAAAGTAAAGCTTTAACTGGGGAAGCATAAGGCAACTTTTTGGTCTCTTTCATCAAGGCACAAGATCGGCGAACATAGCTCACTGCAATGCAAATTGGAGCAAGTTAGCAGTTAAACACAAAAGATACTGCAAAAGCGCTAAAGCCAAATTCTTTGGGGCGAAGCAATCCGATTTCGATTGGAGCAGAGGATAAGCCTCGCTTGCACAGTGATGATGGGCTAGCTCAGCAAACGCCAAGTCCTAGCCTCGCCTATACGGTTAAGCCAGACTGATCCTATGGGACACAGTCTTAGCCTCACCTATATGGGAAGACTGGCTCAACCTTGAAGAGACTAAGTCCCAAGTTCTGCCTGCGCAGTGGACTTAACATGCAGTGATCTTTCTCTGACCAAGTCAAGATGATATCTTCGCTGGGAAGCTATGCTGAAATCCTTCTCCGCAGATCAGTTGAATGGAGAACAAGGGAAGCTAATCCCTGAAGCAGCCGTCAAAGCTAAATTAAGGGAGATGAATTCCCTGAAATCGGTGAAGTCGTTGAATGATCAAGACTTACCGGTCCTTGGCCAGATAATGACTAGAGTGGGCATTCCCACTAGTTCAGAGATCTGAGTATCTCTTTCAACCAAGAGAAGAGGAGAAGAGCAGATCGCTTCTCTTCAGAGGACCTCAAGTGTGAAACCCTGATCCCGCGGGTACGGGGACGCCACTGCGACGTATATACGCAGGTCAGAAATACCCTCACGTATATACGCTAAGCATCAGTACAGGCAAGAATCAGAGATTGAAGCACAGTGATACATACATTCCAACAGAAATAGCGCAAGTACAAGGTTATCACAGAGAATAATACAACAATACATGAATGTTACATTATCAGAAAATACAAAAGTACATAATACATGAAGAGATATACAAGAACAAAGAGGTGCTCACGAGTAGCAAGAGGGTCTCGGGAGCCAAGCAGGAGAAAACCTGGGAGGAAGAACTACGGCATGATCAAGCTTCCGCTGCACTCTGATCTGCTACAGCCAAGCCACCGCGATCCAGACTCTAGAATCTGGACATGGGAATCCAGGGTTGTTAGCAACCCCAGCGAGTACATATAATAAAGCCAGGTGGCGTGCATAACAGATACATGTGTACAGGAAATGTGTATCGTGAACATAAGCATGTATGAACATGAAGTAAGACTGTAAGTAGATAACTATAGGAAATCAGTTATATAAGCTCACATTACCGATCAGTGAGATTAGTACATCGAAGGAATAATCCAAACAAGGAAACCCTCATATATATACCCTATACATCACGTCACTGTAATCTGAGTTTATATAATCCGACTTTTCCTTCACAACAATATAATAATGTAACAGTATGGAAGCAATCAATTAATCCAACGAGATAGCACAAGTATAAGTGGTGGGCAGTATAGGTCAAGAGTATAGCTAGTCATATATCAGGAGCAGGTTATTATTAATTATTAAGACTCATCTGATTTGTAAACATCGGTATGTGTCCCATCCTACATACCTCAGCATACAGACCGAGGAGTAAGTTATTAAAAACTGATGAAGATCGATGAACCATGCTTAGAATGGGTCCCGTACATGCCGGGACAACGGTCAAGGAGTATCCGGGACTGAGCCGGAACGTACCGCTAGGTACCGGGACTTATTGTACGCCCGAACAGGAATAGGATGCTCCCACAGGAATAGGCACAGGGGCTTATGGTACAACCGGCAGGCAAGGGAGTAGGGGTGCCAGTACACCCCACAGAAACGCCTGGGGGCCTCCAGGTCGAATCCAAGTATATGGCCGCGCGACACTATAAGACCATTATAAACATGGAGACTATATTGGTACTCATCAGTTTCCCCATCCCGGTGTAAGTTGTCTAATTATTATAATTGTCCGGTGATAATGTCCACAGAATATTCATAGTAATCCCATATTCATGATTATCCTTACGGGGATCAACAGGAGTATAGTATCAGGAGTAATGTCAGGAGCCTCCCTATTTCAGGGGGTCAAGTATACAGGAGTACAGGAGCTCAGGAGTACCAAATATCTGGTAATAATATAATAGTCATTCCAAGTCCCCGTAACAGTGATAGTCATGAATATGTCATATAATCAGGTATCAGGGGTGGTAGTGTCCGGTCAAGAGTCATGATGTCAGGTCCAGGTATTTGTACCACATGAAAGCATATTATATACCGTGTGTCAGAAGCAGGCGTCAAGTTTGACATATCAAATATCGGTGTCTAACATCAAGTGATAAATGTAGCATGACAAGTATCGGGGTCAGGTATCACATGTCAAATATAGCATGGCAAGTATCAGTATCAGGTGTCACATATCACATATAGCATGGCAAATATTAGTGTCAAATATAGCATGACAAATATCGACGTCAAATACCGAGTGCCGATGTACATACCAAGTGCCGGTGTCAAAAATCATATATCTAGTGTAACATGCCAAGGGTCGGTGTCACATGTCGAGTGTCAAGTATAACATGTCCAGGGTCGGGAAAAATATCGAGTGCAACATCATCTGTTAACTAGCATAGCATAATATCGTGTACAAAAATTACGTAACAAGTGCTAGGCATGCTAAAATATCCATATATCAATTCCATGCATACTAAAATATCCACACATCAATTCCATGCTTTAAATACAGTAGCGTTTATTTTTAGATGTATTAAAAAGTACTCGCCTCAAAACCGAAACGCGATCCGAGTAATATCTGGGAAATCCACGAACACCACGTGCAAGCCAACAATCCAAATAAACATATATATAATAATAATAATAATAGTAGTAGTAGAATATATATATCTTTGGGAGAACAAGGGAGGAGAGAGAGAGAGGAGGATTAGTTAGAGAGAGAAAGAAAGAAAGAGTTTTGTTGGAATTGTTTTTAAAAAAAGAAAAGAAAAATGGAAAAAAAAGGAAAGAAAGACATAAGGAAATAAAAGAGGGATATGTTGGAAAATATGGAGAAGTAGTTTTAGGGAATGTAGGGTTTTCTTTGTTTTTATTTAGGGAAATAAAGAGAAAGAGATGAAAAGAAAGAAGAAAGAAAGAAAGAAAAGAAGAAAGAAAGAAAGGAAAAGAAGGAGGAGGGGAGTGGGGGTGGCCGGCCGGCCTGGTGGCGGCGGCGGCGCCGGGGAGGCCGCGCGCGCGCCCGTGGAGGAGAGGAGGTGATGGGTTGCTTTGTTGTTGTTGTTGTTGTTTTGATGGTGATGGTAGATGGTGGTGGTGGTGGTGGTTGTGGTGGTGGTGGGGATGTTGGTGGTGTTGGGGAGTTGGAGAAGGAGGAGGAGGTGGTGATGGAGTAGTTAGGGTGGTGGAATTAGTGGTGGTGATGGGGAATTTTGGAGGAGATGAAGTTTGTAAGGTGATGGGTTTTGGGTGAAATTGAAGAGGAGGAGGTGAAATTGGGGTTGGTAGAAGTGGAGAAGGGTGGTGGGGTGATGGGGGATGCGGTGGCGGCTGCTAGGGCGGCACCGGAGGTGGTGGTGGTGATGGTGGAGGCGGCGTGCGTGAGTTGGGTTGAAGAAGAAGTGGGTTTGAGTTTAAGTGTTGGAGGGGATGAATTGGAATGAAAAGAAAAGGAAGGGAGGAGGAGTTTAAAGGAGAAGAAAATTGGAAGAAAAAATGATGAAAGGGGGGATGACTTTCTCACCATCATTCCCTGCTCCCTGCTGCCGCTGCTGTGGTTGCGTTGGCGTGGGAGAAGAGGTGGAGTGGAGGACAAGAAAAGAAAAGAAGAAAAAAAGGAAAATGAAAAGAAAATGGAAAAATAAAAAGAAATGAAAAAATAGTAAAAAAATTATAAATAAATATTTTATTAAATAATAAAATTAATAAAATTTCTGGGAGTAATAAGTAGAGGAGTTGAGAGGGAAAAACAAGAAAAGGAAAGAACGGCAAATTATATTTATTATTTTAATAAGGCGAAAATTTGACTGTTTCAGAATCGTTCTGAAAAATTCTCAAAAATAGAAAATATTATTCTAAGATGTTTGGTAAAATCGGATTCAAAAAATATAATGTAGTTTTCAAATTAAAAATCCTGGAATCTTCCGGCGATACCGGCCGACACCATGACGGTCAAATTTTGATAAATTCTGAAAAATCCCAAAAAATGTTTTTAGATAGAAAATGAAATTATAAGATGTACTGTGAAAGCTATTTTTGAAATTTAATCCCATTTGAAAACTAAAAATCCGGGAATCAGTCAGCGATGCCGACTAACACCGGTTTTGGAGATTTCGCAGAAAAATTTCAAAAAATTCCAAAAAATCATGAAAAATCTAAAATATTAGAAAACAGTCTCTGAAACTGAAATCGGTCAAATAAGACTACCAGAAAGTCAAATTGGGCTACTGGCTGGTATCGGGTTCCCGGTCCGGGTCAGGGCTGACCCTAGGTCTGAGAATCCAGATCTGATACTAAAAAATATAAGTAATCACAACTCAAAAACACATACAGGAAGAAATTTGAGTAATATGATTGAAAAAAATTTGAGATACGTATTAGAGTGCGTATTGATTAGACGGAAAAGGTGTACTTATTATGTAGTAAATGTATTTGATGTACCCTTTCTTGTCTCCGCTATAGTATAGGACTATACCGAGTCGAATCTCAGGGAGAGCTCGCGATGGAAGCTTTACGTGTGGTGGTGAAGTGAACAAACGAGTATTCTTCTCTTGCTTATAAACTTAATGAAGCAAGTGAAAACAAACTAAAGAAATGGTGGCTATGTTCATGGTGGAAATCGTCAGAAAAGAAATCAAGATTGGGATTGGTTTATTCACAAGAAAAGGAAAGAAAACTTAAAGAAAGCAATCCATGACTAGCTTACCTTGCTAGCTTGCCAAGACTTACTAGACTTCTTGATAGCGAATGCGTGCCTAATGTTGTCACTCCATTGACGTAGGGTTCGTCTAGCGTGTTGACCTAATTGCTTTCTCACTTGGAAGACGGTGGTTTAACCATCGGAGAAGAGAAGATCATACACTTGCAAGATGAAGTAGAGCAATCACACTTGAGTTAGTTAAGATGGCAAATCTAGTGGTAAACTAGTACATGGAGAAAGAATTAGCTAGAACAAGCCATAAGAAAGGTAAAACAAAGCATGGAAGTAAATTGCAAGTAATTAAAGCAAGAAGTGAAATAAAGCAAGTAAGAATGCAAGAAAACTAGAACCAAGCTTCAAGTAGAGGAAGGAGGATGGATCAATCCTTGTTGCTTCAAGTGTCACCCTTGATTACACAAGCTCTCTCCCTCACAATCACTCTCTTTTACATTGAATTCTAGGGAAGAAGAAGAGGGATCTAAAGAACAAAACCTAAAGAGAAAAATACATGAAAATACAACAACTAAACTAATCTCCTCTCTTCTCCATTCAGTTTTTGTACGCAGGTCTTCATGGAGTATTTATAGCATGGATGAGAACCTTCGAGAGCCTAGTTTGTTGGCGCAAAATCTGAGATCCAACGGCCCGGATTTTGCGGTGGATCCGCCGCAAGTCGCGGCACTTTTGTGGCCGTTGGCTAACAACTTTCTGGTGGAGATTAGTTACAAGGTTGTTAGCCACGTGGTATATCTAGAATCTTCGTTTGTTGCGCGGATTTCTCTGGATCTGGATTTGAATTTGGCTTTATCTTTAATCTTGATTAATCACTTAATTAGTGTTAATTAAGTGATTATTTGGATATCTCTCCATTAAGTGTGTACCTGCAAATATGTAGAGAAGAGGAGTAAAAATCACATATTTATTTGTAATATGCATGGGAATTATGATGTAAAATATGCAATATTGGATACCAATCACACCCCCACACTTATTCTTTTGCTCGTCCCGAGCAAAACAAAGAAAAGAAAAGAAAATCCTAACTACCAATTTTATTACACCACTTTCGCAGGTGACGCGATTGCACTGAGCGTGTGCAACAAGCCGTTAAACCTCTAGGTTACCCTAGAGGAGGAGTGTTGTCTCCTGAGGGTTTTCAGCGGATTACACCCACAAAATCCATAAAGAAAGAAAACAAATGTTAGTGTTTTGAAAACGCATTTTGAATAAGAGACAAGTTTTTAAACTATTTTTGCAAAAATATAAGTGACCCTAGGTCATAAGTCCACCTATAATTATTCTTCCTTAAACTTAGTATCCATGCAAGATCTTGTTTTTAATTAAGGTAAGAATTCAAAATTGGATTGAATATTTTATCTTTCATAAAACCTAGATAATATGCACACCGTGTAAGTGAAGATTTCTGGGATTTCAACTCCAACCATAATGCCATTTATTTATTTATATATATATTTTTTATGCTTTTTTCTTCCCTTAGTTTAGGCTTTCTAGTCTACCTTTGTAGCGAGCCTTTAACCGATGACTCCCAAACCAGACGGTCTTAGGGCACCAGATGAGAAAACATCCCTCGGGTTTAAGGTCTCGAGTAGAAAAGGCCACAAGACTAAAGGGGATTATTTATTATCACCGTTAGGCGTGAATAATCATGCTTCTTGAGGCATAATTATCCAGCTTAATAAGTGAGATCACCGTTAGGCGTGAGTAAGCATGCTTCTTGAGGCATAGTTATCCAGCTTAATAAGTGATCTTTTATATATATATATTTTTTTCTTTTTTTTTTTCTTTTTATATGACATTTTTGGTCTTTGTCTCCATCCCAAGAAATGTGTAAATGTAAAGTGCATATTTATCTAAGGTAAAAATTCAAGATAAAAATATCTCACCAATTTTACTTACTTATCCTATAATTTCAAACAAGATCTATTATTTCAACTATGTTTAAGATATCATAATTAAGGCTTTCTTAATCTCTAAGATACATCTTAATTTTCTTAAAAATAGATCAAAACTTTGTCTCTTATTTCAAAAAGTTTTTATTTTTTTTTATTTTTATTATTCTAAAGAAATGTAAAAGAAAGAAAGGAAATGTAAAAGAAAGAAAGTCTAAAAACTCTATGTTAGTAAACCCTCCCCCACACTTATTTCATACATTGTCCTCAATGCATCATGATATATGTATGCATGAAACAAAAATGAAGAGGAAGGAAAAAATTACCTTAAGGTGGTGGTTCCGGTGGTGGTCTGATTGGTCCACGAAACATGGCCCAATCATCTTTGCTTTGGGTTTTCAGGAACCCACCAGAAATCTCAGAAATATGACCCACTAAAATGATGTATGCATGTGTTATTTTAATTATGTACATGACCCCATCTAATTTTAAGATTTTCCTAATAATTTCAGAGTCAAATTTGTCAAGATCCTTGTCCCAGAATGGATTATGAAATGATAGAATGGTCGACTTGGACTCGGAATGAACAGGAACTAACACCGACTCAGGGAAGTGAATTAAGTCAAGTGATGGTGCAGGAGTCGAAGTGAATTCACAAATTGGGTCCAAGTCAAGAAATGAAAACTCAAGTCCACAATCATTGTCCAACAATGGGATGTGACCTAATATGGGTGATATCTCTTTACTTCCAATTTTAAGAAATTCAAGCTCATCACCGTACAATTCTTCAAAACTTAAGTCAACATCTTCCTTAATAATTGTACAATCAGTTTCAGAAGTAAAGAGATCGAGAAAATCAAGGTCACATTTCTCATTGAGTTCAATTCCACAAGATGGAGAACTTGCCAAAATGTCAATAGAATCTTCAAAAGTGTAGAATTGGGCAAGTTCAATATGATCCTCAAAGATGGATGATTCAACTTCATTGTAAATTGTGAAAGGATCCAAGATTGACTCCGGGAAAAGATTGATGTGAGGTAAAGATACCGGAGTCATTATGGAATAAGGAAAAAGAATTGAATCACTGAGTTTGGGTTCAAGATCACATTCCTCATGTAGTTCAATAAAATGTGGAGAACTTGCCAATTTATCAATGGGATTTTCAAGAGTATGAAATTGGTCAAGTTCAATGTGATCATCAAAAAAGATTGGTGATTCAATTTCACAATGGATAGAAAATGGATCCAATTCTGACTTGGGAAATGGATTGAAATCAGGTAAGGTTATGGAAGTCATGATTGAATCAGGAAGTAGATTGGAATCATCAAGTGGAAGTTCAGGATCATGGTCAAGTTTGAGTTCAATTTCATGAAAGGAAAACTTGCCAAAACGTCAATTGGATCAGAAGTGTGGACAAGTTCAGGTAATTGTGCTGAAATTGAATTTGGACTTCCAAGACTACATGACTCTTTGGTTTTGACAGAGTGGCTAGTGACCTTAGAAATAGGATGAAGAGTTTGGATCAGCAAATCTAAGTCACGGGCACGAGCATTTTGAGCATGGGTCATGTCTTCAAGCATCTTTTCAAAATTGATGACTTCATTATTTGGATGAAAAGATGAAGTGTTGTCTTGGAAGTGATGGTGAAATTGTGAGTCAAAAATGTGTGATGATGGAAAAGTGGACTCACACAAGAAATCATTACTTGGTTCCATGACAAATGGTTGTTCATCATGAAGAGGTGGAACTGAGTAAGACTCTTGAAAATACTGTGGAATTGGAGAGGAAAATGGTTCTGGAAGTGTTTGCTCAGCTCTCTGTAAATTAGCTTCTAAACTCCTTAATAAGTCAGATTTGTCTTCAAATAGAGGCTCAGAAAAAGGAGTATATGAAGCGGAATCGGGAAATGAATCTTGTGAATATTGTGGACTTGGTGGAAATGGTGGACAAGGAGGTTGATAATTTAAACTCGGGGGACTGGAATCCCCAATGACTCGATGAAGAGTTGAAATTATTTTGGACATTATAATTATTAGATGGGGGTATGGGTCATTTTGATTCGGATAAGGCCAACCCGGTGCATTTGGTTGGTGCATATTGTAAAACACCGGGTTGGAATTATCCGAAAATGGAGTGTGTGTGACATATGGATGGAAAGAATTGTAATTATAAGCCATATCACACAATCACAAAAATCAAACAAACAAACAAACAAACAAAAGAAAGAAAAATTCTAACCTAAGTTAGGGTAGACTTAGACCTAGACGACTCCTAACAAATAGACTGTCCACGGGAGGTTTAGTGTAGACTCTAACCACAAGCTAATCAGCCAGGGAAGGGTAAGGTTGGTGGGAGGTTTTCCGTCCAGAGACGTTCCTTAATTAAGTAACCAGCAACCTTCGGGCTTTCGGCCCTCAACCCCTTTCCTAGACACCGATTTTGCAAGAGTTAAATTCCAACACTTTCCCCCTTAGGATAATCTCCTAAATGAGTCCGAGATGTCCCTAGGGCCAACGTCTACTTTTTATTAATTTAGGCTTGGGTTAGTGAGTGCTTGGGTAAATGGTTTTCGGGCTAAGGAAAGGGTAATGACCTCCCCCACCTTATCTTATTTACGGGTTATGCCCTTAAATTTGAATTGTGCAAGTGTACAAGAAATATAGCTAGGATACACTCAAAGCAAGAAAATCAAGCAAGAGTTTGTCCTAGTCTAATATGCAATGCAAACACGTACCTTGCCTCCAGCACTCTTCAACAGTAAAAGTAAAGAATTGAAAAGACACGTGCCTAAAATGCAAGTGTCTAAACAATTTTTAGCAATTTCAATCAACTTTTTACTGTTTTTTAATTAAGCAGGAGTAGGATGCAGAATACAGGAAATAAAGTATAGAAACAGATGTATTTTACAGAACCAGAGGCCCTGCAGAAAATTGGTGAGTAGTGAACTCCTTATTGCCGCGTTCCCACGGCAAATTGCCGTGGATCCGCGGCAATTTGGAGGGATCCTGGGCTCTGCTTTCTTGAGCAAAGTCCCAGGTCCACTTGTATGTTACTGCAATGAATAGTTTCCTGTTTTCTTCTCCTGTAACCTGCAACAGAGAAGAAGGATCGTTTAGTACTTCACTTTAACCTAAAAAATACGTTGCTCTCCCCGGCAACGGCGCCAAAAATTGATTAGACGGAAAAGGTGTACTTATTATGTAGTAAATGTATTTGATGTACCCTTTCTTGTCTCCGCTATAGTATAGGACTATACCGAGTCGAATCTCAGGGAGAGCTCGCGATGGAAGCTTTACGTGTGGTGGTGAAGTGAACAAACGAGTATTCTTCTCTTGCTTATAAACTTAATGAAGCAAGTGAAAAACAAACTAAAGAAATGGTGGCTATGTTCATGGTGGAAATCGTCGGAAAAGAAATCAAGATTGGGATTGGTTTATTCACAAGAAAAGGAAAGAAAACTTAAAGAAAGCAATCCATGACTAGCTTACCTTGCTAGCTTGCCAAGACTTACTAGACTTCTTGATAGCGAATGCGTGCCTAATGTTGTCACTCCATTGACGTAGGGTTCGTCTAGCGTGTTGACCTAATTGCTTTCTCACTTGGAAGACGGTGGTTTAACCATCGGAGAAGAGAAGATCATACACTTGCAAGATGAAGTAGAGCAATCACACTTGAGTTAGTTAAGATGGCAAATCTAGTGGTAAACTAGTACATGGAGAAAGAATTAGCTAGAACAAGCCATAAGAAAGGTAAAACAAAGCATGGAAGTAAATTGCAAGTAATTAAAGCAAGAAGTGAAATAAAGCAAGTAAGAATGCAAGAAAACTAGAACCAAGCTTCAAGTAGAGGAAGGAGGATGGATCAATCCTTGTTGCTTCAAGTGTCACCCTTGATTACACAAGCTCTCTCCCTCACAATCACTCTCTTTTACATTGAATTCTAGGGAAGAAGAAGAGGGATCTAAAGAACAAAACCTAAAGAGAAAAATACATGAAAATTACAACAACTAAACTAATCTCCTCTCTTCTCCATTCAGTTTTTGTACGCAGGTCTTCATGGAGTATTTATAGCATGGATGAGAACCTTCGAGAGCCTAGTTTGTTGGCGCAAAATCTGAGATCCAACGGCCCGGATTTTGCGGTGGATCCGCCGCAAGTCGCGGCACTTTTGTGGCCGTTGGCTAACAACTTTCTGGTGGAGATTAGTTACAAGGTTGTTAGCCACGTGGTATATCTAGAATCTTCGTTTGTTGCGCGGATTTCTCTGGATCTGGATTTGAATTTGGCTTTATCTTTAATCTTGATTAATCACTTAATTAGTGTTAATTAAGTGATTATTTGGATATCTCTCCATTAAGTGTGTACCTGCAAATATGTAGAGAAGAGGAGTAAAAATCACATATTTATTTGTAATATGCATGGAAATTATGATGTAAAATATGCAATATTGGATACCAATCACGTATCCCGGGAACGGGGTGCTACAATCTACCCACCTAACAAAAATTTCGTCCTCGAAATTTCTATAAGGAGGGAGATGAACATGGAAGAGATTACAATGATGAAGATAACAAGATAACTTGAAAAGGATAAGAGAGATTACAATCTCAGGACACAAAAGATTGGGGAATAGCGGTCACAGAGACATCATCAAGGCTCCTGATCTGGGCACTGAGTTCCTTGTCCTTCCGCTACCACAACTGACGCCTCGGCTTCTCCTGCTGACAAATAGTAAGCCTGGCCTCTCCCACGATCATCTCCAACTCTTGCTCCTCGCTGCTGGAGAGGGTGTGGAGCTCTCCTGCCAACTGGCTCGGGGTTCCTTCCCGGTGGTGGTGCTGGAAGTGCTAGAGGTGCTGGTCCTGAGTTGATCAAAGAAATGACGGAAAGAAGCTGAAATGATAGAAGGGTCTCCGGATCCAAGGAAAAGATTACGAGGAAGGAAAAGGTAACATCGTACTTGCGATTGGAATGTATATTCAAGACTCGTGCTTTCCAGCTGCAGATTAATACATCATTAATCTACCAACTGGTTGTACTGAGGATGTCAGAACCTAGGCTCTGATACTAACCTGTGGCGCCCCGATCCCGCGGATACGGGGACGCCACTGTGACGTATATACGCAGGTCAGAAATACCCTCACGTATATACGCTAAGCATCAGTACAGGTAAGAATCAGAGATGGAAGCACAGTGATACATACATTCCAACAGAAATAGCGCAAGTACAAGATTATCACAGAGAATAATACAACAATACATGAATGTTACATTATCAGAAAATACAAAAGTACATAATACATGAAGAGATATACAAGAACAAAGAGGTGCTCACGAGTAGCAAGAGGGTCTCGGGAGCCAAGCAGGAGAAAACCTGGGAGAAAGAACTACGGCATGATCAAGCTTCCGCTGCACTCTGATCTGCTACAGCCAAGCCACCGCGATCCAGACTCTAGAATCTGGACATGGGAATCCAGGGTTGTTAGCAACCCCAGCGAGTACATATAATAAAGCCAGGTGGCGTGCATAACAGATACATGTGTACAGGAAATGTGTATCGTGAACATAAGCATGTATGAACATGAAGTAAGACTGTAAGTAGATAACTATAGGAAATCAGTTATATAAGCTCACATTACCGATCAGTGAGATTAGTACATCGAAGGAATAATCCAAATAAGGAAACCCTCATATATATACCCTATACATCACGTCACTGTAATCTGAGCTTATATAATCTGACTTTTCCTTCACAACAATATAACAATGTAACAGTATGGAAGCAATCAATTAATCCAACGAGATAGCACGAGTATAAGTGGTGGGCAGTATAGGTCAAGAGTATAGCTAGTCATATATCAGGAGCAGGTTATTATTAATTATTAAGACTCATCTGATTTGTAAACATCGGTATGTGTCCCATCCCACATACCTCAGCATACAGACCGAGGAGTAAGTTATTAGAAACTGATGAAGATCGACGAACCATGCTTAGAATGGGTCCCGTACATGCCTGGGACAACGGTCAAGGAGTATCCGGTACTGAGCCGGAACGTACCGCTAGGTACCGGGACTTATTGTACGCCGAACAGGAATAGAATGTCACCGCTCCCACAGGAATAGGCCCAGGGGCTTATGGTACAACCGGCAGGCAAGGGAGTAGGGGTGCCAGTACACCCCACGGAAATGCCTGGTGGCCTCCAGGTCGAATCCAAGTATATAGCGGCGCGACACTATAAGACCATCATAAACATGGAGACTATATATGTACTCATCAGTTTCCCCCATCCCGGTGTAAGTTGTCTAATTATTATAATTTGTCCGGTGATAATGTCCATAGAATATTCATAGTAATCTCATATTCATGATTATCCTATTACGGGGATCAACAGGAGTATAATATCAGGAGTAATGTCAGGAGCCTCCCTATTTCAGGGGGTCAAGTATACAGGAGTACAGGAGTTCAGGAGTACCAAATATCTGGTAATAATATAATAGTCATTCCAAGTCCCCAGTGATAGTCATGAATATGTCATATAATCAGGTATCAGGGGTGGTAGTGTCCGGTAAAGAGTCATGATGTCAGGTCCAGGTATTTGTACCACATGAAAGCATATTATATACCGTGTGTCAGAAGCAGGCGTCAAGTATGACTTATCAAATATCGGTGTCTAACATCAAGTGATAAATGTAGCATGACAAGTATCGGGGTCAGGTATCACATGTCAAATATAGCATGGCAAGTATCAGTATCAGGTGTTACATATCACATATAGCATGGCAAGTATTAGTGTCAAATATAGCAAGACAAATATCGGCGTCAAATACCGAGTGCCGGTGTACATACCAAGTGCCGGTGTCAAAAATCATATATCTAGTGTAACATGCCAAGGGTCGATGTCACATGTCGAGTGTCAAGTATAACATGTCCAGGGTCGGGTAAATACCGAGTGCAACATCATCTGTTAACTAGCATAGCATAATATCGTGTACTAAAATTACGTAACAAGTGCTAGGCATGCTAAAATATCCATATATCAATTCCATGCATACTAAAATATCCACACATCAATTCCATGCTTTAAATACAATAGCGTTTATTTTTAGATGTATTAAAAAGTACTCGCCTCAAAACTGAAACGCGATACCGAGTAATATCTGGGAAATCCACGAACACCACGTGCAAGCCAACAATCCAAATAAACATATATATATATAATAATAATAATAATAGTAGTAGTAGTAGTAGAATGTATATATCTTTGGGAGAACAAGGGAGGAGAGAGAGGAGGATTAGTTGAGAGAGAGAGAAAGAAAGAAAGAGTTTTTTGGAATTGTTTTTAAAAAAAGAAAAGAAAAATGGAAAAAAAGGAAAGAAAGAAATAAGGAAATAAAAGAGGGATATGTTGGAAAATATGGAGAAGTAGTTTTAGGGAATGGTGGGGGTATTTGGGAATGTAGGGTTTTCTTTGTTTTTATTTAGGGAAATAAAGAGAAAGAGATGAAAAGAAAGAAGAAAGAAAGAAAGAAAAGAAGAAAGAAAGAAAGGAAAAGAAGGAGGGGAGTGGGGGTGGCCGGCCGCCGGCGGTGGCCGGCCGGCCTGGTGGCGGCGGTGGCGGCGCCGTGGAGGCCGCGCGCGCGCCCGTGGAGGAGAGGAGGTGATGGGTTGCTTTGTTGTTGTTGTTGTTGTTGTTTTGATGGTGATGGTAGATGGTGGTGGTGGTGGTTGTGGTGGTGGTGGGGATGTTTGGTGGTGTTGGGGAGTTGGAGAAGGAGGAGGAGGTGGTGATGGAGTAGTTAGGGTTGTGGAATTAGTGGTGGTGATGGGGAATTTTGGAGGAGATGAAGTTTGTAAGGTGATGGGTTTTGGGTGAAATTGAAGAGGAGGATGTGAAATTTGGGGTTGGTAGAAGTGGAGGAGGGTGGTGGGGTGATGGGGGATGCGGTGGCGGCGGCTAGGGCGGCGCCGGAGGTGGTGGTGGTGATGGTGGAGGCGGCGTGCGTGAGTTGGGTTGAAGATGAAGTGGGTTTGAGTTTAAGTGTTGGAGGGGATGAATTGGAATGAAAAGAAAAGGAAGGGAGGAGGAGTTTAAAGGAGAAGAAAATTGGAAGAAAAAAATGATGAAAGGGGGGATGGCTTTCTCACCATCATTCCCTGCTCCCTGCTGCCGCTGCTGTGGTTGCGTTGGCGTGGGAGAAGAGGTGGAGTGGAGGAGAAGAAAAGAAAAGAAGAAAAAGAAGGAAAATGAAAAGAAAATGGAAAAATTAAAAAGAAATGAAAAAAATAGTAAAAAAATTATAAATAAATATTTTATTAAATAATAAAATTAATAAAATTTCTGGGAGTAATAAGTAGAGGAGTTGAGAGGGAAAAGCAAGAAAAGGAAAGAACGGCAAATTATATTATTATTTTAATATGGCTAAAATTTGACTATTTCAGAATCGTTCTGAAAAATTCTCAAAAATAGAAAATATTATTCTAAGATGTTTGGTGCAATCGGATTCAAAAAATATAATGTAGTTTTTAAATAAAAAATCCTAGAATCTTCTGGCGATACCGGCCGACACCAGGATCGGTCAAATTTTGATAAATTCTGAAAAATCTCAAAAATGTTTTTAGATAGAAAATGAAATTATAAGATGTACTGTGAAAGCCATTTTTGAAAATTCAATCCCATTTGAAAACTAAAAATCCGGGAATCAGTCAGCGATGCCAACTGACACCGGTTTTGGAGATTTCGCAGAAAAATTTCAAAAATTTCAAAAAATCATGAAAAATCTAAAATATTAGAAAACAGTCTCTAAAACTGAAATCGGTCAAATCGGACTACCAGAAAGTCAAATTGGGCTACTGGCTGGTATCGGGTTCCCGGTCCGGGTCAGGGCGACCTTAGGTCTGAGAATCCAGATCTGATACTAAAAAATATAAATAATCACAACTCAAAAACACATACAGGAAGAAAATTGAGTAATATAGTTGAAAAAAATTTGAGATACGTATTAGGGTGCGTATCCCGGGAACGGGGTGCTACATCAAGCGTCCTATTTATAGGCCCCATGGCCTGAGCGCTGCCGCCTCAAGCGTGGAAGAACGAGTGCATTTAACGCATTTACCGCGCCTTGAGAACAGGGACGGCTTCCCTTGAAACCGTGCAAAGGGAGAAACGTCTCCCTCATAAAGGCACTTATGGCGCCTTGAAGAAAGGGAATATCCTCCCTCGGAAACGTGCAAATCGGAGAATATCTCCCTCGATCAGTGCGAGAGAAGAAGTAATCCTTCTCGTAACTGGCCCATGGCAGTTGGCCTCGGGAAAGCGACAGATGTTCCAGAGCGAACCTATCTAGCCGCGAAGCTACCCAGACGCGAGTCTACATGATTCCTCGGCGAATCTACATCCCAAAGCAGGATTTAAAGCGAAGCTGAACTCAACCATCATGGCGACGTTCATACTCCACACACCACCGGTCAAAGCAGTTCAAAGTGTTTCGAAGTCTGAGCTATTGCAGACTTTCGAAAACTTTGAAGGGGGTCTTGTTGACACTTAAAAAAGACAAGATTCTTATTGGTCCGAACAATGTCTAAACTTGTTGACATTTACAAAAGACAAGTGACAGACGAGCTGAAGACCAGTTTTCACCCATCTCCGAGGGACAAGGAAGCAACTTGGACTCCACTGATCCAGCAAGCAGACAGTGAACCCGGATTGTTTCTAAACAGACCTCAGCAGGTCTAAGGTGCTAACACTTAGCATTGCATGAGCCCAAAGGGATAGCCTCGCTTGAGAGGCTAATATCACTCGACTTCGCCTCGAAGCCATTCGAAGCCTCGCTAAGAAGCTAACTCGCAAACTTTGCCACAGAGGACTTCTAGCTTCGCCAAAGGGTTTCTTTCGGACTTCGCCAGAAGCTGTCTCTAGCTCCGCTACGAGCTCAATGCGGACAGCTCCGCTATTGATCTGCTATGGTCAACCTTTGACCAATCAAATCTCCGGATGAGATCGAATCTAATCAGATCAAATCAAATTAAGATCAAATTAGAGATCAAATTTGGCAGTTGATTGCCACAATCTCTTGACTCTCCTAAAAATGAGTAAGAAGATCAGGGGAAATCCTCCTACGATATGGAAAGGATCAAGAAGATCAACCGACCTGCCAATTCTAGCTTCGCAAAAGCTGATCTTAGCCTCGCAGCAAGGCTACTTTCGGATTCAAACAGATTCGATTCAATCTGTTTCTATATTTTCAAGGGACGATTATACCCTTGCTCTCCCTATAAATAGCCCATCAGGGGCACAAGGAGGAGAGAGGACGGACAGGTGCAAGAGAGAGGACTCCACAAGCAGAGGCTTCTTCATAAAGCACCGTGCGCTCTCAAATTCAGAGACCTTTTAGAGAATTGCTTTCTCTATCCAGGGTGTTGATACCCTAACATCGTCCTTCTTCTCAAGGAATCTCCGGAACCAGGCGAGAAGGAATTCCTAATTGAAGGCGATTTTGAGAAGCAGCAAGAGGGTTCTACCAACCTTCTATTCTCTGATTCCCCGAACCAGGCGAGAAGGAATTCCTAATTGAAGGCGATTTTGAGAAGCAGTAAGAGGGTTCTACCAACCTTCTATTCTCCGATTCCCCGAACCAGGCGAGAAGGGAATCTCATCGCTCGCATCGTCAAAGGGACAAAGTGGTCGCGCGCTGACCAGACTCCTATCGGCACACTTCTCCAGAATCTCTGAGGAGATCTACTTGTAATCTTTTTAAGAATACTTGTAATTTAGCTCCTCAACCCTTTTATTGTAAGTTTTCCCCTTTGTGAACATAATGGAAAACATCCGGTCCACCGGCCTGAGGCCAAAAACAAGCTTCATTTTATTTTTAAAATACCTATTAAATATCTAATAAATTCTCTTGCAAATTCAATTAAGTATAAATATGTAAACATGAATCAATACATATTTTAAACAAGTGAACTTCTTTTGAGATGTTTAAATTTAAATCATTTAAAGATATGTTCCCAAAAGCTAAACATTAAAAATTAAACTTTTGTAAACAAGTTTTTCCAAACATGTATAAAATACAAAAACAAGTTACTAAAACTCTGATTAAGCTCTAATGTAAATGAACAATACCAATGCACATATAAGCTGGTATTAAACTTGTTTTTGAGATTTCTTTTTCATAGAACAATCTTTTGATAAAAACAAAATTTAAGCAAATAAATTTGTTTTCAATACAACTCATTAAATCAATATAGAAAACTTGTGTATGTAAGCTTGAGCAGTCTACACTACTCTTTATAAGAATCTAAACTTACAAACTCTTAAAAACATATTTAATTGAAGTCTTCTTCATCTTGGTTGGATTTCAACAAACTCGATCTTTTTCTTATCTTGATTCATATTGAGCTTGACTCATTCTTGAGTACAAGATAAGTACATTGTGCTTGACTCTTGATTTAATACTGGATAGCTTCAATTCTGAACTTTGAGTCCATTGTTGTATCTAAACACAGACTCGTGATTTTTGTTAGAATTTAAAACTTAAACGTGTAAGATCATTAGTACTATAACTACATGAGCTAATCATCATCAAAACTAGAGTGATGGGCCTTTGGGCCAACAATCTCCCCTTTTTTGTTATTATAAAACTCATGAATTTATATATACATGAAGTATTGAAAAGCTCCACGAAAAGTCCCCCTTAACTCATACATAAACATAAACATATAAATGTATTCAATTAAGCTATTTAAAAACATTAATAAGCATCAAGCATATTTTAAAAAAATATATATTAAACATCAAATATATATGCATAAAATATAAGACATGTATATATAAACACTCAATTTCTCCCCCCTTTTGTTAATTCATCAACAAAGAAGTAAACAAAATAAATGTACATATGATATAAATTTGATGAGGAGAAACGTTAAGTTAACTTTTCATGCATACATGTGTTACATAAATTAGAGACGACTAAATTCTAAACCACATAAGCATAATACATAATATATAAACAGAGATGTTAAGCTCCCCCGCACATTGTAGGTATAGAGAAAATAGATCAAGCTCTTCTTTATACAATACATTCATCATAAATTTACATATAGATGAGACGTTAAGTTAACTCCCCTTGCATCTAGGCAATATATATCAAAAATAAATTTTAAGAACAATTGAAGTTTTGATTTTCTAAGACGACATGTACCAATTGTAAACAAACACAAATACCTATACTAATTCTAAATTTTAAAATATGAATTGTAAAATTTTAGATAAACTAATACAAAATTTAAAATCATGCAAAAGATACCAATTGAAATGTAGATAATTTATACTAATTGAAAATGTGGATTATGAATCATGAAATTATGGACAATTTTAAAATTATGAAATTATGAACAATTGGGTAAAAGAAAATATTTTATTTTTTATAAAAAAGAAGAAAATAAAATTAAGATAACAATAGAAATCAAAAGATTTCTCTTCCATTTTGAAACAACAATAAAACCAATGAGTAAGATTAAAAAAATAATACCAAAAAAATAAAATTGAGCTTAGTAAGGGATTAATTTGTCCTAAAGAAATAATATGCATGGAAAACATGCACAAAACTTTTTTAAATATGCACAATTAATTAAATTATATATGTATGTATACCAATAAAAAACATACAAATATAAAAAACAAGAAGAGTATATAAGAAACATAGTGTATAACTCAATTATATCATCATCCTAACATGCAATGTGAAAGAAATAATCAATTAAATCATACAATTCATGGTTGCCATACCAACCGCCTACAAGGGTAGGGTATTTTCGAAAATAGATAGTATTTGAAAATAATTTTCAAAATATTATCAAATAAAGAAACAAACAAAATAAATAAATTAATTGAAAATAAATTAAAACTAGTTCAACTTATTCCTATAAGAAACATATCATATATCTTATGAAAGATGCTAATTACACAAAAATTGTCGCTCATCATCTAAGTACCACAACCTAACTTAAGAATAGTGAATTCATGAGTAAACAAAAAAGTGAATATACAAATATTATGTAAATATCATATTCATGAAAACAAAATAATTCTTGTACAATAAAATTCTAAAAGAATCCTCAAGACTATTGTAAATAAATTTAAACTTTGTCTTGATAACAGAAATCAAGAAAACACACAAACATTTATAATCGAGATTAGTAGAAATAATAAGTTAAATCATTAAACAGTATCCACCAATAAGATTAGCAAGAAACACTTTGGAAATATAAGACAATTTTCAAAATATATGTAATTTTTATCAAAACTAGAGCATACATATATATTATCCAAATACAAATTGAGTACACAAATGGTATATAATATATAGTACTAGAATCAATCTAGTGTAACTCAAGAATCATACATGTATATCAAATAGTTTTCATAAAATTTAAATATACATGAAACAAAATTAATTTTATATTACAACAAAAATAATTCTTTTGTAAAACAAGAGAAATTATCAAAAAATTTAAGGATAATATTTTTGTAATCAAATCAATTTTATTTACAAATAAGACTAATCATTTTAAAAAATATTAAGATAAATATTTTTGAAAAATATTGATTTTAAACTATTTAAAACCAATTATAACTCATCATTAATTAGAAATCAAGTAAATCAAGAAGCTAATTTTTTTGGTTACTTGAAGGATGATAAAACTTATAAAATATCTTAATTAGTTGGATCATATCAGTAGTTAACATATATCCACTAATAAGAAAGCATGTAAATCAAATTGAAAATATGAAAGCAATTTTCAGAAGCACATGCATAGCCAAAATCAATCAACTTATCTTTAAGCCTAGGAAACACATATATAGAGTCAAGGTTACTATACTTAGCATATGAACATTTAGGCAACTTAAAACAATTTTAAAGAGACAAATGGAGAGTTTTACCGATACAAATAACTATCAATCTCTACTCCTCCAAAGGTAGTCTTCCCACTTTAGTCTCTTGATAGTAATGCATCCATTGATTAGTCCATCAAGCTCCAATTACATCTATTATCAAGGTACCAACTCTCGCTATGTATTGGAGGAGGACACAACTACATTAAATAAATTTGGTGTGTCTTTTGGTACCCATACTTTCTTGGGTCCTTAGGGTTAGTACACTTACGCATCCAAATATTCTTATATGAAATATTTACTTTATCAAAATAAAACTTAGCAAAATGGTCTTTGCGACTACAATGTGAATAAATATACACATGAGTATACTTATGAGCATGATGTATATATGTATACCGTGGAATATGTGCCTGTATGTGTAGAATTTATTTCTTATAAAACATAGATTCTAATCTATTATAGTCAAAAGCACATTTGCTCAAGATTGAACTCAAAAAATCATTTTTTTTACAAAATCTCAAAAGTTTTATTTTCAGGAGAAACATTTGAATTTTTATTTTTATCACAAGAAATAAAGCAATAAAAGCATGACAATAATGGAATCAAAATCTTTTTTGAATTTATTCACAGAAGTATATAACTTTTCATTCTCTTTTAAAACAATGTCAAATTGAGTTTTAAAAGAATTCTTTTCTTTTAAAATAAAATCTCTTTCTTTGGAAATCGAAACAATTTGGTTTATCAAGGAATCATTTTCATTTTTAAAAATTCATTTTCTTTTAAAACAATATATAGTTTTGAAGAAAAAGAATTTCTTTAATTAAAACATCATTCAATTTTGAAGAAAAATATCTATTTTCTTTCATAAAATTCTTGTTCTCAATTTTTAACAATTTGTATTTTTCAAATAGCTCTTGACAAATCATAGTAAGATCATTATATGATATATTTTCTTCTTCATCATAATCAATTCCGAGTTTACCTCAAGAGAGTCATCCGCTTGGACCATAAAGCACGTATTAGAAGTATTACTTTCTTCTTCTGAATCGATCTCCTTTTCATTTGAAGTTTGTTTTCAAGAGAGATCAATATATTTCAAACTGCAAAAGCTGAATTAAGATTAATACTCCTAGATAAATAATTATCTTATAGGGCTAGTTTTAAAGCATGAATAGCTTTTGCATTAGCCTCAAGAGATTTACCATTCAATAGATTTAATTCTTTAGTAGTGGCAATATAAGCATCCCTTCCGAGGGATTGAAGATATAAACACATCTTAATATTTCAAGTTTGAAAGTTAAGAATATCAAGCTTAGGTGGATCAAGAAAATCCATGTGTATGTATAAACAAGAATATGATTAGAAAAAATAAGAATCACTCCTTGGTGGTTAAATCGAATATCAGGAGCACTCTGATACCAATTGAAATAACCTAGAGGGGGTAAATATGTGATATGCTAATCAATGTGGACATTAAAAACTTATTAACAATAATTCGACACAAATAAGATCACATAAATAATGTCAAAATCACAACCAAGAAATGAAGTCGTATACCTAGTGAAGGGCTTATTGGGCCAAAGGTCCATAACTCTAGTTTTGGTGATGATTAACTTATGTAGTTATAGTACTAATAATATTGTATTATTTAAGTTTTAGATTTTTAATCTAAATCTTAGTTGGTGTTTAGCTTCTTCAATCTAACACATACTGATTCTAGAACTCAAGCATGAAGATCATATCAAGAACTAAGAAGAAGTCTAGCTCAAAGGAATCAAGTTTAGATCAAGCCAAGATGGAGAAAAAGATTTAGACTTGAGTTTAGAGTTTGTAAGTTTGGAATTCTTAGGATTATGACATGAATCCTCATGAAGGTTGATTAATGTCAGATTTAGTAGTTTTTTTTTCTGGATCTATTTTGAGTCCGAGTTGGATTCAAGTTTCCTTTATTCTGATTGAAAATGTTTTGAGTCTGAGTTGGATTCAAGTTTCCTTTATTCTGATTGAAAATATTTTGAGTCTTAGTTGGATTCAAGTTTCCTTTATTTTAATTGAAGGAGTTTGTTTAGGATTAGGAGAGTTCTATGGTCTATAAATAACCCCTTAGGGGTGGCCTTCAATGTATTCCAAGTGAATCCCACGAATTTGTAATTCCTAAGGGTGTAATCCATCTATGTGAGAAATTCGTGAGAGAAGCTTAGCCACAAGAGTTCACTATTCTTGGCGGCCATCAAGGGCTTGTAACTTCTCAGCGTGAGGTGTAAGTAATTCTTATTATACTCTCTCAAATTTTAAATAAGTTTCTCCCTTCTCCCGTGGATGTACACACAATCTAATTGATCGGTGGACCACGTTATATTGATTGTTGACTTTCTATCTACTTTAAAATATCTTCTTCTTCTCTTCTTCAAGTTGTCTTAGTAGATTTTGTGATCCATTTCCACTACGCCTCCCAGTCGATCCGGTCGTGGGGGCGTCCTCCCCTGAAAGCACAACAATTGGTATCAGAGCATACAGATTGTCTCCCAACAATTAGTATCAGAGCATACAGATTGTTTACCAACAATTGGTATCAGAGCAAGGTCAATGTGAATATGTCTGCGATCAAGTTTAATATTCAGAAGTTTGATGGCATCATCAATTTCAGCAGGTGGCAGATTAGGATGAACGCCATCCTTACCCAGAGCGGGTTGAAGAAATCATTACTAGGGAGGGAGAAAAATCTCAAGACATGAAGGAAGAAACTTGGCAGGAGTTGGATGAGAAAGCCATGGCAGCTATAGCTTTGTTTGGCAAATGAAGTGTTGGATGAGTTTTCTATTAGGAAAACAATAACCTCGCTGTGAGTGCAACTTCAGGACCACTATCTAAAGAAGTCATTGGCGAATCGGTTAATTCTAAAGCAGCGTCTATTTCTTATCCGCATGTATGAAGGTATACCTACCAAGTCTCACATTGCTGAATTTTTCTCTATTATCAATGATCTAGATAAGATAGAGGTTAAGATAGAAGATTAGAATCAAGCACTTCTATTACTGTGCTCTTTTCCTTCTTTATATAAGAGCTTTAAGGAAGCTATCATCTATGGAGGCAAGTCAACAATCAAGGTCAATGAGGTCATGGAGTATCTGCTCAACAAGGACAAAATTAATACCAAGTTGACAGCTGAGTCTCATCATGATAATTTCAGGCAAGTTCATTATTCAAGAGAGAAGAGTAATAATAGAAGTTCTACAGGTAACTCAAAATAAAAGAATTTGACAAGCAACTATTGTCATAAGAAGGGGCACATTAGATCTGAGTGTTGACTTTGAAAGAAGAAACAATAATATCACTGAATTGGCTGAAGGAGATGAAGAACAATGTGATGTTCTATCTATTACAGACAAACCAATTGGTAACAAAGATAGAAAGGTCATAAATTCTAGATGTTCACAGCATAACAGTTCTAATAGGAAGATGTTCTTTTCATACACTTCAGTTTAAGAGGGAGAAGTCTTCATGGGGAATTCTGTTACAAGCAAGCTGATTGGTGAAGGAACAATCCAGTTTTGATCTCATGATGGATGCATTATTACTCTTCAAGGCGTTCGTCATATTCCCGAATCAAGATACTCATCTCTCTTGAAGCCCTACATAGAGAAGGGTTCTGTTTTAGTTCAAAATGTGATCTTATAGAAGTTTTCAAAGAGGTCTGTCGACAATTGTATATTGTTGGCCCAAAGGCCCATCACTCTAGTTTTAATGATGATTAATTAATGTAGTTATAGTATTAATGATCTTGTGTTTATAAAGTTTCAGTTTTTCTATCAAGATCTTAGTCAGTGTTTAGCTTCAACAAAAGATTCGAAGTCAAGTTATGAAGCTAGCACGTGTTAATTAAAGAGCTTGCGTATCAAGATCGCATCAAGTACTCAAGAGGAGTCTAGCTCATTGGATCAAGGTTTGGACCAAGTCAAGAAGGAGAAGATGATTTTCAAGAGAAGATTTTCAAGAAGACTTGTGTCAAGTTTTGTAAGTGTCAAGATTTTGTGTTTTAGATAAAATGTAAAGGATATATTAGTTGTAGATTGCTCAAGCTCATACACACATAAAATTTATGTGTGTTTTCATAAAATAGTTTTAGTTTTAGAAAATACCGTTTTAGTTTTTGAGCTTCAACGTATATATATGTTTCATGATTAGAGTTCATCAAAACAAGTTTATATGATTTATATGTGTTTTGGATTTCATCCATGCACATTGTTGGTTCAAATATTTAGAAAAGCTCATTTGATGTTTCTATATCATATGTTTAAGTTTTGTATTTATCAAAAACATATTTTAAGAGCTTATTGTAAAAAATATAGATATTCCATCTTATATGTGTATTGGATCATATCCATACACACTAAGCTTCAAAAGTGTTTAAAATATCTTGTTTTTGTATTTAAAAAAGTTTTGAAAAAATTGTTTTTTCAAATTGAAGATTGATTTTGAAAAATACGGATTTTTGTTTAAGGCAAAATTTCTATATTACAAAAATAGTTTAAAATGTTTGTAATATGTGTTGATTTTTTATCACACATATTTGTACTTCAAAGTATGTTAATGAACTTATTTTTGTAGATTTATGTGATTTTATGGGATTTTATTGAAGTTAAAAGACTAAGTTTTTAATCCTAAAATTTGTTAACCTAGCCTTATGCCGATCGACCTACCAGTCGATCGAGACAGAAGTCGGTCGATCCGGCGGTCGATCGATGTGCACAGAAACATGCACAGCCTTTGGCTTGAGGGCCGATCGATGATTAGTCTCTAATTTTGCATAATTTTCATCACATTCTCATATTTATTTGATGTAAAATTCTGCTAACAAAGCTTTGCTTGCTTAATCCTAAGTCTATGGTTTGCAAATGAAGATGAAGACCCTAAACTATCATTTAATGGGTGACTAAAGACCTACCAAATAGCCATTGACTTTAGGGAGGAGATTTTGTCAGCACAGGGCATCAAATCACGAATCCAGTAGGTCAAGTAGACAGGAGACAGAAGGGGCGGCACGCTGCCCAAACCCTGGCGCGCGCCGCCCTGACATGGCCTCGAAAACGCGGCCATATGGCGCGCGCGCGGCCGAGCTTTGGGCCAGGGGTTGCTCCCTGGCCCCCTTTCCCCTGGTGCCTATAAATACCCCCCAAGGATCTTCAGTTTTGGGATATCAGAGTTTAGAGTTGTATTGTTGCTTTTTTTTCTAGGAGTTGTAGTTGTAGTTGTTTCCTTCTTCTTCTAGTTTTAGTTTAGCCATTAGAGTGAAAGAGAGAGTGTGTGTAAAAGTTGTATTTGAAGGTGGCAATCTAATACAAGTAACTACTTCTCTTTCTCCTTTCCATTTACTTGTGTTTTTTCATTTGATTCTACATTCTTGTTGTAGTGTAACTCCTTCTCTTTACCTCTTCTCTTTTGTTGTTTCTTTTCTTAAGCATGTCTGACTAACTCTCCTATTGCATGGCTAACTAACTACTAACCCACTAATCTCTAACAACTTGATTAATAACCCAAATGAGTCAATAGTGTCAAACAAGCCTTGTGCAAACGAGAGCTATGACATCTTAAGACGAGGGTTCTAACTCTAACTTACCTACAAGTATTTACTATCTTATATTTCATGCTTAATGGGTTTTTAATAATCTATGGGTTGTGTGCGTTACTTGTTGTTGTAAGTTAGAGATTTTCCTTTCAACTTTGCCGATACCATTAGTGCATTTGTGTCTTCCCTTATTCTCGCCTTCTATTGGATCTTGATAAGGGAATGTCCAAGTTTTTGCAATAATTCCTATGCATAAGGGTTAAGCTTGCCTATGATCCATCGTGAGGCTACATCTTCAAGAAGTTAGGGATTAGTGGGAGCACTTAGTAGAAAGTTAGCCATGCGCTTTTACCATTAAGAAAATCCACTTTTACAAAAGCAAACCAATTCAAAACTATTCTTGAAACAAACTTGTTTTCATTTTCACATTCTTTATTCGGACAAAGAACTCTCTTTTCTTGAACAAAGAAGCCGCATCAAGCTTTCATCGCTCTCCCTCCTCATGGATACGACCCGTATAGCCACTTTGCTACTACGGAAGAATCGCAAAAGCAGTAACATCGACCCATACTCTCTTTACTTATTCTTGTGCTTGCTTTTTGCTGATCAAATTTTGGCACCGTTGCCGGGGAGGGAACGACTTTATTGTTCAATACTAAAGATTTTTCTTTGTTCTTGTGTGTAGGAGAGTACCAAGGAGTTTACTATCACGGGAAGTGAAAGTGGTGGCCAAAGACGTTGCACGAGGATTCATTTGCCCTCAGAAAATTCATGTAAAAGCAAGTTTCTCCGATTGAAGTACTAACAAACTCGTTTGCAGGGTTGCCAAAAGCCGCTAAAATTGCTTTCAAAATTTTTTTAGTTCTGTTGAATGCTTCACCTTATACATGTGTAATAAACTCAACAGAAATCCACTTGTTGCTTAATTGAAATTTGGATTAGACTTTTGCAATTAGGGTACGTGTCTATTTCAATTCATTTCAATTTCTATTGAAGAGTGCTAGAGAAAAGGTACGTGTGCATTCATTTAGAATAGGACCAACATTTTTGAGTGACTTATCGCTTTGAGTGTTACCTTGTTGTGAATAAACTGTACACTTGCACAATTGATATTAAGGGCAAAATCACAAATAAACAAGATAAGGTAGGGATTTCATCACCCTTCCTTAGCCCAAAAATCATCTCCAAGTTCACTCACATAACCCAAGCCTTAACTAAAAATTGATAGACGTTGGCCCTAGGGACATCTCAAACTCACTAAAAAATTAACCAAGGTTGAAAATTGCAAGAACGATACTCCTGCAAAATCGGTGTCTAAGGAAAGTAGATTGAGAGGCAAAGCCTCGAAAGCTCCGTGGTTTGGCGTAATTAAGGCCCTTAACTCATGCCCGGATACCTCTCATCGAGTTTTGCCCTTTCCTGACCGATTATCTTGTAGTCGAGTTCCTGCAACAACCTCCCTGTTTTCCATTGATTTTCCAAAGGGGAAAACTTACAAAAGAGATCGTGGAGCTAAATTACAAGTAATTGAAAAGAAAATTACAAGTAGATCTCCTCTGAGATTTCCTAAAAAAATGTGCCGGTAGGAATTTGATTAGCGCGCGACCACTTTATCTCTTTGACGATGCGATCGGTCAGATGATCGAACTGCCTCTGGTTGGGGGATTCCTTCTCTCCTGGTTTTGAAAATTCCTTGAGAGGGGAAGATCTTAGGGTATTAGCACCCTGAATTTATCCTTACAGAGTAGAGAAGTAATCTTCTGAATTCTTGGAAGCGAGAGAATAGATCTCTTGTAGGCTTAAGCTTTGAAGCCACCAAAGAAGTTTATGCTTTTCAAAGCCTCTTGGACTTGAATCTTTTCAAGACCCTGAGCTTAGCCTTGGAAGCGAAAGAGCAGATCTCTAATCTCCTCTCTATCCTTTCCGGTCTCTCCTCTCTCCTCTCCTTCTTGTGTGCCTCGGTAGGCTATTTATATGGAGAACAGGGGTATAATCGCCCTGAAAATCTAAAAACAGATTAAGTCAATCTGTTTTGTATCTGGAAAGTAGCCTCATCGCGAGACTAGAAATAGCTTCGCGAAGCTAAGAATAGCATGTAGCGCCAATCCCTTGATTCGCTCTGCTAAATGAGGGACACTCCCCTGATCCTCTCTAGTTAACTGAGAGATCTCCCCTGATCTTCTTACCTGATTGGGAGAGTCAAAAGATCATGGCAGGCAACTGTTATATTTGATTTCAATCAACATGATCTCATCTGGAGATTTGATTTCATCTGGATATTTGATTAGTCAAAATGACTATAAAGGACTCGCAGCGGATCATTGCGTTGAGCTCATAGCGGAGCTGGGAGAAGCTTCAGGCAAAGCTAGAAGAAAGCTCTCAGCGGAGCTAGAAAAAACTTGGGGCGAAGCTACCAGTCA
This sequence comes from Agave tequilana, assembly GCA_038442645.1. NCBI lineage: Eukaryota > Viridiplantae > Streptophyta > Magnoliopsida > Asparagales > Asparagaceae > Agave > Agave tequilana. Next base: position 18,760 of record JAVJIF010006015.1, on the reverse strand, counting down.
ACTTTCTGTGTGGCTGCGTGGAGCTTCGAGCGAAGCTAACTTTCTGCGGAGTTAACTGAGCATTTTCAGGCGAAGCTGTAAGTTAGCTCGCAGTGAGGCTATGAAGAAGCTTCCAGCGATGCTAGGCCACTTTGGTTTCTCATGGGAGACTTATCTCGTGGGTTCGTACGAGACTAAGTGTTGAGCTAACTTAGTGTCTCTGGACCTGCTTGGGCTTCTCACGAGCTTTTAAGAACGATCTTGGCTTACTGTCTGCTTCACTGGATCAGTAGAGTCAAAGTTGCTGATTCGTCCCTTTTGGATGGGTGAAGAACTGGTCGTCGGCTTGTCTGCCACTTATCTTTTGTAGATGTCAACAAGTTAGACATTGTTCAGGCCAGTTAGGAATCTTGTCTTTTTTAGAGTGTCAAAAAGATCCCCTTCAAAGTTTTCGTGAATCTGAAATGGAATGGTTCAGATTTTGAAATACTTTGAACTGCTTTGACGGTGTGTGGGTATGAACTTCGCCTTTGAGGTTGAGTTCAACTTCGCCTTTCGCCCCACTTTCAAGCTGGAATAGGTTCGCCGAGGAATTGTATCCGCTTCCGTATAGCTTCGCGCTTCTGGGTAGCCTCGCGCTTATGGGTAGCTTCACGCTTGGGACTCCTGGAGTGGCTTCTCTTCGAATTGAACAGGAACGACGTTCCTTTCCTGAGGCTAACTGCTTTTTGTAAGTTACGAGAAGGATTGCTCCCTTTTTCGAGGTAAGAATAACCTCTCTTGCATTAACGAGGGAGATTATTCCCTTTTCCGAAGTTTCATTAACTCCGTGTGTATTCACGAAGGGAAAGTATTCCCTTTCTCGAGGCTAAGCATTTAAATGCTTTAGCTTCACCTGCTCCTAGGCTTGGAGTGGCAGCGGAGTGGTCAGGCCATGAGGCCTATAAATAGGACATTTGTAGTCCTTCTCAGAGAGATATACTTTTTTTTTCTGAAAAGTTTAGTTCATGACATCTTCTTATTGCCCAGGAAAAGAGACTGAGGTCTCTAAAGTAGTGGGAACGCTCACTCTGGTCATTACCCGGCCAAGAGCTGGTGAGTCTCAGTCATCCAGAGACTTTACCAATGAACTAGTGACTTTAGGAAATTTATCTAGCTTAATTTTCTTAGCTTTATCAGCTATCTTAGGGATTAAATTCTCTTGGTCTTCGCATTTGGCTGACTTTCAGAAAAGGGTTTCAGCCCTATTTTTCAGCTTCTTGGTGAAGCTAGTATTCTCGCTTGATCAGACGAAAGATTTTTCTATGCAGAGTTCCTGCCTTGATCTGCCTATTAAATCTACCAAATAGGCAAGGCTTAGGACTTGGTCTCTTCAAGGTTCAGCCAGTTTTGCCATATATGTGGAGTCAAGACTGCGTCCCTCTAGGCCAGTCTGGCCTAGCCATATAGGCGAGGGTAGGACTTTGTCCTTTTTGAGGCTTCTCCAGCCTAACTTCCTTGGGCGGGGCTAAGACTTGGCTTATGCTGAGCTAGTTTATCATTACTGTGCAAGCGAGGCTTTCCTCTGCTTAGCTGAAATCCGTCTTCACGGCACAACTAGATCGGATCTGAATTGCTTCACCCAAAGAATTTTGACTTAGCATTCCACCCTCATTTTGATTTGACGTTAACTTGTTTTCTGTTTGCATTGCAGCAAACTGTGCTCGCCCGTCTTTCATCTTGATGAAAGGGACCAGAAATCTGCCTCTTAATTTTCAAGTTGAAACTTTGATCATAAGTAGGCGGAGCATACTGGAGCAGCTGATGTGCGTCCCAAGAAGAGGCTGGCAGTCGCTTATCTGAGATGATCCATTTCGGAAAGGGGCCGGTAGTTGCTTATCTGAGATGATCCACTTCGAAAAGGTGAACGTTACCAGTAAGGTCTTGGATCCTTCCTTTACTAATTTTAATCAAAGAAGATCCAGTTTTTTGGTGACAGCCAATCCCTTGCCAATTTTGATCAAAGAAGATCCAGCTTCTTAATGGCAAAATCTGCCATTGAACGAAGGATTACAGCCTTGTGCAGGAGGAAGGCCTTTCATGTCCAGTTGGTTTGGCTTATCACCCTGAAGGTATATAGGACAACTTGTATGCCTGGGGATCAAAGATTCTATTGTATGAAAGACAATCTTGATATAATATCAATGTATCTTCTCTTTTAAATAAATAAAAATATTTATTTTCTGCTTGTCTACTTTGTTCCCCTCCTTTTCGATTCGAGAACACCTGGAATGGACTAGCTTAAGTAAGTCTTTTCCTTGGGAGGAAATGAAAGTTCTTAATGGAGCTAAGCTTCCAGCGAAGCTGAAGACAGATTTCCAACTATGTCAGGAACAAGTTTCTGGCGAAGTTAGCACTGAATTTTCGCGAAGTTAGAGATGAACTCGTAGCGGAGTTAGGGCTTCGTCTTTCAGCGAAATTACTCAAGCGTTGCGTAAGGTCAACGCTGAACTCACAGCGGAGTTAGCCTTTGGCGGGGCTGAAGCAGGGCTTCTCGGGAAGGCGCTTAGGCTCTGTTTTAAATTGATTTGAAACGGCCGCCTGCGCTCCTTTTGAGGAGTCAAAATTAAGTCATTTTATGTCTATAAAAAGCCGATTGGGCTGAAAGAGAGAGAATCACTTCTCTTTGAATTTTCAGAGAAACAAGTCTCTTTTTCCTCTTTCTCCTTCGTTGAGATTTTCAGAACTTTTCAGTTCTTCCATGGCTCCCAAAAGACGAGCAGGCAAAGAGGTAGCGACCTCTGCAACGGAGGGGTCCTCTCCTTCTCCAGTCATCGAACGCCCCATTGCGGGTAGGGATTTTTTCCCTTTTATTTGGAGATTTTCATCTCTTTTCGAAGCCATTTATTGTCTATTTCATGGTGAATCCAGAGTGATTCATCATGCTTTAGTGATGTCAGGGAGTTGCTCTCCTTAATTCAAATTCACCGAATTTTTAGGGGATTTAATTTCCCTTCAATTTCGTAAATTGAAATTTAGAAACCGAATGGTCTCTTCTCCAAGCTTCTATGCAAAGTTAGCCCTTAGGGTTGTTCACGTTCTGTCATGTGGCAGGACACGAAGCTAGCTCTTTAAGCGTAGCTGGGAAAAGGACCTTAAAGTACTTTGAACAGTTTTAGGCGCAGGTGCTTTTCCAGCGAAGTTAGCCCTTGGGGGCTTCTTTGCATTCTGTTCAGTAACAGAAAGCGAAACTAAGCTTCTGGAGCGAAGTTAACACTTGGATATTTTCTACCTTCTGCCTTCGTGCAGAGTGTGAAGCTGAGCCTTAGGGTGAAGCTAATGCTGGGCTAGCTTCGCTCGGAGAGCGAAGCTATGCCTTAGCAAAATTTGTTTTTGCTTTAGATTTCTTTTTCTTCAGCAAATGAACTAATATGATTTCTTCTTGCTTTTGTAGTGCACTATACTCCGGGTCCTTTGAACAGTCTCTTTGGAATAACCAGGGGACTGGATGAAAATGTTAGCCTGCAATTTCAGGGGCAGGCCTCATTATTTAGTGAGCGGAGTGCTCCCGGTCGGGATACCCTTATCTACGCTGGAGATCAGCGTACAATGAGAAGCATCTTAACTACTGCTCCCCTCGAGGATTGCGACCGGAGAATCTATCGGAAGCCTGGCTTTATGTTTGGGGATGCAGCGCCGGATACTGATCATCAGCTGCTGGCTAGAGATGGGCAGTGGATATTCAATCTGGATGGCGAGAAGTATTATCTCCCATCTAGCAAGCGTCATTTTCCATTATCTTTCTTCCAATGGATGACGAGGGTTCGAAAGATGCAGTGGCAAGTGACTCGGACTACAGACTCTGTTCACATGGGGAAATTGATATCTCCGTCTCCTGATTATACAAGGGCGGGTCCTCCTCGCTGCGTATTGGGTCTCCACCCTGGGAACATTCTCCTAGACATCCCAGTGGGGAAAATCCTGTCGTGGCTCAGACTTTTGGGAACTAGTTCCTCAAAGCTCATGGCAATTATCCAGCCACTGATTTTAGGACCCCTGGGTGGATTCACCCCCCTAAGGCCTGGTGGAGGGACTTGACCTTATATGTCTTGTCCCATTTTGAAGAGGATCTGGAGAGATTGGGACTCTACGAGGCTATCAGGGCAACCTGTTACGGCATCCAGATGAGTGTAGCGAACTTTTACACCATCTTTGAGTTATATTGTCCAGCTACAGGGACTTTCTTCACCCCTGTAGGCGAATTGGGCATGGCTTTGCACGAGATGTGGGAAGTCTCTGCTCTGCCCATGGGATCTCTCCCGTATGAAGAATATTTCCCGTGCGAGGCGGAATTGGCACTTCTAGAGAAACAGGAGCACGCCTTGTTCGAGACTTACTGGGAATTGATGTGCCACCTTTACATTTGCTTGAGTATGCATGGGAGCCATAAGGGAGCTTCATGCAGTTCGAAGAGCAGGGGGAATTATTTGTTCCCCAAGCTGGAAGATGCTCCTGAAGCAGCTCACTGCGGGGTTGCAGACGATAACATTTTCCGAAGGATGCAAGAACACTCCCAAGGGGATATAATTTAGAAGAAGATGATGGACCCTATGAGAAAGGTGATATTCTCTGGAGTTTCCATCAGCAGGCTCGTCGACCGATGTCCCGGAGGACACTTTTGGCCGATTTTTTATCGATTTGGTTGAAGAGATATGTTGTGCCATCTCCTTCTGGCAACGTCATTTTTCCAACTGTCTTATAACCGGCTGTTCGTCTTGTCCATGGTTGTTCCCTTGGACTTGACCAGCAATGGTGTGTTGTATTTAGCGGGGCCTTCGTGCATTGACGGAGGCTTTCTATAGGCCACCAACGACGAAGAGGGAAAAAGGCACTATCCTGCCTCGCGACGGACCAAACCCCAGGATCAGTTTGTCATACACCTATTTGATGGCATGGTTCGCCCTTCACTGCCCTTCTATTATCCAAGCTGGTGAGGAGCCTCCAGAAGGTGTCTGAATGGCACTTCTTCGTCAGTTTGAGGGGTGTTCGTGGTCACGGACTTATGTGGCCGCGGTTCGCAAACTGCTGTGCCGGCATGACATCTATAGTCTTTTCCAGTGCTTTCCCTACATTCGCGATGCAGGTTATGGCGAAGAATTCAAGGATATAGGAGATAGGCAGATGTCGCTGAGCCGGGGGGTCTTCGAATGGCTAGTTAGCATCCGGCCATCCCATCTGGTGTACAGGAGCGGGGATACCTGCTACTTGGAACCCTATGTCCCGAATCGGTTTGCTCGTCAGTTTGGGTATGACCAACTATATGTAGGTAACCTGAACACCAGCCTGGCCTTCATGGGAAGCCTTATTGATGGTGTTCGTGCCTGGCGGCTCTACATCGCTGGCTATACTGAGGCGTGGTTGTGCATGCCACTGAGGACTCTGAACCTTCAGACAACTTTGGGGTTCTGTCAGTGGTACAAAACTTCGAGCTCCACACCAACTGAGTTTTCTATTAATTCATTTGGTGTGAAATTGATCTCTCAGCAGCTGAAGCAGAAAGTCACCGAGAGAGGGGAGGGCAGGAGAGTCCGTGTGCCGGCCTCGGAGAGTTCGTCGCTACTGTTGATAGTCAGGCCTCGAACGCAGAAAGTCCCCGCTTCGAGGGAAATGTAGGTGCTAAGGTTCCACCAGATATTCCTGGTGGGGTAGGCACGGCCTCCGTGGAAGATGTGGAGGTAGAGGAAGCGGAGGAAGTAGATCCCAACGTCCACTTCAAACGAAAGCAGCAGGGTGGATCTCGCAGGAAGAGGGTAGTGAAGAAGCGCCGTCACTATACTCCCACCGTCATTGCAGAGGGTCAATCAGGCGCGGTGCCTCCTCCTCTCGCTCCGTTAGTTATCAAGCTATCGGCTCCGAGGCAGACTGTTGATAAAGCTGCTCCTGAACTGAGTAAGATCAGTTCTATTCTTGCGATGTATACTTATATATTTCGTACAGCACATTCGTTTGTCATATTATTCAGGAACTGAGACGGCGAGAGAACCGAGAGCCAAGGCTGTAGGAAAATAGGTGGATTATTATGATCCTCTGTTCACTTATAAAGAAGGTGATGAGGCTAGCTACTTCGTCGTTTCAGAAGACTCCGGAGGTGACGCGGCTGACGTCGGTCCTTCGGGTGTTGGGCCCTCCAAAGGAAGTCCCCTGGCATCCAGCTCTATTGGATGGACCACAGAGGGTTCGGTGAGTGAAGATGAGCCGACCGTTCCTCTTGACTCTGCCAAAAACTTTCCTATGGAGCCTAAGGGGATTGATGCTGCCGTCGAGGAAGTTCAGAGAGGGACTGCGGCTGAGGCAGTTGAGGCGATATCACTTCTCGGTAATACTTTGATCTTTTTATGAGTAATTCTTTCCTGATATTCATTATGCCTTGCTCAAACAAAGTCTTATTGATTGGTCACTAATATTGCATATTTAGTATCATATTTCCATACTTATTTTAGAATAAAAGCCTGCATTGTCCTAATTAATTGTTTAACTTATTTGCAGGCCCAATCCTTAAGGAGATGAAGAGAAATGAGCCCAAAAGCCCACCAGAATTCTGAATTAAATCAGAATTAATTCGCACACACTAAATCAGGGCAAAATCAAGAGGTTGAAACCGGTTGAGAAGAATCCTCTTAGAATCGATCGGTTAAAGCCAAGAATCCAAGGTCATTTCGTCAGAATCCGGGGCTCAAACGAAGAAACCAACAAAGGATAAAGCTAGAAGATAATTCCAAGATGACCCACCAACAGGGTGTGGCCATCTGGCCACACCCTGGCTGCGGAAACGCGGCCAAAGCCGCTTTTCCGTTAGGGGGAGCGTTTGCTCCCCCGATCTCCCCGGGATCCTGGTTGTTGGGTTTTTGGCCTATAAAAGGGCATTCTCTGTGCTTAAATTGGACGACCATGCAGATTAGGATTTAGCCTAGTTTTCATTCTTTGTAGTTTAAGTTTTTCTTTTCTTTTTTATGTAATTTGTATGTAGCTTAGGTTAGATGAAGATTCATGTAAGTAAGAGAGAGAGAGGCTGATGTTGAGAGTGACACCGATGTACCCTCCTCCTTTCTTCCATTGTCTCTGCAAGTAATAAAGGTAAAAGCTTCTTTTTATGTTCGTATTTTATTTTGCTTTCCTCTTCCTCTTTCTACTTTACCTTGGTTGTATTTGTTGAGTCTACAAGTGAATTCCAAAGCAAGTATAACTAAGCTACGTGAGAGCCAGCGATAGTTCATGAAGACGTTCTCCTCTTCCAAGCTCCGCATCACTTCGTTCTTATATGTTTGACGATATGATGTGCACGGGGACTGAGCTCGAGTTTATGATCTATGCGTTGAACGCCTCCGAAGCAAAAAGGTAGAACTTGCAAAAGGTTTCCAGGTAAGTCATCAATTAAACTAGGCAAGTATTCCTTCCTTTTCTTTCCTTTCTCTCATTTCTGTAAATTATATCACCACCTCTTCCAACTCTTTCTTCTCACTCACTCCATTTGTACATAGTCGCTTTTATTGTTTTCTGATTTTTCCACCTTCTTCATCTTTCATTTTCTTCTAACATAACATAATTCTCTTTTCCATTTTCTTAACTTAAAAACAGAGAAGAACTCTCGTTTGGTTTTCATAACGATTTCAATAAAGAACGTAAATGCTTCTATCACAAAACCCTCCTTGTGGATCACGACCCGCATAGCCACTTGCTATAGCGGTAAGAATTGAGCACTTGCACATCTTCATTTTAAGTTCTATAATTCTGTATTTTGTGTGTAGGTTGTACCTCAATCAAATTTTAGCGCCGTTGCCGGGGAGGGCAACATGTTTTTTATTGAAATCTGAATTTTTTTTGAAAATTTTTTAGAACTAAACGAATTTTCTTCTCAGTTGCAGGTTACAGGGCAATCAAAGCAGGAAATTAATATTGCAGTGACATACAAGTGGCCTTGGGCCTCTGCTCTAGAAAGCAAAGACCAAGGGCCCTCTGAATTGCCGCATTTTCATGGCAAAAGCCGCGGAACCGCGACAATGAAGAGTTGACTACTAACAGCTTGTTGCAGGGCTGCTTAGTTTACAAAAATTCTAGTTTGCTGCAATTCTTTATTTCCTATATGCCATCACATAAGCCAGCTAATAATCAACAGTAAAACTTTTGTTGCAAAAGTTAAAAATTGATTAGACGTTTGCATTTTAGGCACGCGTTTTTTCAATTCATTTATTTTTACTGTTGAAGAGTGCTGGAGCAAGGTACGTTCGCATTGCATGTAGAATAGGATTCATCTCTTGGTTGATTTTCATTCTTTGAGTGATTCCTATTTACATATCTTGTACACTTGCACAAAATTATTTTAAGGGCACTAACCCATAACAAGATAAGGTGGGGATTTAATCACCCTTCCTTAGCCCAAAAATCACATTCCAAGCACTCACTAACCCAAACCTAACTAAAATTGAGTAGACGTTGGCCCTAGGGACATCTCGGACTCAATTAGGAGATTATCCTAAGGGGGAAAAATGTTGGAATCTGACTCCTGCAAAATCAGTGTCTAGGAAAGGGATTGAGGGCCGAAAGCCCGAAGGTTGGTGGTTATTTAATTAAGGAACGTCTTTGACGGAAAACCTCCCACCAACCTTACCCTGACCTGGCTGATTAGCTTGTGGTCAAAGTCTAAATTAGACCTCCCGTGGACAGTCTAATCAGTTAGGAGTCGTCTAGGTCATAGGTCTACCCTGACCTAGTTAGAATTTTTTTCTTTTATTTGTTTGCTTATTTGTTTGTTTTTTGTTTGTATTCTATTGTGTGATATGGACTATAATAATAATTTTTTCAACTACAATAATAATCCATATTACACACTGACTTCATTTTCGGATATTACCAACCCGGCATATCATAACTTTGACCAACCTAGTGTACCGGATTGGTCTTATCCGAATCAATATAACCCATACCCCCAATCTAATAACTATAATTTCCATAATGATTTCAACTCTTCACCGAGTCAGTGGAGATTCACCTCCCCCGAGCATAATTATCAACCAACTTGTCCTCCTTCTTCACCTAGTCCACAATATTTTCAAGAGTCATACTCAGTTCCACCCGTCCAAAATAGGAAACCATCAATTTTGGAAATGAGTATGCGTGAGTCCAAACATAAATCCCAAAATCTGATGGACTCACAATTTCACTACCACTTCCAAGACAATTCTTCATCTTTTCATCAAAACAATGAACCTATCAACTATGAAAAGATGCTTGAAGCCATGACTCAGGCTCAAAACACTCATAATCGTGACATAGATATGATGGTCGAATCTCTACGTTCTCAATGTTGGACCAGTTCTGATGTCACTAACCATTCTGTTAGAGCTGAAGAGTCATGTAGTTTTGGAAATCAAGATTCCATTTCAGAACAACCATTTGAACTTGCCCAAACTCCAAATTTTGAAAAAGATATTGACAGTTTAGCAAGTTTTCCTTTTCCTGAAATAGAACTTGAAAATGAATATGATCCTGAACCCCAACTTAGTGATTCAATTCCACTTCCTGATTCGATTATGACTCCGGTATCTTCACCTGATTTCGATCTTTCCCCCGAGTCAACGTTGGATCCTGTGCCTATTCATCATGAAATTGAATCCCCCATCTTTGAGGATCATATTGAACTTGACCAATTATACAATTTTGAAAGTCCTATTGACCAATTGGCAAGTTCTCAATTTTTTGATATTGAACTCAATGAGATATGTGACCTAGATTCTCAAATCTGTGATCCAGTTCAACTTTCTGAATCAATATTGACTCCTGTTGTGTTACCAAACTTGAGTAATATTTTAGAGTCAGTTTGATTCCTCCACCTATCATTCCTGAACTGGAATCACCCATATTAGGTCACATTCCATTGTTGAAAATACATGTGGACTTGAGTTTCAACTTCTTGACTTGGACCCTATTCCTGAACCAATTTCGACTCTTGAACCTTTACTTGACTTAAGTTACCTTCCTGAGTCGGTATTAGTTCCTGTACTTCCTGAGTCCAAGTCAATCATTCTATCATTTCATACTCCTTTCTGGGACGAGGTGGTTGACAAATTTGACTCCGAAATCAATTATAGAATATGGAAATTAGATTGGGTTAAATATTAATAAAGATCCTTTATGGATACATCTTTTTAATAGGTTATATTAGAGAAATTTCTGGTGGGTTCCTCCGAGACCCAAGAAAAGTTGATTGGGCCGCGTTTCGTGGACCAATCAGACCACCACCGGAACCACCACCTTAAGGTAACCATTTCCCTTCCCTTTCTTCTTTTTCATGCATCTATGCATTAATTCATACATTGAGGACAATGCATGAGATAGGTGTGGGGGAGGGTCTAACATAACTTTTTTTTATTTAAAATAAAAAAAATTTACATTTTTCTTTACTTTTAAAAACTTTTTAAAAAATAGAAACAATATTTTGACTTATTTTTATAAGAAATTAAGTTAATTTTAAGGAATAGGAAAATCCAAATTAGGATTTCTTATACTTGGTCAAAATAAGATTATTTGTTTGATTTTAAGTGTTAGGAAGATAATTTGTCAAAGTAATTTAGTCTTGATCTTTACCTTGATGAAGTATGCACACCTCATACACTTACACACTTAGGGTTCAAAAATAAAGATTTCTATGCCTTATAAAAAATATAAAAAAAATAATAAACAAATCTAATTATTGATTAGCTAGGTGCTTTGGCCTAAGCAAGCCTTAGTATTTATGCGAAAGATAATTAGATAAGTTTGGAAAGGAAAAAAAAAGATAAACAAATCTAATTATTGATTAGCTAGGTGCTTTGGCCTAAGCAAGCCTTAGTATCTATGCGAAAGATGATTAGATAAGTTTGAAAGAAAAATATATATATATATATATATATATATATATATATATATATATATAACCCTCTGATTAAGCTGGGTATTTGTGCCTAATAAAGCATAAGTATTCACGCCTAAAAGGGGTCCATATAATAAAACCATTAGTTTTGTGCCTTGTTTGCTCGAGTCCTTTAGTCCTAGGGGTTTTCTCACCCGGTGCCCTAAGACCGTCTGGTTTGGGAGTCATCGATTAAAGGCTCGTTACATGGGCAGATTAGAAAACCTAAACTAAGGAATAATACCTCCAAAAAAAAATATATATATAAATAAGGCATAAGAGTTAGAGTTAATGAACCCTCAGTCAAAATTTTCACAGTCACGAGTGCATATGACTTAGGGTAAAGTAATAGACTAGATGAGAAGTACAATTTGACTCCTGACTTTAATTGATAATAAATTTTCGAATAGAGACTAAGTTTAGGAATGAAAAATTCAGTTTTCCTATAACTTATAGATTGCTTAGATCTTACAATTATATTTCAAATATTTTTCTCTTTCAAAATGCTTTTCGAAAATACTAACTCTTTATTTCTCTTTCTTTATGGATTTTGTAGGTGTAATCCGCTGAAAACCCTCACGAGACAAAACTCGTCCTCTAGGGGAAACCTAGAGGTTTAACGGCTTGTTGCACATGCTCAGTGCAATCGCGTGACCTGCGAAAGTGGTCAATAATCCTTAGTATAGTTTAGTTGTTTTGCTCGAGGATGAGCAAAAGATAGGTATGGGTGTGTGATTGGTCGCTAATATTGCATATTTAGTATCATATTTTCATACTTATTTTAGAATAAAAGCCTGCATTGTCCTAATTAATTGTTTAATTTATTTGCAGGCCCAATCCTTAAGGAGATGAAGAGAAATGAGCCCAAAAGCCCACCAGAATTCTGAATTAAAATAGAATTAATTCGCACACACTAAATCAGGGCAAAATCAAGAGGTTGAAACCGGTTGAGAAGAATCCTCTCAGAATCGATCGGTTAAAGCCAAGAATCCAAGGTCATTTCGTCAGAATCCGGGCTCAAACGAAGAAACCAACAAAGGATAAAGCTAGAAGAAAATCCCAAGATGACCCACCAACAGGGTGTGGCCATCTGGCCACACCCTGGCCGCAGAAACGCGGCCAAAACCGCGTTTTTCCATGGCTTGGTTGGGGAGTTAGGGGGAGCGTTTGCTCCCCCAATCTCCCCGGGATCCTGGTTGTTGGTTTTTGGCCTATAAAAGGGCATTCTCTGTGCTGAAATTGAAACGACCATGCAGATTAGGATTTAGCCTAGTTTTCATTCTTTGTAGTTTAGGTTTTTCTTTTCTTTTTTATGTAATTTGTATGTAGCTTAGGTTAGATGGAGATTCATGTAAGTAAGAGAGAGAGAGGCTGATGTTGAGAGTGACACCGATGTACCATCCTCCTTTCTTCCATTGTCTCTGCAAGTAATAAAGGTAAAAGCTTCTATTTTATGTTCATATTTTGTTGCTTTCCTCCTCCTCTTTCTACTTTACCTTGGTTGTATTTGTTGAGTCTACAAGTGAATTCCAAAGCAAGTATAACTAAGCTACGTGAGAGCCAGCGATAGTTCATGAAGACGTTCTCCTCTTCCAAGCTCCGCATCACTTCGTTCTTGATATGCTTGACGATATGATGTGCACGGGGACTGAGCTCGAGTTTATGATCTATGCGTTGAACGCCTCCGAAGCAAAAAGGTAGAACTTGCGAAAGGTTTTCAGGTAAGTCATCAATTAAACTAGGTAAGTATTCCTTCTTTTTCTTTCCTTTCTCTCATTTCTGTAAAATATATCACCACCTCTTCCAACTCTTTCTTCTCACTCACTCCATTTGTACATAGTCGCTTTTATTGTTTTCTGATTTTTCCACTTCTTCATCTTTCATTTTCTTCTAACATAACATATTCTCTTTTCCATTTTCTTAACTTAAAAACAGAGAAGAACTCTCGTTTAGTTTTCATAATGATTTCAATAAAGAACGTAAACGCTTCTATCGCAAAACCCTCCTTGTGGATCACGACCCGCATAGCCACTTGCTATAGCGGTAAGAATTGAGCACTTACACATCTTCATTTTAAGTTCTATAATTCCGTATTTTGTGTGCAAGTTGTACCTCAATCACTTATCGCAGGTGTTCCGCCTTTGGGTGCATCGACTTCAAGGGAGCCGGCCAATTTTCCTGAGGGAATCAGGGGTGAAGCAAGTACTTCGACCGCAACGATGCTGCTGAGTTGGATGCCTTGTATCACGACCTACCCTCTTATCAGCCAGAACCAGTCAGTGAAAAAGAGGCTGAGGGGACAGTGGTTATGGAACCAATCTAACTTCCAACTACATCGGTAAGTGAGATGCCAGTGGTTTTGCCAACGCTGCTCGTCTTGACAATCGCGGAGCTGAAGGTAATTACCAGTCCTACTTCTCCAACACTAGTTGTTAAGCCAACTCTCATGGAAATAGTCACCAGCCCTACTTTGATTGTGGCTAGTGTACTGGTTTCAATGAGGACTCCTCCGAGATCACCGGCACTCTCTCATAATGCTCCAGCCAACGCTCCTGCCATCTCCTCTACAGTTATGTCAGTGAAACTGGTGGAAGCTTTGCCTTCAGGGGCCACTCGTTCACTGAGAGTGGTTGAAGCTGAGAATGAATTTATGGCTGAGCTAGTCGACAGCTTTTATAAGGGCTTGAAGCGATCTATTGCTTTGGCCTTGAAGGGCTCGACTACCTCGTTCTTTGCTTTGAAGTGGTCCTCTCTCGAAGTATTGACAGCATTCGAGACTTTAGAAGTGATGACCAAGCTGCCACATTAGAGCTTTTGGTGGAGAGGCTTGAGAGGGATGTAGACGAATGACGCCATCTCAGCCATTCAGATTTGGACTCTTCAGTTAATGAACAGCTTGAACACCTTCCTGCTCAAATGCGTGAAGCTCATCTTACCACTCAGGAAGCAGCTAAGTAATTTCTTCAGATTTGAAATCCTTGGAGACAAGAAAAGTAGAAATTGGTGATGTCATAGATGCTTCTAATAGTGCTCTTCTCGACGCTCAGGATAAGATTGAAAAGACCGAGGAAATGATTAGGAAAGCCAATCATCTTTTGTCCAAGGCTGAACTGGTGTGTCTTGAGGAGATCACTTGGCTAGAGCAGCTTAAGGCTCAAAATGACGAAGTCATGCAATAGGAGCTAAGCACAGAGGGCATCTTTGGCTGAAATTGAGGCTCGCCTGTCCCTGACAGCGAGCTTTAATGTGGCCGAGTTGAGGTCGCGGCATTCATCAGAGTTGCTGAGGAGAGGAAGAATAGGCTGGCCTTCCTTGAAGAACGGATCAAGTCTTATGAAGCACCCTCGTAGCTTGTAATTCATGTATCTATGTATCCCTCTTTTGGAATCAATAAAAGTAATTTTATTTGACTCCTCTGTTGTATTTCCAACTTGTTTTTTTTGAATTTGCAATTCTTACTTTTAAGTTGTATATAATGGTATAACTAATCTAATCAGAGGTGATAAACTAATAGGATTAGTTACAAATTTGAGAAATGGTTAGACTCAAATCATATTGAGATGAGGATGGAAGGAATAAGCTTGACGACCTTTATTGTTTAGAGGTAAATATTAATGTAACAGATTAAAGATCATCGGATGACCTGGACATGATGATTAGGAATCACCAGACACAAGCCTTATCATTCAGAGGTGATAAACTGGACATAACGATAAAGAAATATGAGATGGATATTCATCAGTTCAGAGGTGATAAACTGGACATAACCGATTAGAAATTACCGAACTTGGAGTGTTTACTATTCAGAGGTGACGAACTGGACATAACAGTAAGCAAAGGAAGAATTGGCTATCTGTCAGTTCAGAGGTGGTAAACTGGACATAACCGGTTGAGAAGCTACCAAGCTTAAATTTTATCATTCAGAGGTGATAATCTGGACATGATGACAAAGAAAGATGAGATTGGATATTCATCGGTTCAGAGGTGATAAAGGACATAACCGATTAGAAATTACCAAACTCAGAGTGTATAGTTTTCAGAGGTGACGAACTTGACATAACAGTAAGCAAAAGGGGACTTGGCTATCTATTGGTTCAAAGGTGATAAACTGGACATAACAATGAGAAGCCACCAAGCTCAAAATTTTGTCATTCAGAGGTGTTAATCTAGACATGATGACGAAGAAAGATGAGATTGGATATTCATCGGTTCAGAGGTGACAAACTAGACATAACCGATTAGAAATTATCAAACTCGGAGTGTTTACTGTTCAGAGGTGACAAACTGGACATAACAGTGAGCAAAAGGGAGACTTGGCTATCTGTCGGTTCAGAGGTGATAAACTGGACATAACCGATTGAGAAGCCACCAAGCTCGAAATTTTGTCATTCAGAGGTGATGAACTGGACATGATGACAAAGAAGGTGAATCCGATTTTAGGGGCCTGTCCATTCAAAGGTGATATACTGGACTTGATAGACTAAGACACGCTAAACTGAATCCGCTGCCAGAGGTAGTCGCAATAACTTAGCAGCTAGCCCACTAGGGACTGTAAGGGTGCATGGGATCTGGGCACCCGTTGGTTCAGAGGTAATATGAACATGACCAACTAGAGACTTCAGGCTCACGTTTCGCTGTTCAGAGGTAGTCGTATTAGCATGATAGCAAGAACTCCTGACCTTGATAGAGGGAAGGAGAACAAAGTTATGGACTTATGTTCAGAGGTGGCGAACTGGACATAACAGTTGAAGTACCATAAAAAGGGAGATATAGGTATCCATTGGTTCAGAGGTAGGAATATGGACACAACTGATTGGGAATTACTGGACTCAAAGCCCTGCCGTTCAGAGGTGGCGAACTAGACATAACGGCTAAAGAATAGTCCTACTGGACTGAAAGATGAGACTTGGTTATTTATTGGTTCAGAGGTAGTATGACATAACCGATTGAGAATTTCTACCAAGCTCACGATTTCTACCATTCAAAGGTGACAAGCTGGACATAACGGTTAAAAGAAATAATCCCATTGGGGGAAATAGGATATGATTATAAATTCCGTGGGAAATTGATATCTCCTTTGGATACTTTTAGAAGAAATTGTCAGAGGTGTATTGTTAACGTGACAACCAAGAAAGTCCATCGGGGACTGAGTGGGAAATAATAGACTTTGAAGAGAGTCTACTAGAGATTTGCTGGGGAGCTAAGAAATATAATCTCATGAAAGATTATACGTCAGAGAACTCAATGGGGATTTGTAAAGCAACTTGTCAGAGGTGTGATGTTAACTTGACAAGGATTCATTTTACTGTCAGAGGTGTTTGAACATAACAGTAATTTGAGTGAACCGATCATTCTATTGAAGAGAATGACAAGCGGAGTTTATTCACCGGGAAAGTTGACAAATTCTCAGGGATGTTAGTTTTTATCCACCGGGAGTAGGCTAGAGTCTTATTATCCGAGGTTTAATGTTAACGTGATAGGTTAGACTCGTCATTTCGCAAGGGATATGAATACCTTTCTATGTGGTTATCATTCCATGGATGGGAATTGGTAAGTGATTTTAGAGAGGGAATCAAATGGGAACAGGTCCCTAAGGATTTTTAGCAAACCCTCAGTTGTCAACGGATTTGATATGCCTTTACCAACTACCGTTTGAGTCAGGCTAGCCATGCTATTCCCTCAGCATGATGAGTTATCAAGGACTTAAGTTGGGCTTAAAAGCAAAATTTCCTCTATCCTTAGCCGTTAGAGTTGGATTATTTGTTACTTTGAGTAACGCGATACTTCCCTGGGTTTTCACTCCGTAGGTGAGCTGGGATTAAAGAAGTAGACACGAATTCTGTGAGATCTCAATTTGAAGATTATCGTTCCTCGGGGACTCTCTGTCAACCCTTATCTTGTTTCTATATTGGAAAGATTCTGTATCAGGAGGTGTCATTACCTTCTTTAATGAGTTCAGCTTGCCAAGTCATCAGCTAAACTTCTTTGATCTTTGATTTGATCAGTTACCATTTGGTCGTGGCCACATTGGTATGAACGTGGAAACAGTGGAAAGGTTCTGCAAGAGAATGCGTCACGAATCTTCTTCGATGAGTTCGGCTTGATAAGTCATCAAATAAACACATTTGTATGGTCGGACCTTTTTGTCGTTGGGTCGAGCTCCGATCGATCGAACCAGAGCAGGGAGGTATGCCATCATTATACATAGAAAAGTCAGGGTAAATAACCATCTGCCTGAAACCGTTGCTTAGGCATGCTTGACTTCAAAATATGACCTATTCTTCTAAGTTGAAGATAGGTACATGTTTATATACTAGAGAAGAGTGACAAGGCTAAAACGCTTGATCCCTTGTTTTTCTCTTCAATGTCGAAGGTGTTCGATCGGCTCGATACTAGCCGAAAGTGAATTCGTAACCTTGACTCTTCTTTGATACAACCGGTGTTCGATCGGCTCGACACTGGTTTTATGGTTGAATGATCTCGTTAGAGAAAGAGACGAGCGCTTTTTCTACATATCTTCGATCTGAGGGTCTTGATCAGAGGTGTAATGTTAACTTGATCATGAGAAGGATTTCATCAAGGATAATACTTCTTTAGGAACTTGTCGTTGATTGGCATCATGAGTAAGTCTCCGTCTGAAGTCATAAAGCGATATGCTCCATTGAATAGACTGTTCTATCACAAACAACCCTTCCCATTTGGGCTAAAATTTGCCTTTGGTTTTGTGCGTCATGATCATTGGTCGTCTGACGACTAAAACTAAATATCCTTTCTGAAAATCCTTTCCTTAACCTTCTTATTGAAGGCCTTCGAGAATTCGCGGCTTGATACAACTTAGTGTTGTTGAGCTTGTAGCCACTTCTCATCTAAGGCTTCGAGCTCTTGGAGACGCAAGAGATCATCGTCCTCCTTTGTCATTCTAGTCATTAAAGTGACTCGCAATGACGACATCTGGATTTCTAGTGGTATGATCTCTTCGCATCCTATACGAGGGAAAAAAGGTG
Source organism: Agave tequilana (assembly GCA_038442645.1). Taxonomy (NCBI): domain Eukaryota; kingdom Viridiplantae; phylum Streptophyta; class Magnoliopsida; order Asparagales; family Asparagaceae; genus Agave; species Agave tequilana. Next base: position 853 of record JAVJIF010006015.1, on the reverse strand, counting down.
TATTGCCTGTCGGGGTCTGAACTGTAGTTCGGTAGGCCCAAAGACATTCATTAAGCTTCTCATTCCAATCTCGCTTATTTGATGAAACAAATTTTTCGAGTAGCTTGATAATTATCTTGTTGAATGCTTCCGCCAAACCATTAGCGACGGGGTTATAAGCAGTTTGATGCCACATTCTGAATCCGGTATCAATCACAGATCGATAGAATACTTGGCTTGCAAATGGGGACCGTTATCATGGATGATCCGCCTAGGGACCCAAATCGATGGATGACATGGTGTTTGATAAAATTAACCACATTAGAATTTTAACTTCCACAAACGGTATGGCCTCTACCCACTTGAAAAGTAATCGGTTATTGCTAAGATAAACCGATGACCTTTTGTTGAAGAGGGGCTGATCGGCCCTATGACATCGATTCCCCACGCTTCAAATGGCCACAAAGCAACAGTTGGATGGAGCAACTCTGGAGGCTGATGTATGAAGTCCGCATGGATTTGGCAGGCTTTACACCTACATGCATATTGGATGGCATCGGCTATCATGGTCGGCCATAATATCCAGTTTATGCAATCGGTCCTTGAGTTTTGGACCTGGCTGATGAGCTCCGCATATACCGTCGTACGTCTTTAAGCACTTATGTTGGCCAGAGGCCTCCACTCTAGTTTTGATGATGATTAACTCATGTAGTTATGTGTACTAATAATCTTGTGATTTTAGTTTCAGATCATCAATCAAGTTATTAGTTGGTGATTAGCTTCAACAAGATGATTTTGAAGCTTTCACATGTTGATTCAAGAGCCCGAGCGTCAAAGATCATATATAGCACTTGCTCGGTGGATCAAGGAGTTT
>JAVJIF010006014.1:0-163296 GCA_038442645.1 Agave tequilana | reverse complement strand
AAAAGTGGATTTTTTTACGGAATGGCCATTTCTTTTCCAATCTAATTTCTCACCCATCTCAAAACATATCCAACGGTTAAAAAAGTGGTAAGTTTTCTACCAAAACTTAATGTTTAATTTGCATCTCAAAACATACTCTCTTGCCTCAAAAAACATCTCTCTTGGCATCCATCCCCATGTGTATCTCTGCCAATTGAAGCACAGAACTTACCCAACCTAACCTAATTGAGATCAGCAACCATGTCAATCATCAATAAGCCCATTAATCTACCAAACAGATCCCATCCCCATTGACCTGCCCATAAAAAAAAGTCAGTATTTTTGCCACTTCCAAAACATAGCCGTTACCAATCTCTGTTAGAACTTGGTTGCTTGGCCTTTGTTCTTTTCTTTGTGATATTGGTAGTGACCGAAGTTGGTACGGTAAAGTACAATAACCACCCTCCAGAGATAGACTCATCAGACTCCACGGGCATCCAACCCAGCCTGTGTATGAGTGCTAAAACTACTGTATTATAAAATACTGAATAAGACAGGTATAAAAAAGCAGCTTTAATAGCACTATTTGTTGAAAATATAAAGATCAAGGAAATAGAACCTACCTATTCAAAGGTCAAGAAGAAAGCCTGCACACAGCCCCTATGAAGTGCACCTCCTCCTAAGTATTCATTTGCAAAATCTGTTGGAGAGAGAGAGAGAGAGAGGTTATTGTTGAGGAAGTCGAAGAGGATCGTCGAAGGGTCGTCGAGTGATCGCCGAGGAAGTCGACGACAAAAGGACGAGGAAGGAGCAGCAGCAAAACAGCACAACAGCAGCGGAATAGGTTGTGCGGTCGACCGCCCGCAGGTATCAGAAGGTCGGTCGACCGGGCCGATCGACCGACGTGCACAACGTGCACAAGTTGGAGCTCGGTCGACCGGTCGGTCGACTGACTGAAGTGACCCAACTCTCTGTTGGGCACCCGGTCGACCGACCGGTCGACCGGTGGACGGGGTCGGTCGACCGACAGTCGGGTGCGGGTAATTTTCTGCTGATTCAGAAATTTGTGTATTTAAGGGTGTTGTTGGTTTATAGGGTTTGTATCCTTGAGAAGGAAGAGTAGTAGCTCTCTTAAAATCTAGAGGTGCTACAACCATTCTAATCATCTTCCAAAGCAATTAAATCTCTCTCTGATTGCCCCAAGGACGTAGGCGTTGAGGCCGAACCTCGTTAAAATTGTTTGTTTGCGCGTGTGCTTTCTCTGGTATTTAATTTGTGCTGTTTGGGATTGTTCTTTATGCTTGGGAGATTCAGGGGATCCTCATCAGTTTGTGTCGTAGGCACAACAAGTGGTATCAGAGCTTCCAGATTTGGCTTGGGATTTCTGAAGATTCGGAGGGCTCGAGATCTGATTTGGTGGAGATCGTATGTCGATCTCCGATCAGAGGTATTGGTGTTCATGGGATCGTGTGTCGATCTCAGGAGGACGCAAGGAGGGCTCGTGGAATCTGTGGTGGAGTAGATCCGGAGAGAAACTCGATCTAGGGTTTCAAGGGAAAGGTAAAAATTCAATTTTTATCTGAGTAGAGATCTATTTCCAGTTGATTGTTCTTCCGCATAGATAGAGGATCAATAAATCTCAATGGCAGAAGAAATTGCTTCGGTTAAGACAGTGAATTCTCACCCGAGGATTGAAGTTGTCAAGTTCAACGGTACAAATAACTTCGGGATGTGGAGATGTGAGGTTATGGAAGCGCTGAATGCATCGAACCTCGAAGATACTCTCCTATTGGAGAAGAAGAAGAGCACGACCACTGATGAAGAGTGGGCAAAGATGAACAGGTCGGCATGTGGATTGATACGTTCATGTTTATCGCAAGACATAAAATACCTTGCGCAACATGAGACGTCGGCGAAGAAACTGTGGGAAACCCTTGCGAAGAAATACCAGACTAAGAGTGTTGAGTCCAGGTTGCAGCTTAAGAGTAAGTTGTACAGTTTTCAAATGAAGAAGGGGAGCACAGTGAATGAACACATCAACCGATATACTAAGCTTCTTACAGACTTGGTAAACGTGGATGTCACGATAGATGAGGAAGATAAGGCGATCATCTTTCTGAACTCACTCCCGGCGGAGGAGTATGAGACATTCACTCTAACCTTCATCAATGGAAGGCAGACCTTGGACTACAATGAGGTGTCGTCTGCACTGACAAGTTATGAGACGAGGAAGAAGGAGAGACATCCTTCTCAGTCAAGCTCATCGGCGGAGGCACTGGAAGTAAGAGGCAGGGGTTCATCGAGGAAGGGCAAGGAGGTGAGAGGAAGATCAAAGTCCAGGCCGGGTTTCAGGGATCTCAAAAGGAATCAGTGTGCCTTCTGTAGAGAGATAGGGCACTGGAAAGTGGACTGTCCGAAGTTCAAGGGGAAGAAAAGGAGTCGAAAGCTGAAGCAAATCTATCAAAGGTGACGAATACTCAGAGGAGTAGTTCACAGGCAGATGGATCAGATTCAGACTCGTCAGGTTTCTCTTTTTCAATCAGTTCTCCCATCATTGGTAACTCATGGAAAGATGAGTGGATTCTGGATACAGGTATAATATACCATGCGTGCCCTAATCGCTGCTGGTTTTCCAACTTTGAGAAGCTGGAGGGGTGTTCGGTCGTTATGGGCGACGATCACCCATGTAGCGTGGAGGGTGTAGGTACAATCCGAATCAGGATGTTTGATGGGATGATAAGGGAGCTGAAGGGGGTGAGGTATGTACCTCAGCTGAAGAGAAATCTAATCTCTGTGGGAACTTTGGAAGCATCAGACATGGTGATATCTGCTCGAGATGGCGATCTCAGGATGATCAAGGGCTCGATGGTGGTGATGAAGGGGTCCGCCGAGGAAATCTCTACTACTTGAAGGGTAGTACGATTACAGATCAGGTGGAGACTTCGAGTTCCTCAGATGATGGTGGCCCGGAGGTCTGGCAGGGAAAGGTCGGATAGGAAGAAGAAGAATCTTTGCGAGCTCCTACAAAGATGGAATTGCTGGAAGGTGCTGCTACCTGTAAGTTGGAAGGTGGACACAGCGTTCTGGACAAGAAGAAGGTGAGATTCAGCACCAATACTCACTGCAATGAAGGTCTTCTTGATTGTGTTCACATGAGCGTATGGGGACCTGCTAAGCCGGCATCGCTTGGAGGTCACAGATACTTTGTCTCTTTTGTTGATGGTTCATCTAGGCAGGTTTGAATATATCCTATGAGACAAAGGGGTGAAGCCCTAGATGTGTTGATGAAGTGGAGAGGAAAATGGAGAGGCAGATAGGTAGGAAGATAAAGGAGCTTCATATTGGTAATGTTGGAAAGGACATGTACCAGTTCCTACGATTTGGCCAGAACACAGGTATTGCTACTCACTTCACAACAAGTACAAATGGGTTGGCTAAAAATGTAGTCGTTCCTTCCTGGAGGAGGTTCAGCGGTTATTGTCTAATGCAGGATTAGACAGGTCATTTTGGCTGAGGCGACTGAGTATGCTAGCATCTCATGAACAGATCGACTGCGATAGGAGGTAAAGCTCCATTGGAATTTGGTCTGGGAAAGCTGCTCAAGATCATGGTGTGCTGAGGGAGTTTGGAAGTCCGTGTTGGCCCAATGGCCTTCCACTCTAGTTTTGATGATGATCAACTCATGTAGTTATGTTTACTAATATTCTTGTGTTTCTAAGTTTCAGATCATTAACAGGATATTAGTTGGTGATTAGCTTCACAAGGAGTTTAGAAGCTTTCCATGTTGATTCCGGTGCCAAAGCTTAAAGATCATACCTTTGCACTTGGAGGATCACGCGTTTGGATCGAGTCTACTTGAAGATGGAAGATCGACAAGAAGACTTAGGTATCCTAGTTTAGATAGAGTTTTAGATCCATTTGTAAAGCTTAGTTTAGTTGATATGCTCAAGTGCACAAAACACACACGTTTCATGATTTGGTTCTTGGTTTTCATGAATAATAGATCAAAACAAGTTTACTTTATACCTATGTATATTAGATATGGTCTAGATATACATACATGCTTAAACTTGCTAGACAAACTTATTTTGACTATCCTATTCATGTTTTGGAAAAATCAAGTTTGACAAAATACAAGTTTTGTTTTGATAAAATTGGCAAGACACAAAAATGAATTGATATGTTGATATATTGTCTTGAAATTTTTATCACTTGTTTGAGTTCAATATAAATGATAAAACAATTTTTATGGTATTTTTAAAAGAGATAAAATTTTTTAGAAAATATTTTTCCAAATTTTCTGACCTTGTTTTTGTGCTGACAGGCTGGTCGGTCGACCCTGACGGTCGACCGCACCAAGGGCCGGTCGACCGTTCGGGTCGACCGACGTGCACAGACGTGCACGTCTGTTAGGCACAGACACGGTCGACCGGGACGGTCGACCGAGTTGAGAGCTCTGCTCTCGGGTTTTTCTGGGTCGACCGGGCCGGTCGACCGCAGTTGCCCAACGGTCATAATTCTGACTGTTGGCGGTCGACCGGACCGGTCGACCGGTGTCCTGTCAGGCTGCCACATCAGCCTAACGGCTAGTTTTTCCTAGGGGCTATATATACCCCATTTCTCCATTGTTTTGGCTAAGATTTTTAGAGCTAAAAATTCCAGACTTTCTCTAATGTTTAAAAGAGTTTTTAAAGAGTTTTTAAGCCAAAAAGATTTCATCTTATTTGTTTTTGGGTTTTTGGAAAATCAAAGAAAGTTAGGGTTTTGGAGATTGTTTTGTTTTTTCATTTTCTATCATTTACAAGTGATTTCCCAAGTAGTTTTTCTTTGTTGCTGGTTTCCAAAAACACTTTTGTTTCCACACTTGAGCTATCATACTATCCTAATCTATTAGGATCTTGTTTTGTGGAAAAGAAAAGAGAAAAAGAAAGAGAGAGTTTTGAGGTTGTTGTTTGTAACCTCTAAGTTGTACACCCTTATTCTTGTTGTATCCCTCTTAGGTAGAGGTGATCGGGTGATTGGTTTGTATCCCTCAAGTGTGAGGTGATTGAGATTGGTTGTGAGCCTCTTCGGTAGAGGTATTGGTTGTTGTATTGGCTACGGGCCCACCCCTCGGTTGTGAGGTGGTTGTTTGAGAGAGGAGTTTGGTACTCCTAGAGTTGTAAGAAATCCTCCTCGGTGGAGGTTCCCTCGGTGGGAGTTGAGATAGTGGAAATCCTACACGGTGGTGTAGGCGGGGATGTAGAGCAAGGTGCTCGAACCTCGAAACAAATCTTGGTGTTTGCGTTTTGATCCATTGTCTCTCTAACTCTCTCTCTTATAATTGTGCAAAGCATCATACTCATCATCATATCATACTTGCTTGTGTTGAGCATTGATTCATTCATATCTTATACATTGCTTGTGTTGCCTTGCATCTTTTATATTGCAATTCATTCTTATATGCTTGGTTTGATTGTGTGTATTTCACATTGCTTGGATTGCTTGTGTGTGTGTGCCTAACTTATACTCATCCAACAAGAGCTTCACATAGCACCTCAACCCATTTCAAGGGAATCAAGGGGAGTTAGTCCAGAGCCTCGCAAGGGGAATTCGGCTACACTTGTTGTATTGTATTAGTTTGTGCATAATTTGCATTAGCTTCCGCATTTAGCGCAGTTAGTTTGCATTTGTATTCTAGATTAGCACTTACACCTATTCACACCCCCTCTAGGTTTTTTCAATTGGTATCAGAGCTAGTGCTCCTGATACTTAGGCTTAACATCCTAGGAGTGATCCATTTGCTTGCTAATCTCATTTGCATTTGTTTGTTTGCACATTCATATATAGTTTACCATGGACTTCATGACCCCTCCTAGCTTTGACCCTTCCAACATTGATGTTTGGAAGTATAGGATGTCCATGTACCTAAAGACCCTAGGTTTGCATGTCTTCCTTGCCGCCACCAGAGATGTTATCTTGGTGATGGTAATCATATAGGGGCCAATGCACAAGCCTAGAGGCCATTAGAAGCACTCTTCCTAAAGATTATCTCTTATGTGTTTCTAACTTGATTCCGCCTTTGCAGTGTGGAACAAATTGACAACCACCACCACCTCGGAGCTTCAAGTTCAAATTCAAGAAGAGGAATCTAGTGGAGAATCCGATCCACAATGCTTCATGGTCCAAGGGAATGACTCCCTTGAGGTACAATCGAAAACTCAACTAGATAGTAATGATTGTGCTAGTTCTTCAAATGATTTTGTTGATCCCCATGCTTTAAATGAAGAATTATCTATTGTTTGTGAAAAACTAATAGAAAAATATAACTTGTTGAAAAGAAGAGTCTAGGCATTAATAATGAAAATAAAAATTTGATTGCTAGACTTGATGTTGTTTTGCAAGAGAAAGAGGAGATTGCTAATGAAAGGGATTCATTAATATCTCAACTTGGTCTTGCACTTAAAGAAAATGAGTTTTTGAAAAATATAAATGATTGCCATGTTCTTTTGAAGAAAAATGAAACTTGTCTTCAAAAATTGATTTTGTTTTAAAAGAGAATGTTGATTTGAAAAATAAAATTATTTCTATTTCAAATGATTTAGATGTGTGTTTAAAGAAAAACATTATTTTGCAAAATAAGATGGATGCACATGTTTGCCATGCTAGTGTAGCTTCTTCATCTAGTCTACCTAATGCATGTACCTCTTCTTCTAGGATCAATGATGATATTTGTATGTTAAAGAAGAGAGTAGATTGTTTGGGCTCCACTATGAGCCAATGTGCCATGAACCACACACGCTTGGAAACCTTGGTTCGAAAGAAACAAGTTCCATCCTTTATGCATGCACACCCATCACGGCATCACATGCTTCACACGGACACCATCAACACAAGTATGCTCATGTGTACACATGTACACATTGTGGCTGAAAGGTCATCTTGCTAAATTTTACTATGATCGTTTACATGTTGAAAATTTAGCCAAGAAGTTTGTTTGGGTTAGAGAAGGGACTAACCCCCATGGACCCAACAAGAAGGTATGGGTACCAAAGACCACCCCTCCTATTGTTTTTGATGTAGGTGTGGGCTCTCACATGACGTGAGAGTGATGGCACCTTGGAGTGGATGCGTTCCGGACTTCATGGAAATCAAAATGGATGCATCACTTTCAAGGGAAGATTTGGTGGAGATGACCACCATGTTTTGGAGACAAGGAGAGTTGCTTCTTCGGTTTTGTAACAATCCTTTACTCCCATTTATTATGTTTACATGCTTTCCACTTCATTGTTTATAGCATGTTTTGATAGTTTATAGCATATTTTTTTGATGTCTATGGATTAGTATGTTCATTCCATGTTTATTAGATCCTTGACATACATGTATAGTATTTGAGACACACATGCTTATTTGAATCGTACTTAGTGTTCTCACTTTTGTTTAAGCTATAATGTACATCATGAATCTAATACATGTGAATTTACATAGTAATCATGTTTTAGTTTTATCATGATGATTTTTATATTGTGTTTTGATGCTTCATGTTAAGGTTACTTGTTTAGATGTTAGTTTTCATTAAGACTAGGAATTATACTTGTACATATAGTGGGCCACAATAAATCTATATGTGTATGAGCTTGAACGCTTATTTGAACCCATTAGATGTGCTAGTATAGTCTAGTTTTGATGATTCATACATTTCAAACTTGTATTCCATTTTTGGATTTGTTTTATGAGTTTTCACTTCATGTATATGTGTATATTGTCAAACTTTAAGATATACATGTATACCCCTTGAGTCATTTGCCTTTCATGCAAATATATATATATGGACTCAATTGTGTTTAGGGATATGTATGTATAATTATTGTGTTGACAATTCATACATATACCTTAAAATGACATTTGTTTTTAATAAAAATTTAGTTATTCATGATTCATGTTTTTGTGTTTATATTTAACTTCATGTATATGTCCATCTTATCCAAACTATTGACTATACATGAGTATCCTTTTTGAGTCACGTGCCTTAATGCATATATTTTGTGGACTTTTTATGTTTTGGATATGTATGTATACTTTAGTTTGTATTAGACATACATATGCCTTGAAAATTAGATAGTTTTGATGATTTCGTGTTTTAAGGAATAATTGAGCTTATTGCCTAATTTTCATGATTATGATCCTCATATTTTATTTTTACACTCACATTTATTGCTTGCTCATGGTTTGTTTTCATGAGTCTTATTTATGCCTAATTGAACTTGAGTGTTTGATATGATGTGGATTCCATGTTTATGAAAAACAATTTTGTTTTATTCCTTACTTGAAGGATTTCGTACTAGTTTACAACTTTTTCTTATAACTAGTTACGGTATTCTTCATTTTGGTAGAGTTTTTCAAACAAAGCTTATTTTCAAATCTATTTTTGAAACCCCTACCTTCAATGGGAGGTTGGATGGGAGATCATGTTCATGTATGCCTTATATTGAAAATCATTTAAAACTTGAACCTTGATTGGGTGGTAGATTATATGAGTTATACACTTGATTATTATTGTTGATTCAATTGGTATCATTGAACTCTTTCAATTGGTATCAATTTTGACATTTTTGGTATACTCATATATTTGTTTATGTATGTATGCTTCAATTTCAATGGTATCAATTTCTATTGGTATCTAAATTTTCATACATATATGTTTTATTTGTGTTCAAAAAAAATCACAAATTTTAGTTTTTGTTTACTCAAGCTCTAGCATGACCCAACACCTGAGTTTTAATTTTATTTCAATTGATTCATTTTTCAATTGATATTTTATTTCAAGCCTATGCACATGTTTAGCTTGGAAAAATAATAATGTTCATTGTTTCTTTTGGTATTTCATAAAGGGGGAGAAAATGTGTATTTCATATTTTATTTCAATTGGTATTTGATTTACACTCCCTTGCTTTATGATAAAAATTATTAAATTTCAATTTGGTATCATATGTTCAAAATGAAAAATATTCTACAATTGGTATCAAGATTCATGTTTAGATATTCAAGATTTATGTTTAATTTCAATTGGTATCGATTGTTTTCATGATGATGATTTTCAATTGATATCTCAAAATTTTTTTAAAGAGAATACACAAAAGTTTTGATTTGTATTTCCTATATGCAAGGAGAGCTTAACATCTCTCTTACATATGGATTCATGTTGAGTATATTATAAATTGAGGAGCTTGACAACTCTTCTTTATATGATATACGTGTGTAGGGGGAGCTTCACATCTCCTCTTATGCATTACATAATATGTGTTATGTGAATTGGGGCTTATCATCCCTTCTTCATGTAATGCATATGTGTAGGGAAGCTAACTTATCGTCTTCCTCTTCATGAATGTATATAGCATATAACACTTATTATCCTTATTTATTTTCTTTTGGTATCAAGATGCTTCATTGACATATTTTCAATTGATATCATGTTTTTAAAGTCACCCCTTATTGACTTTGTTTTTGTTTTAGACAAAAAGGGGAGAACATTGTCTTTTATTGTTTTGTTTGACATAAGGGGAAGAAAGATTTTTACTCCTCGTTTTATTTATGGTTTTGATTACCCCTTTTGATGATTGACAAAAAGGGGGAGAAAGATTTATGAAGTTTTATATGCATGCTTATGTTTATGCATATATTATGTTTTAATCTCAAGAATCTCAAGAATACTAAGTTTAATTGATTTATAGAGTTTGCTTTGTAATTGGTATCTAGAGCTTATTTTGTTTTGAATATTCCATTTGATATCTAGAACCATTTATTGTTTATGCATATGCATGTTTCATGTTTATATTCATTGCATATATTTATTGTTTATCCCTATGCATGAGTTAAGGGGGAGCTTCCTTGAAGCTTATCTTTAATCCATGCATATATAACTCCATAAGTTTTGTCATCATCAAAAAGGGGGAGATTGTTGGCCCAATGGCCTTCCACTCTAGTTTTGATGATGATCAACTCATGTAGTTATGTTTACTAATATTCTTGTGTTTCTAAGTTTCAGATCATTAACAGGATATTAGTTGGTGATTAGCTTCAACAAGGAGTTTAGAAGCTTTCCATGTTGATTCCGGTGCCAAAGCTTAAAGATCATACCTTTGCACTTGGAGGATCACGCGTTTGGGATCGAGTCTACTTGAAGATGGAAGATCGAAAAGAAGACTTAGGTATCCTAATTTAGATAGAGTTTTAGATCCATTTGTAAAGCTTAGTTTAGTTGATATGCTCAAGTGCACAAAACACACACGTTTCATGATTTGGTTCTTGGTTTTCATGAATAATAGATCAAACAAGTTTACTTTATACCTATGTATGTTAGATATGGTCTAGATATACATACATGCTTTAAACTTGCTAGACAACTTATTTTGACTATCCTATTCATGTTTTGGAAAAATCAAGTTTGACAAAATACAAGTTTTGTTTTTGATAAAATTGGCAAGACACAAAAATGAATTGATATGTTGATATATTGTCTTGAAATTTTTATCACTTGTTTGAGTTTCAATATAAAATGATAAAACAATTTTATGGTATTTTTAAAAGAGATAAAAGATTTTTTAGAAAATATTTTTCCAAATTTTCTGACCTTGTTTTTGTGCTGACAGGCTGGTCGGTCGACCCTGACGGTCGACCGCACCAAGGGCCGGTCGACCGTTCGGGTCGACCGACGTGCACAGACGTGCACGTCTGTTAGGCACAGACACGGTCGACCGGGACGGTCGACCGAGTTGAGAGCTCTGCTCTCGGGTTTTCTGGGTCGACCGGGCCGGTCGACCGCAGTTGCCCAACGGTCATAATTCTGACCGTTGGCGGTCGACCGGACCGGTCGACCGGTGGCCTGTCAGGCTACCACATCAGCCTAACGGCTAGTTTTTCCTAGGGGCTATATATACCCCATTTCTCCATTGTTTTGGCTAAGATTTTTAGAGCTAAAAATTTCAGACTTTCTCTAGTGTTTAAAAGAGTTTTTAAAAGAGTTTTTAAGCCAAAAAGATTTCATCTTATTTGTTTTTGGGTTTTTGGAAAATCAAAGAAAGCTAGGGTTTTGGGAGATTGTTTTGTTTTTCATTTTCTATCATTTACAAGTGATTTCCCAAGTAGTTTTTCCTTGTTGCTGGTTTCCAAAAACACTTTGTTTCCACACTTGAGCTATCATACTATCCTAATCTATTAGGATCTTGTTTTGTGGAAAAGAAAAGAGAAAAAGAAAGAGAGAGTTTTGAGGTTGTTGTTTGTAACCTCTAAGTTGTACACCCTTATTCTTGTTGTATCCCTCTTAGGTAGAGGTGATCGGGTGATTGGTTTGTATCCCTCAAGTGTGAGGTGATTGAGATTGGTTGTGAGCCTCTTCGGTAGAGGTATTGGTTGTTGTATTGGCTACGGGCCCACCCCTCGGTTGTGAGGTGGTTGTTTGAGAGAGGAGTTTGGTACTCCTAGAGTTGTAAGAAATCCTCCTCGGTGGAGGTTCCCTCGGTGGGAGTTGAGATAGTGGAAATCCTACACGGTGGTGTAGGCGGGGATGTAGAGCAAGGTGCCCGAACCTCGAAACAAATCTTGGTGTTTGCGTTTTGATCCATTGTCTCTCTAACTCTCTCTCTTATAATTGTGCAAAGCATCATACTCATCATCATATCATACTTGCTTGTGTTGAGCATTGAATCATTCATATCTTATACATTGCTTGTGTTGCCTTGCATCTTTTATATTGCAATTCATTCTTATATGCTTGGCTTGATTGTGTGTATTTCACATTGCTTGGATTGCTTGTGTGTGTGTGCCTAACTTATACTCATCCAACAAGAGCTTCACATAGCACCTCAACCCATTTCAAGGGAATCAAGGGGAGTTAGTCCAGAGCCTCGCAAGGGGAATTCGGCTACACTTGTTGTATTGTATTAGTTTGTGCATAATTTGCATTAGCTTCCGCATTTAGCGCACTTAGTTTGCATTTGTATTCTAGATTAGCACTTACACCTATTCACCCCCCTCTAGGTGTTTTTCAGTCCGGCCTACTTCAGTGCCAAGAATGGCAAGGTGAATCCGCGAGCAAAGAGGTTTGTCTATTTGGGCGTCAAGAGGAACAGCTACAGGTTGTGGGACCCCGAAGATAAGAAAATCGTGATGAGCAGGAATGTCACATTTGGAGAGACTTCAGTGTTGAAGTCCATCGTCTCTCAGCAGGTGGAGAGGACAGAGACCAAGGAAGTATCGCAGCAGGTGGGGACTGATGCTACTCCATCATCTCCAGTTGGTTCGGCATTAGAGGAGACTTCATCGGATGTGACACATGGTGGAGATCATGAAGCAAAGGGTGATGCTGAATAGGTTGAAGACATTGCTGAGAATGTCGAGTTGTTTGCAGCCATTGGAGCCAAGGTGAAACTACGCTTGTGGGAAAGAAGCATGAATCTCAAGCTTGTGATCGCGACAAGCTGAAGTTGAAGGCCGTTGTTCTCCATGATGGTCGTGAGGAGGTTCATATGACTCAGTCTGATAGGTTCACTGTTGCAAATATAAGTACTAGTATTCGAGCTTGATGAAGCTCATTTAAATGAACTACGGTTGGCTTGATCCTTTTGGGTAAAGGTACGTAGGTAGCCATAAAGGCGCAGCCATTTGGTGATGCAACTATTATGAAGCTATTTGGTTCTTGAGAAGCTGTTTGGATCTTCACGTAGAGGTGAAGAGTTGTGGCCAATGGAACTCCACGTAGAGGTGGAAAGGTTTCACGTAGAGGTGAAGCGTTGTGGCCAGTTGGACTTCACGTGGTTGTGTGGTGTTGTGATCTCGATGAACAGGTGATCTTCCAGTGAGAAGATGTTGAGCTTGCATAAGGAGGGGTGTGCATCCAGTTGAAGCCGATGTTTTTTTTTGGTGTGCTCTACACAGACTTGATGGACCGTCAGTGGAAGACAGGAAGACTAGATAGAGCTGGTCAGTTGGAGAGTCAGTGTTGGCTCGTGAGGAAGCCTTCGTGAGGTCGTGAAGTTGCGGAGTAGAAGCCATGTTGGTGATCGGCATGTATTAAAATTCTCCTAAGGTGAAGTGCAAGGAAAGCATGTGCGATGTTTCCAGGGATAGCTGAGTTACAGATTTCAAGCCGAGATCGTGTGTCGATTTCCCCGAGATCATGTGTCGATTTCGTCTGGTGCGCGCAAGCCGAGATCATGTGTCGATTTCGTCAAGATCGTGTGTCGATTTCGCCGAGATCGTGTGTCGATTTCGCCAGATGATAGACTGGGGTATGTTGGAGATCGGCTCAGATTTGAAAAATCTTCGCCGAGGTGGAGAATTGTTGGAGAGAGAGAGAGAGAGGTTATTTTTGAGGAAGTCGAAGAGGATCGTCGAAGGGTCGTCGAGTGATCACCGAGGAAGTCGACGACAAAAGGACGAGGAAGAAGCAGCAGCAAAACAACACAACAGCAGCAGAACAGGTTGTGCGGTCGACCGGCCTGGTCGACCGCCCGCAGGTATCAGAAGGTCGGTCGACCGGGCCGGTCGACCGGCGTGCATAACGTGCACAAGTTGGAGCTCGGTCGACTGGTCGGTCGACCGACTGAAGTGACCCAACTCTCTGTTGGGCACCAGGTCGACCGACCGGTGGAAGGGGTCGGTCGACCGCCCGGTCGACCGACAGTCGGGTGCGGATAATTTTCTGCTGATTCGGAAATTTATGTATTTAAGGGCTGTTGTTGGTTTCTAGGTTTGTATCCTTGAGAAGGAAGAGTAGTAGCTCTCTTGAGATCTAGAGGTGCTACAACCATTGTAATCTTCTTCCAAAGCAATTAAATCTCTCTCTGATTGCCCCGAGAACGTAGGCATTGAGGCCGAACCTCGTTAAAATTGAATGTTTGCGCGTGTGCTTTCTCTGTATTTGATTTGTACTGTTTGGGATTGTTCTTTGTGCTTGGGAGATTCAGGGGATCCTCATCAGGTTGTTGTCGTAGGCACAACAAAATCTACTTCAAAAGCATTGTGTTTCTGGTCTTCTATCAAGCCTGAAGAAAAGACCTAACGAGGAAAAGGAGATTACAGAGTCAATCTACGAAACCTGATGAGAGATATATCCATTCTACACAGGTTTATGGTTTAGTGATTAGAGTTGTATATTTGCCAACTTGAGAAATTAAAGCACAGAGAATTCAGAAAAATGGCTGAAGCCTAAAATGAAAGTTAAAAGTAAAAGAATGATAACCAAAGGTAAGATTCTCAAATATCCGCCGCCAATTCATTCAGTCTGTATTCGCAAGATGCAAAGAGAAAATGGGTTCAATGCCAGATTGCTTTTTGAAGAAATACATTGCAGAGTTATTGGCAAAACATTGTTCCATTCAACTGTTGGTTAATAAACTGAAATACTTGTGGTTTTCGCTTCAGTTTTACCTCAAATGGACAAAGAGTAATGATGGATTTCTGCCAGAAAACAGTCTCAGGGTATGAAATGTCAGAAGATTTCCGCTCAAAGGGAAGAACTTTCCGCTCAAATGAAACGAAACCGTGGCATGCACAAAAATATCCTCTCGAAATAGTGAATTAGGCATTTGATTTTCTGTTCTTGACTCTGTTTAGCATTTTGATAAAGGGACCTGGAACAAAGTGTAAGGAATTCTGCTAAATCCATTTGCAAATATGAATTCAACAAGTCATTTCAGAAAGTAAAACGCAGCCCTGGTAATACCTTGACTAAATAAAATTATTCAGTGTAAAGGAGCTACCAACTACAGACTCATAAGTAACAAGTTTCACCTGTATAGGCTACCATATACACTCTCAAATAATAATTTCATTTCAAATGTGAATCTGCACCAAAGGCTATTAAAAAGCATTTTCAGTTGAGAATGGGCCAGACTGTATTTAACATGCTTTGACTAGAATTCAAATGTTAGTTTTTCTTATAATACACTACACGTTAAAAGAATATATGAATGGCAATCTCAAATATGCAACAACATTTGTCCAGCCACTGTCACATTCAAATCTTTATTTCTTCAATTAATATTGATTTTTTTGTGATACAGATTAAGTGGCAACAGTCCAAATTTCTTGTGAGAAGTAACGGGCACATTATGCTAGAACACATAAAGGCAGTGCTAGTGACATACACTGTAGTAGACATGATATTCATGCAAATCAATTACAGAACCCTGTCAAGAGTTCCAAAGTAACTTTGTGATCATAAAAACATGATAAATTCACATATAAAAAATTAAATTAAATTATTAGACAATTAACTTTTATTATTAAAATATTAATGCTTACCCCGTATTATATGGCGCAAAATACAATCGGCTAGCATGTTCACCTCTTTGCAATGTGTTCATGACACATCGAGCCTATAACTCTGTTTCATCTTCATGGGTTGTCATATGTACTATATAGTATAGACAAATAAAATCATACAAGTGACTCAACCCCGTGTCCACACACCAATCATATAAGGATCTAAAATTATCAGAAATTATGAAGATACATCAAATATAAAATAATTAATATTTCATTACTAAAAAAAAATACATTAATTACTCACTTGACGTACAAACAGATACATGCCGCTCTTCTCTCCTGGCAGGCTATGAACCTCTCAAAGTCGTTATGCTCGGGGTATATGATAATAATGGTTTCAAATAGCTTTGTATCCACGGGTATTGTGATTATGCATTCCTCTCCCATGCCCCACGCATATGTAGTCACTCTCGCCAGTGTGCTCTCTGCTGGAGTCACTGGCTGATTAACTCACTTATTTTATTTTTCTTTCTATTTCTTTTCTTTCTAGGGTCTTTATTTTCGTTTAAAAATTGAAATTTTTGAAAAAAAACCCTCTACAAATAGCTGGTTAGTATGTAAGTGAATTAGCATCCATGAGTGGATTTTATGGGGGAAATCAAGATGAAAGAGTCTTAGAGTTTTAAAGTAAAGAGTAGAATCTAAAAACTGACATACCATCTAAACTTAGTTTAAGTAATTATACACCCAACAACACTTACACTATTAGTTCATAGGCTTAGGACATTGAACATATTAGGAATACTTAAAAAAAATGGTTAAAAATGGTAAAATATATGTATTAATTAAGTCTTGCCTTGTGGCCTCAGTTGCTTGAGTAATTAATTTCTTAGAAGTATCTCTACATCTAATGCGCTAAGATCATCTGGTTTGAGAACATGGGCCCAAAGATCTTTACATGGATAGCTGAGAAAGCCTAATAGGACAACACACTATAAAAATATAACATTTTGATTATCAATTAATTAGGTGCCTTGGCCTCAGGAAACTTTAATAGTTACTCAAAAAATAGTTAAAAGTGTTCAAAAAAGAGAGAAAAAAATGATTATTACAAAAGAAGTATGAAAGTTAAAGTCAAAAATTTCAAGCTTAAGAACTACATCACGATCACGGGGTGCATAAAATCTGAGACTTAAGATACGTGGTATAAGTTTTGAATTTGAGATTTTATTTATAGGCAATATGATTTCTTAAATTGAGGTTTTACGTGAAAATGAAACTTTTGGAGACTTATGATCTTCCTAACTAGTTAACTTGAGTAGATAAAAAATGATTTTTTCTTTTCTTGATTTTCAGTTATCCTTATTTTTCTTTAATTTATTTTCTAATCTCTCTCTCATGAAATTTGTGGGTATATTCACTGTAAACCCTCATAAGATAAAACTCATCCTCTAGGGGTAAGTTAGAGGTTTAATGGCTTATTTTACATGCTAGGTGCAATCGTGATTCTGCGAAAGTGAGTTAGGTTAGGTTAGCTTAGTTTTTTTTTTATTTATTTTGCTTGAGGACTAGCAAAAAATAGGTGTGGGGTGATTGCATCTGAATTTTACATTATTATCATCACCATTTGCATATTTATCCTTGATTATTCTTTATTTAATATTGCTATTTAACCCTCTTTTTGATTATGATATGTAGTTACTTAAATGGGAAGATAAGGATACAAGAAGTTTCTATTTTACCCCTAATCTTATCTAAATTTGAATTTCAATTTAAATCAATTTGAAATCAAGAGGAGGAAAGGATATATCATCATCTTCAAAATTCAAATTCAAAATCAGAAAATATATTTTTAGAAGATGGATGGGATAAAGCTAATCATAATAGAGATAAGAAGGATAATTCAAATTAAATGAAATTCAAACTCAAATCAGACTCAGATTCAGAATGGACACCTCTTAGTATTCAGATCATAACTTTCACTATAGGTATTCAAATCCGTTGATTCAAGAAGCTACAGAAAGAAGACTTAAAGGATTACAATTCTTATGTTAATTATTCTATCCAATGTAGCCGTCTGATGAGTTATATTCAGTAATTAACATGCCAACTTGCTGTAGAATTGAATTCTCACATTAAATTAGGATTGAGTTAAACCTTCTAATTTGTATCCTATTATGATTAGCTCTGAGATGTAATTAAAGAGCTGAAGTCTCTCATATTCAAGCATCTTCACATCAAAGATCATAACTTAAAATTTTTCTTTAGTCTCTTCCACCACTATTTCTAATTCTAAGTTAGAATAAACTGATTGAGTCTTATGGATGCTTAAACTCTAGAAATAGCTAATGCACTTGAAGACACATGATGATAGGAACTAGTCGATTATTTACTAATACTTCCCAATATTTTTCTTATTCTATGCTTAAAAATAGCCTTGATAGTTTAATGTTGATTATTTTTTTTGTTCCATACTCGGGAAACTTTGATAATATTAGGTCTTGGTTAGTGATTATTTCAAATAGGATTATTTTTCATCTTATGTCTCTTGTTTGAACTAAATGCAAATCCTAAGGTATAACTGCTATGATTCAAAGTGAAGTTTAATCTTGCATAAGTTAGTAAGTTAGTTGTGGTAGATAATTAGTAATCCATCTTTTTTCTTTCTAAAAGCAAAACCTGTAGAATCACCTAGAGGGGGAGTGAATAGGTGATGGCTAATCTAATGGTCACTAAATGCCAAATAATGTGGGATTAAAAACTATTATGACTTAAACAAACTATTTAAACTAAACACCACGTATAACACAAGAGTGTAGCCGAATTCCCCGTGAAGGGCTCTGGACTAACTCCTCTAGATTCCCCTAGATAAGGGTTGAGGTGCCGCGTTGGCTCTCTTGGTTAAATACAAGTGTTAGCAAACAACCCAAGCATGTATATCAATTAAGCACAATATGAATATCAAGCATGTAAGGATAAGCACAATAAAAACATGCAAGATATAAACAAAGAGACAAAGAGAGAGAGAGAGAGTGAGCAATCGCAAACACAAGGGATTTGTTTCGAGGTTCGAGCACACTTGCTCTACATCCCCGCCTTCGACACACGAAGGATTTCCACTATAATCGATCCCACCGGATCACTCGGTGCCGCAACACCTACAACGAGTTCCCACTAGAACTCCTTGGACTCTCTCTAGTCCGTACACACCGCAAACCCACAAGCTCGCCGAGGCCGCACCTCAAACAACAAGTTCGCACCCGAACTCGAAACACCGCGGACACACACGTCCGCCTCCTCAAAGTACAAAGAAAAGATCTCTTGGTGATCTAAACACTTGATCACCAATAAACACTCTCACAACACAATCCTATGGATAGATAAAGTAATGGATAGCTCAAGTGGGTGTGTGAGAAAACAAGGATGGAAATTGTGGAGGAAACTCAATGAAATCACTTTTAACACTCTTAATAAAAACTCTCTTTTGATTTGGAAATGAAGCTCTAAAACTTGTGGATATAACCATTGAAAAGAATGGGAAAAACTAACCCAAAACTATTCTTCAAATCTTGATCAAAACAGCCCCCAAATGGCCCAATTTATAGGGCTCCAAAAACTAGCCGTTGGAGGCCTGACAGAACTGTCGGTCGACCGCCCGGTCGACCGGCCAACGGTCATATTTCAGACCGTTGAGCCATCGATCGACCGGTCGGTCGACCGAGGCCAGGATATAGAGAGCAAGTCTCTCTGTCCGGTCGACCACTAGGTCGACCGGGGCCTTTCCAGAGAGCAGAGCTCTCTGGATGGTCTACCGGGTCGGTCGACCGGCCTCCTGCCAGAACTGGGCGTGCACGTCTGTGCACGTCGGTCGACCGTGATGGTCGGCTGACTTCAAGCTGCGGTCGACCGTCCCGGTCGACCGGCTGAAGCCAGGAAACAATGTTAAGGGATTAAAAACTAGGTCTTTTGGCTCAAATAAAATCCCATAAAATACTGAAAATCTACAAAAATAGTTTTACCAATATACTTTGATAAACAAACATGCTTGCACAAAATCAAGGTATGTTACAAATAATTTGGACTATTTTTGTAAGTTGGAAATATTGGCTTAAATGAAAAACAGTATTTTTCAAACTTAATTTTTCAAAACTTGCTTTTATAAAACATTACCAAATAAAAAACAAGATATTTAAACAACTTTGAAGCATAGTGTATATGGATATGATCCATTATACAAACATGGTGAAATATCTATGTTTTTGACATTAAGCACTAAACATGATTTTGGTTAAAAACATAAAACTTAAATACCAAAATCAAAATGATATTTTGTCAAAGAGAAAAATCTTTTCTAAAACAAACTAAATCAAGAGTGTGTGTGTGTATATGATACTTGAGCAATCCACCAACTATTCTATCCTTTACATTTTATCTAAAATAAAATCTTACTAAAACAAACCTAGACACAAGTCTTCATCTTCTTGAAGTCTTCACTTGAAGCCTTCACATCTTCTTGACTTGGTCCAAACACGATCCAATAGCACTTGGATCAAACCGTGCTAGCTCCAAAACTTGACTTCAAATCCTTTGTTGAAGTTATGCACCTACTAAGATCTGAAAAACACGTAGAGGGGGGGGGGGTGAGAGGTGTAAATGCTAATCTAGAACTAATTTCAAAACTAAGTGCGCTAGATGCGGAAGCTAATGCAAATATTGCACAAACTTAATACAACAACAAGTGTAGCCGAATTCCCCGTGAAGGGCTCTGGACTAACTCCTCTTGATTCCCCTTGAATGGGTTGAGGTGCTATGTGAAGCTCTTGTTGGTTAAGTATAAGTTAGGCACACACACAAGCAAGCCAAGCCAATAAGGATGAATAGCAATATGAATATATGCAAGGCAATACAAGCAAATAGATATGTATGATATGAATTATGCTCAACACAAGCAAATATGATATGAATGAAGTATAATACTTTGCACAAATGTAAAGAGAGAGAGTTTAGAGACAAGTGGATCAAACGCAAACACAATGATATGTTTCGAGGTTCGAGCACCCTTGCTCTACATCCCCGCCTACTCCACCATGTAGGATTTCCAATCCACTATCAATGTCCACCGAGGACTCCCACCGAGGGAACCTTCACCGAGAAGGATTTGTTACAACAATAGGAGTACCTAACTCCTCTCTCAAACAACCACCTCACACAAGAGGGGTAGGCCCTTAGCCAATACAATAACAACAAACACCTCTACCGAAGAGGGTTTACAACCAAACTCCACCTCTCACTAGAGGGAGCAAACCAATCACCCGATCACCTCTACCTAAGAGGGATACACAAAGAATAAGGGTGTACAACAAGTGTTCCAAAGACCACAAACTCAAACTCTCTTTTCTTTTCTCTTTTTCCACAAAACAAATGATCCTAATAGATTAGGATAGTATGATAGCTCAAGTGTGGAAACTAGGTGTTTTTTGGAAACAAGCAACAAAGAAAAACTACTTGGGAAATCTCTTGTAAAAGATAGAAAATGAAAATCAATACAATATCCCAAACCCTAGTTTTCTTTGATTTTCCAAAAACCCAAAACAATAAAGATTGGAAGTTTAAAGCACAAAACTCTTTTTAAAACTCTTTTAAAACAATAGAGAAAGTCTGAAAATTTTGTCTCTAAAAACCTTGGCCAAAAATCCAAAGAGATGGGGTTTTTATAGGCCCATCAGACAACTAGCCGTTAGGCTGATGTGGCAGCCTGACAGGCTGACGGTCGACCGGCCCGGTCGACCGCAACGGTCTAAAATATGACCGTTGGGCAACCACGGTCGACCGGCCCGGTCGACCCAAACAAACAGAGAGCTCTGCTCTCATCCCGGTCGACCGTCCCGATCGACTGTCCCAGTGACTCCAAACGTGCACAGATTTGTGCACGTCGGTCGACCGGCCGGTCGACCGACTTCACCCAAGTCGACTAGGTCAGGTTGACTAGTCGACTGATTGAAGCCTGGAACAAAAATCTGGGTCAGAAAATACTGTAAAATATTTTTCTAAAAATCTTTTAACACTTCTAAAAATCCACAAAACTTGTTTTATCATTTTGTATTGAAACACAAACTAGTGATAAAAATTTCAAGACATATATCAATCATATCAATTCATTTTTTAGTCTTGTAAATTTTATCAAAAATAAAACTTGTATTTTTATCAAACTTGATTTTTCAATACATGAATAAGATAGTCAAAATAAGTTTGTTTAGCAAGTTAAACCATGTATGTATATCTAGAACATATCTAATATACATAGAAATAAAGTAAACTTGTTTTGATCTACTATTCATGAAAACCAAATCCAAATCACGAAACGTGTGTGTTTTGTGCACTTGAGCATATCAACTATACTAAGCTTTACAAATGGATCTAAAAACACACTAAACTAAATTAGGATACCTAAGTCTTCTTGACGATCTTCCATCTTCAAGTAGACTTGCTCCCAAACGTGATCCACCGAGTGCAAAGGTATGATCTTTAAGCTTTGGCACCGGAATCACCATGAAAAGCTTCTAAACTCCTTTGTTGAAGCTAATCACCAACTAATATCTTGGTTAATGATCTGAAACTTAAACAACACACGATTATTAGTAAACATAACTACATGAGTTAATCATCATCAAAACTAGGGTGGAAGACCTTTGGGCCAATAATCTCCCCCTTTTTGATGATGACAAAACTCATGGAGTTATATATGTATGGATTAAAGTTAAGCTTCAAAGAAGCTCCCCCTTAACTCATGCATAAGCAAATAAATATATAATATGCAATGAAGGCTCTTAAAACAAGCATGAATGCATAGATATGCATAAACAATAAAGAGGCTCTAGATACCAATGTAATATTCAAAACAAAACATGCTCTAGATACCAATTAACATTAAACTATATTAAACTTAATATATGCAAAAACATAAATATATGCATATATACTCATATATACTCAAAATCTTTCTCCCCTTTTTGTCAATCATCAACAAAGGGGTAAACAATCCAAACAATAAAATGAGAAGAAAAAAAATCTTTCTCCCCTTTTAAGTCAATCAAAACAATAAAACAATGTTCTCCCCCTTTTTGTCTAAAACAAAAACAAAGTCAATAAGGGGTGACTATAAACAACATGATATCAATTAGAAAAATATGTCAATGAAGCATCTTGATATCAATTGAAAATAAATAAAGATCAATAAATGTTATATGCTATATACATTCATGAAGAGGAAGACGCTAAGTTAGCTTCCCTACACATATGCATTACATGAAGGAGGGATGTTAAGCCCTAATTCACATAACACACATTATGTAATGCATAAGAGGAGATTTGAAGCTCCCCCTACACACGTGCACCACATAAAGAAGAGATGTTAAGCTCTTCAATACAAGATACACTCATCTTGAATCTATATGCATATAGTCAATACAAATCAAAACTTTTGTATTTTCTTAAAAACAAAACTTTTAGATACCAATTTAAAACACAACACATCTTGATATCAAAATAGAGTAATTTTCTTTTTAAGTATATGATATCAAATGAGATTTTTTTTATTTTCTATCATAAAGCAAGGGAGTGGAAATACAAGTATCAATTGAAATATGAAAAACGAAATTTTCTCCCCCTTTATGAAATACCAACAAAAAGCTATGCGTAGGCTTGAAATAAGATACCAATTGAAAACTAAATCAATTGAAATAAAGTGAAGCTCAAGCGCTAGCATAAACAAAATTTGTGCTAAAGATATAGAAATATAGTAGCACAAATAAAACAAGTATATGTTTATGAAATAGAATGAGTACCAATCACTAATAGATGATACCAATTGAAAATATACATACACAATAAACATATGAGTATACAAAAAGGATCAAATTGATACCAATTGAAAGAGTTCAATGATACCAATTGAATCAACAATAATAATCAAGTGTATATCTCATATAATCTACCACCCAATCATGGTTCAAGTTTTAAAAGATTTTTACTTGTAAAGCATCCCTTCCAACCGCCCTTAAAGGGTAGGGGTTTTTAAAAATAGGTTTGAAAATAGTGTATGTTTGAAAAACCTTTTTGGTAGAGTTTTTCAACTACCATATGAGGAATAACGTAACTAGTTAAATGGAAAATTTTTAAACTAGTACGAAATCCTTCAAGCAAGGAATAAAACAAAAATAATTTTCATAAAATATGAAATCCACAAGATAATCAACACTCTAATTCAATTAGGCATAAATATGACTCATGAAAACAAAACATGAGCAAGCTATAAATGTGAGTGTACAAATAAAGTGTGAATATCATAATCATGAAAATATTCAATTAAGCTCAACTATTCCTTAAACATTGAAAACACGAAAATCATCAAAACTTATTTAATCTTCATGGCATATGTATGTCAAATACAAACTAAAGTATACATACATATCCAAACATAAAGAGTCCACAAATGTATATGCATGAAGGCACGTGGCTCAAAAGGATGTATATGTATAACAATAATTTGGATAAAATAGACATATACATGAAGTTAAATAATTAAACACAAAATCAAGAAAAACTATATCTTCACCAAAAATAAATTTCATTTCATGGTATATGTATGAATTGTCAACACAATAAGTATACATACATATCCCTAAACACAATTGAGTCCATACATATAGATTTGCATGAAAGACAAATGACTCAAAGGGTATACATGTATATCTTAGAGTTTGGCAATAATACACATATACATGAAGTGAAAACAAATAAAACAAATCTAAAAATGGAATACAAGTTTGAAATGTATGAATCATCAAAACTAGACTATACTAGCACATTTAATGGGTTCAAATAAGCAATCAAGCTTAAACATATATAAATTTATTTGTGGCCCACTATATGCATAAGTATATATCCTAGTCTTAATGAAAACTAACATCTAAACATATATTCAAATCATGTAGCATCAAAAACAAGATAAAATCATCATGATAAAACTAAAACATGATTACTATATAAATTCACATGTATTAGATTCATGATGTACATTATAGCTTAAATAAAAGTGAGAACACTAAGTATGGGTTCATATAAGCATGTGTGTCTCAAAAACTATACATGTATGTCAAGGATCTAATGAATATGGTATTTACATACTAATCCATAGACATCAAAACATGCTAATAATGATAAGCATGGAAAGCATGTAAATAATAAATAAGGAGTTAGAGATTCGATACCAAAACCAATGAGGGCACCGCTCTAGTTCTCCAAACCAAGGTGGTCCTCTCCACCAAACCTTCCCTTGAAAGTGATGCGTCCAATTGATCTCCTTTAAGTACGGAACGCATCCACTCTAAGGTGCCATCACTCTCACGTCATGTGAGAGCCCACACCTACATTAAACAAAGGAGGGGTGGTCTTTGGTACCCATATCTTCTTGGGTCCATGGGGGTTAGTCTCATTTCTAACCCAAATAAAATTCTTTGCTAAATTAGGAGTATATAATCTATCATAGCAAAATTTAGTAAGGTGGCCCTTACGTCCACAATGTGTACATGTGTACACATGAGCATACATGTGATGAGTGTGTCCGTGAGGAGCATGTGTATGCCGTGGAGGGTGTGCATGCATAAAGGATGGAACTTGTTTCTTTCGAACCAAGGTTTCCAACCGTGAGTGATTCATGGCACATTGGCTCATAGTGGAGCCCAAACAATCAACCTTCTTCTTAAGCAAACAAATATCATCATTAATCTTAGAAGAAGAAGTGGAGCATGCAATGGGTGAAGTGTGTGATACTACCCTAGCATGGCAAACATGTGCATCAATCTTATTTTGTAAAACAATATTTTTCTTTAAACATACATCTAAATCATTTGAAATAGAAATAATTTTGTTTTTCAAATCAACATTCTCTTTTAAAACAAAATCAACTTTAGAAGATAAATTTTCATTTTTCTTCAAAATTGCATGGCAATCATTTTTAAATTTTAAAAATTCATTTTCTTTAAGTGCAAGTTCTAATTGAGATCTCAATGAATCCCTTTCATTATAGACCTCAACCTTCTCTTGCAAAACATTGTTAAGTCTAGAATGCAAATCTTTATTTTCTTTTTCAATTCCTAGACTTTTCTTTTTCAAAACTTTATATTTTTCAATAAGTTTTTCACACACAATAGATAGTTTTTCATTCAAAGCATGGGCATCAATATGATCATTTGAAGAACTAGCATCATCATCACTATCTAATGGAGTTTTCGAGTGTACCTCAAGGGAGTCATTCCCTTGGACCATGAAGCATTGTGAGTCGGATTCTCCACTAGATTCCTCCCGTTGATTTGGCAATAGAAGCTCGGAGGTGGTGGTTGTTGTCAATTTGTTCCACACTGCAAAGGCGGAATCAATGTTAGAAACACACATAAGATAATCTTTAGGCAATGTGCTTCTAATGGCCTCTAGGGCTTGTGCATTGGCCCCTATATGATTGCGATCTCCAAGATAGCATTTCTTGGTGGCCGCAAGAAAGACATGCAAACCTAAGGTCTTTAGGTACATGGACATCCTATACTTCCAAACAACAATGTTGGAAGGGTCAAAGCTAGGTGGGGTCATGAAGTCCATGGCAAACTATATGAGTGCAAGCAAACAAATGCAAACAATAGATTAGCAAGCAAATGGATCTCACTCCTAGGATGTTAAGCCTAATATCAGGAGCACTAGCTCTGATATCAATTGAAAACACCTAGAGGGGGGGTGAAAGGTGTAAATGCTAATCTAGAACTAATTTCAAAACTAAGTGCGCTAGATGCGGAAGCTAATGCAAATATTGCACAAACTTAATACAACACAACAAGTGTAGCCGAATTCCCCGTGAAGGGCTCTGGACTAACTCCTCTTGATTCCCCTTGAATGGTTGAGGTGCTATGTGAAGCTCTTGTTGGTTAAGTATAAGTTAGGCACACACACAAGCAAGCCAAGCAAATAAGGATGAATAGCAATATGAATATATGCAAGGCAATACAAGCAAATAGATATGTATGATATGAATTATGCTCAACACAAGCAAATATGATATGAATGAAGTATGATGCTTTACACAAATGTAAAGAGAGAGAGTTTAGAGACAAGTGGATCAAACGCAAACACAAAGATATGTTTCGAGGTTCGAGCACCCTTGCTCTACATCCCCGCCTACTCCACCGTGTAGGATTTCCAATCCACTATCAATGTCCACCGAGGACTCCCACCGAGGGAACCTTCACCGAGAAGGATTTGTTACAACAATAGGAGTACCTAACTCCTCTCTCAAACAACCACCTCACACAAGAGGGGTAGGCCCTTAGCCAATACAACAACAACAAACACCTCTACCGAAGAGGGTTTACAACCAAACTCCACCTCTCACTAGAGGGAGCAAACCAATCACTCGATCACCTCTACCTAAGAGGGATACACAAAGAATAAGGGTGTACAACAAGTGGTTCCAAAGACCACAAACTCAAACTCTCTTTTCTTTTCTCTTTTTCCACAAAACAAATGATCCTAATAGATTAGGATAGTATGATAGCTCAAGTGTGGAAACTAGGTGTTTTTTGGAAACAAGCAACAAAGAAAAACTACTTGGGAAATCTCTTGTAAAAGATAGAAAATGAAAATCAATACAATATCCCAAACCCTAGTTTTCTTTGATTTTCCAAAAACCCAAAACAATAAAGATTGGAAGTTTAAAGCACAAAACTCTTTTTAAAACTCTTTTAAAACAATAGAGAAAGTCTGGAAATTTTGTCTCTAAATACCTTGGCCAAAAACCCAAAGAGATGGGGGTTTTTATAGGCCCATCAGAAAACTAGCCGTTAGGCTGATGTGGCAGCCTGACAGGCTGACGGTCGACCGGCCCGGTCGACCGCCAACGGTCTAAAATATGACCGTTGGGCAACCACGGTCGACCGGCCCGGTCGACCCAAACAAACAGAGAGCTCTGCTCTCATCCCGGTCGACCGTCCTAGTGACTCCAAACGTGCACAGATTTGTGCACGTCGGTCGACCGGCCCGGTCGACCGACTTCACCCAAGTCGACTAGGTCAGGTTGACTAGTCGACTGATTGAAGCCTGGAACAAAAATCTGGGTCAGAAAACACTGTAAAATATTTTTCTAAAAATCTTTTAACACTTCTAAAAATCCACAAAATGTTTTATCATTTTGTATTGAAACACAAACTAGTGATAAAAATTTCAAGACATATATCAATCATATCAATTCATTTTTGAGTCTTGTAAATTTTATCAAAAACAAAACTTGTATTTTTATCAAACTTGATTTTTCAATACATGAATAAGATAGTCAAAATAAGTTTGTTTAGCAAGTTAAACCATGTATGTATATCTAGAACATATCTAATATACATAGAAATAAAGTAAACTTGTTTTGATCTACTATTCATGAAAACCAAATCCAAATCATGAAACGTGTGTGTTTTGTGCACTTGAGCATATCAACTATACTAAGCTTTACAAATGGATCTAAAAACACACTAAACTAAACTAGGATACCTAAGTCTTCCTGACGATCTTCCATCTTCAAGTAGACTTGCTCCCAAACGTGATCCACCGAGTGCAAAGGTATGATCTTTAAGCTTTGGCACCGGAATCACCATGAAAAGCTTCTAAACTCCTTTGTTGAAGCTAATCACCAACTAATATCTTGGTTAATGATCTGAAACTTAAACAACACACGATTATTAGTAAATATAACTGCATGAGTTAATCATCATCAAAACTAGGGTGGAAGGCCTTTGGGCCAACAAGATCTTGATCATAAATCTGTCACTAATTAAACACAAGATCATTAGTACTATAACTACATGAGTTGATCATCATCAAAACTAGGGTGATGGGCCTTCGGGCCGACAATCTCCCCCTTTTTGATGATGACAAAACTCATGAAGTTATATATGCATGGATTAAAGTAAAGCTCCAAAGAAGCTCCCCCTTAACTCATGCATAACAAATAAATAATAAATATGCAATGTATACTCATAAACATGTATGCAAATCTAGGAGATAAACATGCCAATCAAGCATAAACAAATCAAATTCTTTTTCTCCTATTTGCAAAACAAAATATATATGTATAAACATAAAAACTACTCCCCCTTAAGTAAGGAAAACAAATACTTCTCCCCCTTAAGCAAGGAAAACATGCATATATCTCAAATACTTCTCCCCCTTTTGTCAATCATCAATAAAGGGGTTAAAGTAAATACAAAATCAACAAATTTTTCTCCCCCTTTTTGTCCGAAACAAGAAACCAATGAAGGGGTAAACATAAATCAATCAATAAAGGATTATATGCGATATACATTCATGAAGAGGAAGACGTTAAGTTAGCTTCCCTACACATATGCATTACATGAAGAAGGGATGACGAGCCCCAATTTACATAACACATATTATGTAATGCATAAGAGTAGATGTGAAGCTCCCCCTACACACGTGTACCACATAAAGAAGAGTTGTCAAGCTCCTCAATATACAATACACTCAACATGAATCTATCTGTAGAAGAGATGTTAAGCTCTCCTTGCATATAGGCAATACAAATCAAAATTTTTGAATTTTAATTGTTCAAACAAAATTTTGAATTTTTCTCAATAAAACAAATTTTGAGATATCTTGTAAACAAAATTTTTAATTTCTTATAATAAATAACTTTGTGTTTTAAACATGTAAAACAATTTTAGCTCAAGCACAAATAACTCATATATATGTATGAAAAATGAGTATACCAAATGAAATTGATACATACATATATAAGAAAAACAAAATATGAGTATATACAAAAATGGAGTCAAATTGATACCAATTGAAATGATTCAATGATACCAATTGAAACAATAATAGGATCATGTGTATAACTCATAAAACAATGAAGAATAAATAACTAGTTAAATTAATTTTTTGAAAAACTAGTTAAAGATCCTTCAAAAACATGAAACCAAATCATATGTTTTTCATGAATCATACCAAATACACAAGAGATGACACTCAAAATCGATTAAGCTCATAAAAGTGTTCATGAATTAAAGTCATGACAAAACAAATGAAGTATGAGTGTACAAGAATCATGTATATAGTATTTTCATGAAAATAGTCATTAACGCTCAAAATGATCAAAATAAATTATTCGTTTTATTTTATCAAACAAAAATGAAATTTTTTTCATTAAAAACAATAAACTTCTAGGTATATGTATGATTTATCTAAATCTAACAATATACATACATATCCCAAACATAAAAGAGTCTATTAAAGGTATTTACATGAAGGCAAGAGACTCACGGGTATACATGTATATTTATTAGATTTGAATAAAAATTGCATATACATGAAGTAAAACATGAAAATAGGCAAAACAAGTATAAATGAAAGAATCATCAAAACTAGCCTATATATGTGCATATAGTGGGTACAAATGAGCATGAAGTTTTTTTATTAGATCAAAACTTCATGCTCATTTGTACCCACTATATGAAGTAAAACATGAAAATAGGCATGAAGTAAAACATGAAAATAGGCAAAACAAGTATAAATGAAAGAATCATCAAAACTAGCCTATATATGTGCATATAGTGGGTACAAATGAGCATGAAGTTTTTTTATTAGATCAAAATTTTTAATTTCTTATAATAAACAACTTTGTGTTTTAAACATGTAAAACAATTTTAGCTCAAGCACAAATAACTCATATATATGTATGAAAAATGAGTATACCAAATGAAATTGATACATACATATATAAGAAAAACAAAATATGAGTATATACAAAAATGGAGTCAAATTGATACCAATTGAAATGATTTAATGATACCAATTGAAACAATAATAGGATCATGTGTATAACTCATAAAACATTGAAGAATAAATAACTAGTTAAATTAATTTTTTGAAAAACTAGTTAAAGATCCTTCAAAACATGAAACCAAATCATATGTTTTTCATGAATCATACCAAATACACAAGAGATGACACTCAAAATCGATTAAGCTCATAAAAGTGTTCATGAATTAAAGTCATGACAAAACAAATGAAGTATGAGTGTACAAGAATCATGTATATAGCATTTATTAGATTTGAATAAAAATTGCATATACATGAAGTATGAGTGTACAAGAATCATGTATATAGTATTTATTAGATTTGAATAAAAATTGCATATACATGAAGTAAAACATGAAAATAGGCAAAACAAGTATAAATGAAAGAATCATCAAAACTAGCCTATATATGTGCATATAGTGGGTACAAATGAGCATGAAGTTTTTTTATTAGATCAAAATTTTTAATTTCTTATAATAAACAACTTTGTGTTTTAAACATGTAAAACAATTTTAGCTCAAGCACAAATAACTCATATATATGTATGAAAAATGAGTATACCAAATGAAATTGATACATACATATATAAGAAAAACAAAATATGAGTATATACAAAAATGGAGTCAAATTGATACCAATTGAAATGATTCAATGATACCAATTGAAACAATAATAGGATCATGTGTATAACTCATAAAACATTGAAGAATAAATAACTAGTTAAATTAATTTTTTGAAAAACTAGTTAAAGATCCTTCAAAAACATGAAACCAAATCATATATTTTTCATGAATCATACCAAATACACAAGAGATGACACTCAAAATCGATTAAGCTCATAAAAATGTTCTTGAATTAAAGTCATGACAAAACAAATGAAGTATGAGTGTACAAGAATCATGTATATAGTATTTTCATGAAAATAGTCATTAACGCTCAAAATGATCAAAATAAATTATTCATTTTATTTTATCAAACAAAACATGAAATTTTTTTCATTAAAAACAATAAACTTCTAGGTATATGTATAATTTATCTAAATCTAATAATATACATACATATCCCAAACATAAAAGAGTCTATGAAAGGTATTTACATGAAGGCAAGAGACTCACGGGTATACATGTATATTTATTAGATTTGAATAAAAATTGCATATACATGAAGTAAAACATGAAAATAGGCAAAACAAGTATAAATGAAAGAATCATCAAAACTAGCCTATATATGTGCATATAGTGGGTACAAATGAGCATAAAAACTAGCCTATATTTATTAGATCAAAATAAATTATTCATTTTATTTTATCAAACAAAACATGAAATTTTTTTTCATTAAAAACAATAAACTTCTAGGTATATGTATGATTTATCTAAATCTAACAATATACATACATATCCCAAACATAAAAGAGTCTATTAAAGGTATTTACATGAAGGCAAGAGACTCACGGGTATACATGTATATTTATTAGATTTGAATAAAAATTGCATATACATGAAGTAAAACATGAAATAGGCAAAACAAGTATAAATGAAAGAATCATCAAAACTAGCCTATATATGTGCATATAGTGGGTACAAATGAGCATGAAGTGCAAACATATTTGAATCAATTTGTTCTCACTATTTGTACATGTATAAGTACAAATTTTGATAAAAACTACATTTAAACTAGTATTTACCACATGAAGCACAAAAATACATAAAACATAACATGCTAAAATGTCACATATGAAATAAGTATGTAAACTTAACTAAGAGTTTTAGAGATAGTTACCAACACATGAACTATACTCCAAAGCTCCAAAACATGGTGGTTGTCCCACCAAACCTCCTTGATAGCGATGCATCTATATATGTGTCCATCAAGTCCATCTGCATCCACCATCAAGGCACCATCCCTCTCACGTCGTGTGAGAGCCCTCACCTACATCAAAAACACAAGGTGGGGGTTTTGGTACCCATTTTTTCTTGGGTCTTGGGGGTTAGTCTTATAAGGACCCCAAACATTTTTATTTTTAGCAAAATTTAAAACATGCAACTTGTTATAATAAAACTTTGCTAAATGGCCTTTGCGGCCACAATGTGTACACTTGTACACCTTATGATGCATATGAGTGTGTTTGTGATCATGGCGTGCAAAGTGTGCATATGCATGATGATGTACATGAACATGTGGAGCTTGTTTCTTTGAAAATAAAGACTCTAATCTCTTATGATTAAATGCACATGAGCTCAAAGTTGAGCTCAAATAATTTATTTTATTTTTCAAAAATTTAATCTCACTATTATCAATAGTGGCATGTAAAGCATGGTGAGATTGTGAAACAATTTTTTTCTTTTGAAAAACATTTTCTTGTTCTTTTTCAATCATTTTTCCTTTTAAAATATTATTTTCTTGAAAAACGACTTCCTTTTGTTTTTCCACCAAATAATTTCATTTTTCAAATTAGTGTTTCCTTCACATAAATCATTCAATTTAGACATTAAGGAAATATTCTCATTTTTCAAAATTTCATTTTCTTTTTCTAAACATGCAATTTTATTTTTAAAAGAATCATTTTCTTTATGCATGCAATCAAAATTCTTTTTCATTTTCTTGTTATCTTTCTTAACCATGTCATATTTTTCTAGCAAAAGTTGACAAAAAAATGAAAGCTCATCATATGACATGTCTTCATCATCTAACTCGGATTCGGTGTTTACCTCAAGGGGGTTATCCCCTTGGACCATATAGCACTTGTTGGAGATGACGCTTCCAACATCCGAATCGCTCCCGGCATAATATAGATCTTTTTCGCCAAGGGAGGTGATGATGTTCCAAGCTACAAAAGCCGAATCAACATTAGAAACCCTAGATAAATAATCATCATTTAGGGTACTCTTCAAAGCATGAATGGCTTTTGAGTTAGCCTCAATATACTTGCTATTATTAACATATGAATCATTGACGGTAGCAAGATAAATATGAATGCCTAGGGCTTTGAGGTACAAGGACATCTTCACCTTCCATATATGGATGTTAAGAATGTCAAACATGGGTGGTGACATGAAGTCCATAGTGTGTGTACAAATTTTGTGATTAGCCTAAAATGAGGATCTTTAACTCTAGGTGTAAGACCCAAATTCAGAGCACTTGGCTCTGATACCAATTGTAGAATCACCTAGAGGGGGGTGAATAGGTGATGGCTAATCTAATGGTCACTAAATGCCAAATAATGCGGAATTAAAAACTATTATGACTTAAACAAACTATTTAAACTAAACAAACTATTTAAACTAAACACCACGTATAACACAAGAGTGTAGCCGAATTCCCCGTGAAGGGCTCTGGACTAACTCCTCTAGATTCCCCTAGATAAGGGTTGAGGTACCGCGTTGGCTCTCTTGGTTAAATACAAGTGTTAACAAACAACCAAGCATGTATATCAATAAAGCACAATATGAATATCAAGCATGTAAGGATAAGCACAATAAAAACATGCAAGACATAAACAAAGAGACAAAGAGAGAGAGAGAGAGAGAGAGAGCAATCGCAAACACAAGGAATTTGTTTCGAGGTTCGAGCACACTTGCTCTACATCCCCGCCTTCGACACACGAAGGATTTCCACTATAATCGATCCCACCGGATCACTCGGTGCCACAACACCTACAACGAGTTCCCACTAGAACTCCTTGGACTCTCTCTAGTCCGTACACACCGCAAGCCCACAAGCTCGCCGAGGCCGCACCTCAAACAACAAGTTCGAACCCAAACTCGAAACACCGCGGACACACACGTCCGCCTCCTCAAAGTACAAAGAAACACAACACAATCTTATGGATAGATAAAGCAATGGATAGCTCAAGTGGGTTTGTGAGAAAACAAGGATGGAGATTGTGGAGGAAAACTCAAAGAAATCACTTTTAACACTCTTGATAAAAACTCTCTTTTGATTTGGAAATGAAGCTCTAAAACTTGTGGATATAACCACTAAAAAGAATGGGAAAAACTAACCCAAAACTATTCTTCAATTCTTGATCAAAACAGCCCCCAAATGGCCCAATTTATAGGGCTCCAAAAACTAGCCGTTGGAGGCCTGACAGAACTGTCGGTCGACCGCCCGTCGATCGGCCAACGGTCATATTTCAGACCGTTGAGCCATCGGTCGACCGGTCGGTCGACCGAGGTCAAGATGCAGAGAGCAAGTCTCTCTGTCCGGTCGACCGCTAGGTCGACCGGGGCCGTTCCAGAGAGCAGAGCTCTCTGGACGGTCGACCGGGTCGATCGACCGGCATCCTGCCAGAACTGGGCGTGCACGTCTGTGCACGTCGGTCGACCGTGATGGTCGGCCGACTTCAAGCTGCGGTCGACCACCCCGGTCGACTGGCTGAAGCCAGGAAACAATGTTAAGGGATTAAAAACTAGGTCTTTTTGGCTCAAATAAAATCCCATAAAATATTGAAAAATCTACAAAAATAGTTTTACCAATATACTTTGATAAACAAACATGCTTGCACAAAATCAAGGCATGTTACAAATAATTTGGACTATTTTTGTAAGTTGAAAATATTGGCTTAAATGAAAAACAGTATTTTCCAAACTTGATTTTTCAAAATTTGTTTTTCCAAAACTTTACCAAATACAAAAACAAGATATTTAAACAACTTTGAAGCATAGTGTATATGGATATGATCCACTACACAAACATTGTGAAATACCTATATTTTTGACATTAAGCACTAAACATGGTTTTAGTTAAAAACATAAAACTTGAATACCAAAAACCAAAATTATATTTTGTCAAAGAGAAAAATCTTTTCTAAAACAAACTAAATCAAGAGTGTGTGTGTATATGATACTTGAGCAATCCACCAACTATTCTATCCTTTACATTTTATCTAAAAATAAAATATTACTAAAACAAACCTAGACACAAGTCTTCATCTTCTTGAAGTCTTCACTTGAAGCCTTCACATCTTCTTGACTTGGTCCAAACACGATCCAATAGCACTTGGATCAAATCGTGCTAGCTCCAAAACTTGACTTCAAATCTTTTGTTGAAGCTATGCACCTACTAAGATCTTGATCATAAATCTGTCACTAATTAAACACAAGATCATTAGTACTATAACTACATGAGTTGATCATCATCAAAACTAGAGTGATGGGCCTTCGGGCCAACCAAACCCTGATCCAACTCTATTTCATTCTTTTTATCTCTTTGACTTAACTTAGATTTATAACTTTTTATTTTAACACAAAGAAGAACAACCTTGTAAAAAGATACCAAAAAGTTTCTATCGCATTTCTTCCTGTGAATTCGACTCGCTTAGCCCTTGCTGCTGCGAATATATTGCAAAAGACATAGATACACTTTCATCCAGATAATATCCTTCTAACTCTTAACTTTATCTCATTGTTTTTCCTGCAATAAAATTTTATCGCCGTTGCCGGGGAGGGAACCATGCAACTTGTTTTCTAACTAATTTCTTCTCTGTTCGGGTGTACAGGAATAGGTTTTAAGAAACTGAAGGGTGCAGAACAGTGCTTGCGTACCTGTGCCTCTGCTCAAGAAAGCAGAGCATAAGTGTCACGCCCTCAAAAAATACGTAATAGTGTACGTGATGAGAGCCGATGACGTATTTTTCAAAACAATACGTTAAGCCTCAGTACATTAATTTAAATAATAAGGTCCACATTTATTCTAGCTTTAAAGAAATCAAGTATAATAATGTCATCTAAGGTATCACTTATTACAAACATGATAGAAATAGAAATAAAACAATAATAGTTTCTCACAGAATAAGACTGAATAACTGCATACTGGAGATCTGTGATGTGCTCAAAGTACTCCTGGTTTGCGGAGTTTCCAGATCAGAACCTAAGCAAACAATCTCAGGGTTGTTAATTAGCGACCTAGTGAGCGATAAAATGAAAGAGTAAAACAAACACGCTAAAATAGTAGCCACATGCACAATTACATATATATGTTAATGCCCGGTATACTGAAATCATATTAAAAGTACAGTAACATTTACTACATGGTTACATAACAATATAATTAATCCAGACAAAGTCATATTATAAAGTTTCTATCATTCCATGTTTATTGTTAAAGGTCTAGTTATTTGAAATTGATAGTTGGAGATGGGAATTTGTGTTTTAGGTAGGTTCATACATACCCGGAACTACAACCCAATCACCTGACGCTGAACGAGATCCTACCGCTAGGTAGTCAATAACAATAATAGTGAAAACAATATGAAATGTCAGTCATCCCCGAGAATCCCGCAGTGGAATCATCTTTCAGTTGCGCACCCTAAACTCTAAGTCCACCCAAAATACTAACATCGTCTCCTTTATCAATTTCTCCATCTCTAGGTGTAAATTATCTAATGATTATATTTCCTAAGTTACTGGGCATGCACAATAACAATAACAATGGTTGCGCGACAATAAGAAAATATCTATCCCAGTGGCTATGGTAATATAATCCCTTTTTCAATATCTTTATAATCCAGTACAATATGGCAATTACTACTGTAAAGTTAATATATAATATAAGGATCCGATATCACATTTCTTTAATGCAAACTTCAACAATTTTAATTACTTTTAAATATTTTACAATTCACAACTTTAATAATTCTGTTTCTATTAATTAACTCAAATGAATTATAAGTAAAAGGAAATTAATAATTTCAGAAAAATTAATAATTCTTTTATGTAACACCAACATCTTATAATCTTACAATTTCTAAATAGATTTCTAAATCCTAGAAAATTCAACAAATAATTTACTAATTAACCATTCAATTATAGTAATAAATAAACATCCCAAAATAAACAAATAATATATATATAATGAGTAAAAGAATACTCACCTGGGCTTATCACAAGTCCAAGTATCAATTTCTGCAATTCGAAGAAATCTACATTAAATACATTCCAATTAGAAATTTATCAAACTTTATATAAGATGTTCCAATTTTGTGATTATATAGTGTTTTAATCAAATGTGAATGGTCCAGAGCTTAGAACAAGGGTATGGTGATGTATCAGATTTATTAGGACTTATTTAGATTTTATTTTCTGATTTTTATTGGGTTTAAATGGCTAAAAACATAAAAATTTCTTAACGAGTCTGAATGTTACAATAGCGGGTTTTATCTTTGAATGAAGTGATTCAGTTCAATATGTTCAGTAAATGACTCCAAAATTTTATAGTAACTTATAGAGGTCATCTAATTTTTTATTTCTATTTTTATTTATTTCTTTTAAATTCTAATCTAACTATTTGAATTATTTTTTCAATAGATTAACGGGCTTGTTTTGCAGTCGGGTCGGGTTCAAGCAAACTGGTACAGCACAATGTGGGCTGGACTGGATTATGGACCTGGCTGGGCTGCAATTGTTCTTTTTTTTTTGAACTGGGCTAACCTAGTGGCGGCCCAGGCCACTGGGCCATAATCCTTCCCGGGTACAGACCTGCACTCGTGTCGGGCACTGGCCTTACTGCACAGACCTGACTTCGGGTGTGTGCAGCAGAGCTGCTCTACATATTTTTTTTAAAAAAATTCAAAAATTTGTTAAAAAATTCTATAAATTAAATTGTGTATTGGTATATCATCCTATGTATTTTATTCAAATCTTTGGGTTGGGTTCTTGATGTAAAATTCATGGAAAAAAGAATCTAAACATGATATTTCAATTACATAAATTTTAATTCATAAAAATTTAGATTTACTTACTTGGATTGTTCTCCCTTGCTGCTTCTCAATCTCTACACCTCAAAACACCTTCTTCAATCGCGATCGGCTTGAGAAGAGAGGAGAATGGAGAATGATGAGATTGGATCTAGGGTTTCTTTGTTTCTTAGGATGAAGAATAAAATAGGACATGATTATTTATTAGGTTAATATTTAAATTCAGATTTTTAGCCTGTAGGTTACAACTAGTAAATCAAGTTGTTAAGAGAATCAACAAGGATCTTATGAGATCTTTCAGTTTTGAATTGAAATTTGAAAATTGACTTTAAATTTTATTCAAATAAATCAGATCACCCTCATAATCACACGCCAATATGGCATCATCGTTTAGATATTAGGATTTGGTATAGGGGAACATGAGTTCGAATCTTAGCATATGCAAATTTAGCGCACACATTTTTTTTGCCTTTTCCACTTCTATTATTATCATTTTATTAATTTTGGATCTTATACAGAAAAAGTATTACAATCTATCCACCTAATAAGAAAATTTCATCCTCGAAATTTAAATTCAAGTGGAAGAAAGAAGTTACCTAATTACCATGAAATAGGTGAGGTAGTGATTATAGATATTACTCTCTCGCTCTCACGTGGCTTTTCCCAGAGATCACCTGCCCCAAGACACCAGAACAAATAGAATGATCTGGTTCTTCAATTCCTTGGTGGTCTGATATAGAATAGCTATAGGTCTCTCAGTGTAGGATAGATCCGACCTAAGCTCCAACTCTGAATGATCCAAAACATGACCATCGTCTCGAACATACCTCCTCAGCTTAGAAACATGAAAGACATTATGCCCACTATCCAAAGATGGGGGCAAAGTAAGTCTATAAGTCTCTTCTCTCACTCGCTCCAAAACCTCAAAAGGCTCTATGAATCTGGGATTCAGCTTTCCCTAACTATCAAATCTGATTACTTCTCTCATTGGAGATATCTTCAAGAATAACTTATCTCCAATCTCAAATGTTAGTAGTCTTCTATTCAAGTCTGCCCATTGTTTCGGTCTATCCTGAGCTGCTTTGAGACTCTCATGGATGACCTTAACTTTCTCAATTGTTTGAGTTATAATCTCTGGTCCCAATAGTCTTATGTCACTAATATCGTCCCAATATAAAGGGGATCAACACTTTCTTCCATACAATACTTCAAAAGGTGCCATCTTAATACTAGCCTAGAAGTTGTTCTGCTAGGCAAATTCCGCCAAATGTAGATGATCCTCCTAAGACCCCTTGAAATCCAACATGCATGTCTTCAACATGTCTTCAAGAATCTGAATCATCTGTTCTGATTGTCCATCAGTCTGTGAATGAAATGCAGTACTAAACGTCAAGCGTGCTCCCAAGCTTTCTTGAGACTCTCCAAAAGTAGGACAGAAATCTAGTGTCTCTGTCGGACACAATGCTGACTGGCACACCATGGAGTCTCACTACCTCCTGTATGTACTTCTCTGCTAACAACTCTATAAACTATCCTAATCTGAAAGGAATGAAGTACGCTGACTACGTGAGGCGATCCACTATAATCCATACTACATTGTTGCCTTTCTGACTGTGAGGTAAGGCAGTGACAAAGTCCACAGTGATGTGCTCCACTTTCAATCCGGAATTGGCAAAGGTTGAAGAAGTCCAGCTATTCTTTGATGTTCCACCTTCACTTGCTGGCATACCAGACACTTTGTCACATACCGAGCAATCTCCTTTTTCATTCCATGCCACCAGAATCATTGTTTCAGGTCTTAATACATCTTCGTCCCTCCTGAATGTATGGAATAAGATAAACTATAGGCTTCTGCTAACACTTCATGTCGAAGTTCTCCCTTTGGCACACAAATCCTATTACCGAAACGGAAGGTTCCATCCACATAAATCTGCATGTTTGACCTCAACCCAACTTTCACTTGCTTCCTGAATTCTTGCAACTTGAGATCTCTACCCTGAATCTCCCTGATCTTCTCCAATAAGGTCGGCTGAATCTGTATAGCCATCATCTGTCTGAATACCTTTCCCCTTTTTATCACTATCAGGTCGATCCGTCTCATCTCCTCAAACAACTCTATCTGCTGAGTAATTTGCATCGCTATACATGCTTCAGGCTTCCTGCTCAAGGCATTTGATACTATATTGACCTTTCTAGGGTAATACTGTAGACTAATATCTAATCAGCCATCAACTTTAGCCATCTCCTTTGCCTCATGTTTGGCTCCTTCTAAGTGAAGATATACTTCAAGCTCTTGTGATCAGTGTACATCAGCACTTGGTCGCCCAGCAGATAGTGCCTCCAGATCTTTAGGGCAAAAATAACTGCTGCCAACTACTGATCATACGTAGGGTAATTC
The DNA here is from genome assembly GCA_038442645.1 of Agave tequilana. Lineage (NCBI taxonomy): Eukaryota > Viridiplantae > Streptophyta > Magnoliopsida > Asparagales > Asparagaceae > Agave > Agave tequilana. The sequence goes on along the minus strand of JAVJIF010006014.1, from coordinate 123,073 downwards.
TTCTCATGAAGCTTAAGTTGTCTGGACGCATATGCTATCACGTGTCTATGTTGCATTAGCACACACCCCAATCCTCTCCCTGATGCATCGCTATATATGACCATATCCCCAATCCCATTGAGCATCTTCAAGATTGGAGCTGTTATCAATCTACTTTTCAACTCTTCAAGAGCATCAGCGCACTCCGCTGTCCATATATATGTTTCTCCCTCTGGGTAAGTTTGTTTAGAGGTCCTGCAATCCTTGAGAAGTCTTGCACGAACCTCCGATAACATCCAACTAACCCCAGAAAACTCCTAATTTCAGTCGTTGACTTAGGGATAGGCCAATCCTTCACTACTTGAACTTTGCTGGGATACACTGAGCTGCCTTCTCCTCAAATAACATGCCCCAGAAATGTCACACTCATAAGCCAGAACTCACACTTGCTTAGTTTGACATAAAGCTTCTCCTGCTGAAGAGTCCGCTATACGATTCTCAAATGTTCTGTATGTTCCTCTTCATTCTTAGAATAAATTAGGATATCATCAATGAATTTTACGATAAATTTATCTAAGAATGGAGAGAAAACCTGATTCACTAAGTTCATGAAAATTGCTGGAGCATTTGTCACTCCAAATGGCCTGACCAAGAATTCGTAATGTCCATAACGAATCCTGAAGGCTGCCTTTGGAATGTCCTCGTCTTTCACCTTTAGTAGATGGTATCCAGAACGGAGATCTAAATTCGAGAACACCTTAGTTCCAGTCAGTTGATCAAACAAGTCATCTATCCTGGGCAAACTGTTCTTGATGGTGACCTTGTTCAACTTCCGATAATCGATGCACATTCTTCTACTATCATCCTTTTTCTTTACTAATAACAGTGGAGTTCCCAAAATGAAATACTGGGTCTGATGAAGCCTTTGTCCAAGTACTCCTGCAATTGTTTCTTCAATTCTGCTACCTCCACAGGTGCCATCCGATACGGTGTCCTTAGAGAATAGGGTAATACTCGGGGTGACTTCTATAGAAAACTCCAAGTCTCGACCTGGAGGGTCCTAGTAGATCCTCTAGAAACACATCTAAAAATTTCTCCACTACTGGTATCAACTTCTCTTGAGCTTCTGTAGTGGCATAGTCCCCTAGTCACTTCTGTCTAGATGTCTTCGATTCCCCAATGAATTGGAACTCTAACTGGTGTGAAATTCTGAAAATCACAGTCTTATTCCAACAATCAATTACCGCATGATACTTACTAAGCCATGTCATGCCTGGGATCACATCATATCCACTGGTGTCTATCACAAACATGTCTGCACTTAACTCTCTTCCACAAACTTTCACAGAACAAGATTTACATGCCCTACTAGTCGTTATAACCCCATTTTCAGTACTAATCTCCCATTGGCTGTCCATATAATTATTGGGTATAGAATGCATCATAATAAATCTAGTGGATATGTAGTAATGTGAAGCGCCAAAATCAAATAGTGATATAACTGGAAATGAATGAACCAAAATGGTACCTGCTTCGACCTCCTCTGATGCCTCAGCTTCTGCAGTTAAGTTGAAAGCCTGTCCTCTCCTACGACCTGCTCCTGCCCTCCTCTGAGCCCGCTCAAACACCTGCCGCTGTGGGGGAAATAGAGCTCCTCTTACTACTAGTACTGTGTTCCTCCTTGTTGTTTCTGGTGCTAGAGGGACAAGCACGACGCTCCTCTATTTATTGAATGGACAGGCTTCCATCATGTGATCTTTAGACCCACAGTTCAAGCATTATCAGTTCACCCATCTACATTCCTTCCGCCCATGCCCCGGCTTCTGACAGAATCCGCAAACCATTATTGGTGAAAAAGGAGTGAACGAATGCTTGTTCGGTAGGGCATTACCAGGTCTGGCTGGGGTCCCCTGGTAATCAGATTAAAAGATCGTTTTAGTGGTCTGTCTGCAATTTGCTTTTGTTCTCCTTCTTCATCACCTGCTCCAAGCCACGAGCAGCACTGAGAATCTGAGGGAGTCCCTAATTGTTGTGCGACCAAGAACTTCTAAATGTCCAGGCTTAGCCCCTGCAGAAATTGAATAGCCCGGTCTTCTTCCTCTGCTACCATGTATGGAGCAAATCGGCTCCCCCTCAAGAACTCCGAGGCGTACTCGTCCACCGTCTGGCTCCCTTATCATAGGCTAATGAATTGCTGCTCTATCTCTTTCTTAGCGATGTTGGGGGAGAACTGTTCATAGAAGCTCTTAGAGAACTTCTCCCTAGTAATAGGTTTCTCTAATCGTTCCTCCTCAACGAGCCACCACGTTCGAACCACGTCTGCCAGTTGGACCTTAAATACCTCCACTTGATCTTTCGCGGGAACACGAGCTGCATTCAGAAGATTGGTCATGTCAACCAACCATTGCTCTGCGTCCAACGACTTCTCTGTGCCAATAAAAGTGGCTGGCTGTAACCTCCTGAAATTTAAAAATGTTCCCAGGTTTTGGTCCCCGAGGAGCCATCGACTTCTCTATAGCCACCGTGACTGTCTGTTGTGCTGCCACCAACCCATCTCAATGAAGTGTCGTTTACTGCTACTTTGATTCCATCATGCCACAGAGTACTCCCATCAAATTAGTGGCATCTTCACGAGCAGCGATGCGGGCGGAGGGAGGTCATTGAGCCATTACTCCGAAAATCAAAATAATGATTTAAAAAAATAATAAACATTCTTGTATTTGTAGCTGGAGTATCAAAACTCGTACTATTGATAAGAGCCTGACTATTAGTATAGTTATATGTTCTAAAGCCCTAACTCTGATACAAGAAAAACCCTGTCAGACTCCACAATCAAAATATACATAATAGTGTACGTGACGAGAGCCGACGACGTATTTTCAAAACAAATACATTAAGCCTCAGTACATTAATTCAAATAATAAGGTCCACATTTATTCCAGCTTTAAAGAAATCAAGTACAATAATGTCATCAAAGGTATCACTTATTACAAATATAATAGAAATAGAAATAAAATAAAAATAGTTTCTTACAGAATAAGACTGAATAACTGCCTACTGGAGATCTGCGATGTGCTCAATGTACTCCTGGTCCTGTGGAGTTTTCGGATCAAAACCTTAGCAAGCAATCTCAGGGTCGTCAATAAGCCACCTAATGAGCGGTAAAATGAAGGAGTAAAAGAAATATGCTAAAATAGTAGCCACATGCACAATTACATATAATATGCTAATGTCCGGTGTACTGAAATCATATTAAAAGTACAGTAATATTTACTACATGGTTGCATAACAATATAATTAATCCATACGAAGTCATATTATAAAGTTTCTATCATTCCATGTTTATTGTTAATGGTCTAGTTATTTGAAATTAATAGTTGGAGATAGGAATTTGTGTTTTAGGTGGATTCTGTACATACCCGGGACTACGACCCAATCACCTGGCACTGAATCAGGTCCTACTACTAGGTAATCAATAACAATAGCAGTGAAAACAGTGGAAACAATACGGGATGTCAGTCATCCCTCGAAACTCTGCAGTGGAACCGTCTTTCGGCTGCGCAACCTAAATCCTAAGTCTACCCAAAATACCAACACCATCTCCTTTATCAAATTTTCCATCCCCAGGTGCAAGTTATCTAATGATTATATCACCTAAGTTACTAGGCATGCACAATAACGATAACAATGGTTGTGTGACAATAAAACAATAGTTATTCCAGTGACTATGATAACATGATCCCTTTTTCAATATCTTTATAATCTAATATAATACGGTAATTACTACTATATAGTCAATATATAATATAAGAATCCAATGTCACATTTCTTTTCTGCAAACTTCAACAATTTTAATTACTTTTAGATATTTTCCAATAAATAACAATTCACAACTTTAATAATTCTATTTTTATTAATTAACTCAAACAGATTCTGAGCAATAGGAAATTAGTAATTTTAGAAAAATTAATAATTTTTTTATGTAAAACCAACACCTTATAATCTTACAATTTCTAAATAAATTTCTAAACTCTAGAAAATTCAATAATCAATTTACTAATTAGCCATTCAATGATAGCAATAAATAAACATCCCAAACTAAGCAAATAATATATATAAAGTGAGTAAAAGAACACTCACTTAGACTTATCACGAATTCATGTACCAATTTCTGTAATTCAAAGAAATCTACATTAAATACATTCCAATTAGAAATTTATTGAACTTTATATAAGATGTTCTAATTTGAGATTATTCAGTGTTTTAATCAAAAGTGGATGGTTCAAAGCTTAGAACAAGGTATGCCGATGTATTAGATTAATTCGGATTTTATTTTTTGATTTTTCTTGGGTTTAAATGGCTAAAAGCATAAAAATCTCTTAACGAGTCTGAATGTTACAATATCGGATTTTAACTTTGAATGAAGTAATTCTGTTCAATATGTTTAGTAAATGACACCAAAATTTAATAGTAACTTATAGAAGTCATATAAATTTTTATTTCCATTTTTATTTATTTTTTTGAAATTCCAATCTAACTATATGAATTGTTTTTTTAATAGATTAACGGGTCTGTTTTGCAGTCGGGTCAGGTTCAGGCAGACTGAAGTAACACAATGTGGGTTGGACTGGCTTGTAGCCTAGCTGGGCTGCCATTGTTCTTTTTTTCCTTTTCCACTTCTATTATTATTATTTTACTAATTTTGAATCTTACACAAAAAGAGTATTACAGCAAGAGACAGCCACAAAGCGACGCAAACGCGACCGTTTCACGACAAAGTGGTTGACCCACCTGCTGAGTCTTCTGCATGTGCTTCTGAATGGTAATTTTCTATCTCTTCTATTTTTAATTTTCTTTAAAATTTGTAATAGCACACTAATTCTAAATAACAACATTAATCTATTGATTGAAATTAAAAAAACAAATAGGCTTGTATTGAGGCATGTGTCTATTTCTTTTAAAATTTCAATTATCGCTGAAGAGAGCTGGAGATGAGGTAAGTCTGGATAGCATCTAGATTAGAAAATACTTGTGGTGATTTATTTACTTTGAGTAATCCTTATCTATTTCTTGCACACTTTTGCACTAAATCGACTTAAGGGCAAATCCTTAAATAAGATAAGTGGGAAAGTCATTACCTTCCCTTGCCCCACAAATCATCTCTATACTCACTAACCTAATCCTAATTTAAAATTGAGTGGACGTTGGCCATAGGGGCACCTCGGACCCATTAGGAGATTGACCTAAAGAAAAAGTTGTTAGAATTTAACTCTTACCAAATCGTTGACTAAGGTAGGGGATTGAGAGGCGAAACCTCAAAAATCAGTGATTTGACATAATTAGGCCCGACTTGACTGATATTTTCCACCAATCTTGCCACCGATTAGCTTGTGGTTAGAGTCTGCAATATAACTCTCATGGACAGTCTACCCAGTTAGGCGTCGTCTAAGTCTAAGGCCTACCCTAACTTAGGTTAGAATATTTTTTATGTTTTGTTTGTTTATGTGTTTTAACAATAGATTCTAACTATAATTTTTCTAACTTTAATAATAATCCATATTTTACTCAAACCTCTTTTAATTCAGATTACACCAAACCAGCATGGACTAACTTTCACCAATAAAATTTTAACTAACCAAGTATGCCAGGTTGGTCTCATCCTAATCAACACATGCCCTAACTAATTATTATAACCAAAATAATCATCTCTACTCTTTACCGAGTCGATAGGGATACAATGCCCTCAAGCCATACTGTCAACCACCTTTCCAACAATCATCGTCATATACTTCTTTTCCCAAGTAACCAACAGAAAAATCAATAGACTGGGAAAATAAGATGGAAAGCTTAGAAGAGTTTGAGCGACGACTTAGAAAATTAGAATATGCACGAGCCTGTCAAAATTTTCAATTTAAGATCCTCACTCTATCTTTCAAGTCCCACCACAACAAGAACCTACGGACTTAGATGAAAGTATGAAAAACGTGATTCAAGCCAAAAATTATGTTATCCAATCTATCAATAGGCCAAAAGCACAAATAAATCGTTTAATCAAAGATGGGAATAAGGAAACTCTAGCTAACATATTTTCGACCATTCTCGATTGCCCTAACCATATTGATAAGAACGAAGAATTATGGTGTCTTGAAGACTTTGATCAAGATTCAATCTCATCACACCAATTTGAACTTGACCAATCACAGCCTTTGCGCCAATTGGCAAGTTTTAACTTCAATGAGATTGAACTTGATTGCAAATGTGAATCCGATCCTTAATTTTATGATTTGGTTTCAAATTTTGAATATATGTTGACTTCGGTGTCCTTATTCGATTTGGACTCAATTCCTGAGCCTACATTAATTCCCGTACCCATATATTGTAAAATTGAACCACCTATTATGGATGGTCACATTCCATATAAGATAAATCATGAATGTGAATTAAGTTCTTTGATTTGGAACCCGCTCTTGAACTAGATCCAACTCTCGAACCTAAACTGAATTTTCAAGAGTTAGTATTATTTCAAGAGGATTTGGATAGACATACACCTCCAAAGGAGCAAGTTGAATCATATTGTGAGGATGAATGTGATAAAGATGAACTTTATTTCAAGCAAAATTTGAGGATGAATTTAATAAATTTTGTGAGGAGAATTTTGTTGAGAAGTTAAAGATTTCATCTAATCAGGTTGAGCCAGAAACTGGTTTTTCCGAGTCAATATTGGTTCCGAAACCTAATAGTCTTGAGCCCAAATCAATCACTTCAACAAATTATATTTTATTGTTGGACCGAGGTGTAGACACTTATGACTGTGAGATGGTTTTCTAAACTTGGGCTCAAGAATTTGGTTTTCTAAACTTGGGCATAAGAATTTATTGGACCGAAGTCAAAGAAAATAATATTTTGATTTATTGTTATAAATAATTAAGTTAATTTCAAGAAATGAAAAATTATAATTAGGATTTATTAATACTTGGTCAAAATAAGATTATTTATTTGACTTTTAGGTTTGGGAGGAAAAATTTGAAAAGTAATTTAGTCTTGATTTTTACCTTGATGAAATATGCATACTTTGTACCCTTACATACTTAGGATTCGAAAAGACTCTTGTGCCTAGAATATATATATATATATATATATATATATATATATATATATATAATATAAATAAACTAATATAATTATTGATTTGCTAGGTGCTTTGGCCTAAGAAAGCCTTCGTATTTACGCGAAAAGTAATTATATAAGTTTGAGAAAAAAAGAAAAAATATATAAATATAATATATGCACTAACACATCTAATAATCAATTAGTTAGGTATTAGGGCCTCAAGAAGTCTTGATACTTACACAAAAGAAAATTAGATGAGTTATACATATTAAAAAAAAAGAAGTGCTTAAAAGGCAACGAAATTGTAATACTTTGAACTTCTTTCAAAAAAAAAAGAGAAAAGGTTATATATATATATATTATATATATTATATATAATATATATATATATATATATATATATAAGACATAAGAGTTGAAGTTTCAAAATCCAAATCAAGATTCACGATCACTAAGGTGCATATGACTTAGGGTAAAATAATATACTAAATAAGAAAATCAGTTTTAATTCTAACCTAAATTGATAATAAATACTTGCATAGACACTAAGTATAGGAATGAATAATTGGGTGATCTTATGACTTATAAATTACTTGATTTTTGCAAAAATCTTTCAAATATTTTTCTCTTTCTAAATGAATTTTGAAATTCTAAAACATTTTTTTCTTTCTTTTACGAATTTTGTGGGTGTAATTCACTGAAACCCTCACGAGACAAAACTCGTCTTTTAGGAGTAACCTAGAGGTTTTAACTGCTCGTTGCACGTGTTAAGTGCAACCGTGATTCCTACAAAAGTGAGTTAGGTTAGATTATTTTTTTTAGTTTTGCTCAAAGACGATCAAAGGATAGGTGTGGGGGTGTGATTGCATCTAAATTTTCTATTATTATCATCATATTTACAAATTTATCCTTAATTATTCTTTATTTAACATTTCTATTTAACCCTCTTTTTTATTATAGTGTGTAATTATTAAAATGAGAAGATAAGGATACAAGAAGCTTCTATTTTATTCCTAATCCTATCTAAATTTGGATTTCAATTTAATTCAATTTGAAATCAAGAGAAGGAAAGGATATATCATCATCTTTAAAATTCAAATTAAAAATCAAAAGATTTATTTCTATAAGATGGATGGGATAAACCGAATCCTAATAGGGATAAGGAAGATAATTCAAATTAAATGGAGTTCAAAATCAATTCAGATTCGAATTCAGACTGGACACCTCTTAGTATTCGGATCATAACATTCGCTGTAGATATTCAATATAGATATTCAAATCTAATGATTAAAGAAGTTACAGAAAGAGGACTTAAAGAGATACAATTCTTATGTTGATTACTCTGTCCACTTTAGCCGACAGATGGGTCATATTCAGCAATCAATATATCAACTTGCTACAGAATTAAATTCTCGTATTGAATTAGGATTGAGTTAAATCATCTAATTTATATCCTATCGTGATTAGCTCGAGGCCTCTTTAAAGAGCTTAAATCTCTCATACTCAAGCATCTCCATATCAGATTTCATAACTTAGAATTTTTCTTTAGTGTCTCCCACTACTATTTCAATTCTAAGTTAGAATAAACTGATTGAGTCTTATGCATGGTTAAACTCTAAAAATAGCTAATACTCTTGAAGACACATGATGATACTGTTGGCCTGGAGGCCTTCCTCTCTAGTTTTGATAATGATTAACTCATGTAGTTATGTTTACTAATTATCTTGTGATTTTAGTTACAGATCATTGATCAATATTAGTTTGTGATTGCTTCAAAAAGATGAGTTTGGAAGCCTTCACATGGTGATTCCCGAGCCCGAGCGTCAAGATGATACATAGCCTTGCTCGTTGGATCACGGAGTTTGGACCGAGTCGACTTGAAGATGAAGATCGTCAAGAAGACTTAGGTATCCTATTTTAGTTTAGTGTGTTTTAGATCCATGTGTAAAGATAAGAATAGTTGATATGCTCAAGTGCACATCACACACAAGTTTTATGTTTGGATTTGGTTTTCATGAATAGTTTAGATCAAAACAAGTTTAAATGGTTTTTTATGTATATTAGATGTGTTCAATATACATACATGCTTCATATATTAAACAAACTTATTTTAATATGTCTATTCATATGTTTTAGGAAAAATCAGATTTCCTATTAAAAAATACAAGTTTGATTAAATACAAGTTTTGGCTTTTGGTAAAAATGTTTAAAATACAAAAATGGTTTCATATGCTTGATATTTGAGTTAAAATATTTATCACATGTTTATATATCAATGCAAAATGATAAAACTATTTTTGGGTATTTTTACAAGAGATAAAAGATTTTTAGAAATATTTTTTTAACAAGTGTTTCTGACCGAGAACTGTGCTGACAGACCAAGCCGGTCGACCGGGCGGTCGACCGACGTGCACAGACTTGTGCACGTCTGCTGGCACAGTGGGCCGGTCGGCCGGGCGGCTGACCGGATCAGAGAGCCTTGCTCTCTGTATCTGGGCGGTCGGCCGAGCGGCCGACCGGATCAGAGAGTCTGCTCTCTGTATCTGGGCAGTCGGCCGTGCGGTCGACCGGGTTGCCCCAACGGTCACTTTTCTGACCGTTGGCGGTCGGCCGGCTGGCCGACCGCTAGGCCTGTCAGGCTGACAGATCAGCCTAACGGCTAGTTTCTTGTTTGGCCTATAAATACCCCATCTCTTTAAGGTTTTAACTAAGATTTTTAGAGCTAAAATTTCCTGATACTTTCAGTGTTTTAAACAAGTTTTCAAAATAGTTTTTGTGCCAAAAAGCTTCATTCATTTGTTTTAAGTGTTTTGTTTTATTTCAAAGAAATTAGGTTTTGGGAATTGTTTTTGAGCTAAAATTTCTATATCATTTTTGGTGTTTTCCCAAGAGAATTTCTTTGATAAAACACTTAGTTTTTCCACACTTGAGCTATCACCTATCCTATTCTATTAGGATCTTGTTTTGTGGAAAAGAGAAAAGAAAGAGAGATTGTTTATGGTTGAAAGAAACCACTTGTTGTAAACACCCTTACTTTGTTGTATCCCTCTTTGGTAGAGGTTGATCGGGTGATTGATTTACTCCCTCTTTTGGTAGAGGTTGAGTTGGTTGGTTTGCTCCCTCTAGTGAGAGGTGGAGTTTGGTTTGTAAACCCTCTTCGGTAGAGGTGTTGGTTATTGTTTGGCTATGGGCCTACCCCTCGGTTGTGAGGCGGTGTTTGAGAGAGGAGTTCGGTACTCCCTTGTTGTAACAAATCCTCCTCGGTGGAGGTTCCCTCGGTAGGAGATAGTGGATTGTAAATCCTTCACGGTGGTGAAGGCGGGGATGTAGAGTTAGGGGCTCGAACCTCGAAACATATCTTGTTGTTAGCGTTTGATCCATTGTCTCTCTAACCCTCTCTCTATTTGTGTTGTGCATAGCATCATTCTTATTGTCATTCATATCATTCATATTTGTATTGTGCCTTGCATTGTTTCATATTGCCATATCTATTATATGCTTGTGTGTGTGCCTCACTTATACTTAACCACAAAAGCTTCATATAGCACCTCAACCCATATTTAGGGGAATCAAGAGGAGTTAGTCCAGAGCCCTTCACGGGGAATTTGGCTACACTTGTTGGTTGTATTAAGTGTGTTGCAATTATTGTTTTAAGCTTTCGCATTTAGCGCATTTAGTTTCTAGATTAGCATTATCACCTATTCACCCCCCCTCTAGGTGATTTACAATTGGTATCAGAGCCTACGCTCCTAATACTTAGGCTTAACATCCTAGGAGTGAGATCCTTTGTTTGCTAATCTATATTTGCATTTGCTTGTTTGCACACATATAGTTTACATCCATGGACTTCATGACCCCACCTATATTTGACCCTTCCAACATTAGTGTTTGGAAGATTAGGATGTCTGTTTATTTACAAACCCTAGGACATAAGGTTTACCTTGCCATTACCAAGGAATCCTACTTAGTGATAGCAAGCATATAGGGGCCAATGCACAAGCCCTTGAGGCCATTAGAAGCACGCTACCTAAAGAATATCTTATGCATGTTTCCAACCTTGATTCCGCCTTTGCAGTGTGGAACAAGTTGACAACCACAACCACCACCTCCGAGCTTCAATTGCAAATCCAACCGGAGGAACCTAGTGGAGAATCCGAATCTCAATGCTTCATGGTCCAAGGGAATGACTCCCTTGAGGTACAATCGGAAACTCAACTAGATAGTGATAGTTTTGATGCTAGTTCTTCATGTGATGATCATATTGATGCCCATGCTTTGAATGAAGAACTTTCTATTGTGTGTGAAAAATTGATTGAAAAATATAATGTTTTAAAAAGAAAAGTCTAGGCCTTAACAATGATAATAAAATTTGCTTTCTAGACTTGACATTGTTTTGCAAGAAAAAGAGGAGATTCTAATGAAAGGGATTCATTGAAATCTCAACTTGAACTTGCACTAAAAGAAAATGAGATTGTGAAAAATAAAAATGATTGTGAAAAAGTTTTAAAGAAAATGAAAACTTGTCTTCAAAAATTAATTTTGTTTTAAAAGAGAATGATTCTTTAAAAATAAAAATTGCATCTATTTCTAAAGATTTAGAAATTTGTTTAAAGAAAAATGAAGTTTTAAAAAATAAGATTGATTCACATGTTTGCCATACTAGTGTAGCTTCTTCATCTAGTCTACCTATTGCATGTACCTCTTCTTCTAGGATTAATGATGATTTTTGTTTGTTGAAGAAGAGAGTGGATTGTTTGGGCTCCACTTTGAGCCAATGTGCCAAGAGCCACACACGTTTGGAATCCTTGTTTCGAAAGAAACAAGTTCCATCTTTTCATGCACACCTTCTCCGGCATACACATGCTCCACACGGACACCATCACACCTTGTATGCTCATGTGTACACTTGTACACCTTGTGGACGTATAGGCCACCTTGCTAAATTTTGCTTTGATAGATTACATACTTCAAATTTAGCAACTAAATTTGTTTGGGTTAGAGAAGGTACTAACCCTCATGGACCCAAAAGACAATGGGTACCAAAGACCACCCCTCCTATTTTTGATGTAGGTGTGGACTCTCACATGACGTGAGAGTTACCGTACCTTGAAGTGGATGCGTTCCGAGCTTCATGGAAATCAAATGGATGCATCACTTTCAAGGGAAGTTTAGTGGAGAGGACCACCATGTTTTGGAGACAAGGAAAGTTGCCTTCTAGGTTTTGGTAACGATTCCTAACACCTAATTATTGTTTACATGCTTTTCATTTTATTCATTGTTTGTAGCATGTTTTGATGTTTATAGGTTATTATGATAATGCCATGTTTATTAGATCCTTGACATGCATGTATAGCCCTTTTTGAGACACCCATGTTATATGGACCCATATTTTGTGTTCTCACCATTTGTTTAGCTATCATGTTTATCATAGGTTTAATAACATGTGGATTTGCATAATAATCATGTTTTTTTTTATCATGATGATTTTTGTCTTGTTTATGATGCTTCATGCTTTGATTACTAGTTTAAATGTAAGTTTTCATTAAGATTAGGATTTATACTTGTACATATAGTGAGCCACAAATAAATCTATATATGTTTGAGTTTGAATTCTTATTTGAACCCATTAGATGTGCTAGTATAGTCTAGTTTAGATGATTCATACATTTTAGACTTGTATTCCCATTCTTGAATTTATTTTATGTGTATGAGTTTTCATTTCATGTATAGGTGTATTTTTGCCAAACTTTAAGATATACATGTATACCCCTTGAGTCTTTTGCCCTTCATGCAAATCTATATATATGGACTCAAATTGTGTTTAGGGTATGTATGTATACTTCTTGTGTTGACAAATCATACATATACCTTGAAATGAAAATTATTTTAATGGAAATTTAGTTTTTCATGTTTCCATGTGTTTATGTTTAACTTCATGTATATGTCCATTTTATCCAAATTATTGTTATACATATACATCCTTTTGAGCCACGTGCCTTCATGCATATATTTTTGTGGACTCATTGTGTTTGGATATGTATGTATACTTTAATTTGTATAGGACATACATATACCTTGAAGATTAAATAGTTTTGATGATTTTCATGTTTTCTTGTTTCAAGGAATATTGAGCTTATTGTCTATCTTTCATGATTATGATCTTCACATTGTATTTGTACACTCACTTTTATTGTTCACTCATGTGTTTGTTTTCATGAGTCATATTTATGCTTAATTGAATTAGAGTGTTGACTATCATGTGGATTTCATGTTTATGAAAAATAATTTTATTTTATTCCTTACTTGAAGGATTTCGTACTAGTTTACAACTTTTTCTTATAACTAGTTGCGATATTCTTCATTTGGTAGAGTTTTTCAAACAAAGCTTATTTTCAAATCTATTTTTGAAAACCCCTACCATCGAAGGGCGATTGGATGGGAGATCATGCTCATGTATGCTTTATATTGAAAATCATTTTAAACTTGAACATGGTTGGGTGGTAGTTATATGATGTATACACTTGATCATTATTGTTGTTTCAATTGGTATCATTGAATTCTTTCAATTGGTATCAATCTTGACATTTCTTGTATACTCATATATGTTTGTATGTATGTATGCCTTCATTTCAAAGAATATCAATTTCAATTGGTATTTAATTTCATACATATATATGTTTGTGTTTATGCTAAGTTTGAGTTTTAACCTTGTTTCAATTGATTCAATTTTCAATTGGTATCTTATTTCAAGCCTATGCATGTGTTTTGTTGGTAATTGATAAAGGGGGAGAAAATTCGATTTTCATGTTTACAATTGGTATTTGTATTTTCATTCCCTTGCTTTATGATAGAAAATAAAAATTTAATTGATATCATATACTTAAAAAGAAAAATACTCTCTTTTGATGTCAAGATGTTTATTTGATGTTTATTTGAATGTTTTAAAATTTGGTATCTCAAAATTTTGTTTTAAAAAAAAAATTAAATACAAAAGTTTTGATTTTTATTGCATATATGCAAGGAGAGCTTAACATCTCTTCTACATATAGATTCATGATGAGTGTATCTTGTATTAAAGAGCTTGACAATCTCTTCTTTATATGGTACACGTGTGTAGGGGGAGCTTCACATCTCCTCTTATGCATTGCATAATGTACGTTATGTGAATTAGGGCTTGTCATCCCTCCTTCATGTAATGTATCTATGTAGGGAAGCTTCACATCTTCCTCTTCATGAATGTATATCACATATACCATTTATTTATTGATCTTTGTTTACTTTTAAATGGTATCAAGATATTACTTTGACATATTTTCAATTGATACCTTAATTGATTGTCACCCCTATTTGGTTTTTGTTTTTATTTTAGATAAAAGGGAGAACATTGTCTTTATTAACCCTTTTGTTGATTCGTTGTTTCGAACAAAAGGGGGAGAAAAATTTATTGATTTGGTTTTGCTTTTACTCCTTATTGATGATTGTTTTCTTGTATTAAAAAGGAGGAGAAGATTTTGTTTTGTTTTAGTTTTTACCTCTTTGTTGATGATTGACAAAAAGGGGGAGAAAGATTTTTAGTTTGATTGTGTTTTATATATGCATATTGATGTTTTGCATATATTAAGTTTAATTTAGTTTAATTTTAATTGGTATCTAGAGCATATTTTGTTTTTGAACATCTCATTGGTGTCTAGAGCCTTTTATTGTTTATGCATGATTATGCATTGTTATTCATTGCATATTTATTGTTTATTTGTTTATGCATGAGTTAAGGAGGAGCTTCTTTGAAGCTTAACTTTAATCCATGCATATATAACTCCATGAGTTTTGTCATCATCAAAAAGGGGGAGATTGTTGGCCCTGAGGCCTTCCTCTCTAGTTTTGATGATGATTAACTCATGTAGTTATGTTTACTAATTATCTTGTGATTTTAGTTACAGATCATTGATCAAGATATTAGTTTGTGATTGCTTCAAAAAGATGAGTTTGGAAGCCTTCACATGGTGATTCCCGAGCCCGAGCGTCAAGATGATACATAGCCTTGCTCGTTGGATCATGGAGTTTGGACCGAGTCGACTTGAAGCTGAAGATCGTCAAGAAGACTTAGGTATCCTAGTTTAGTTTAGTGTGTTTTAGATCCATGTGTAAAGATAAGAATAGTTGATATGCTCAAGTGCACAACACACACAAGTTTTATGTTTGGATTTGGTTTTCATGAATAGTTTAGATCAAAACAAGTTTAAATGGTTTTTTATGTATATTAGATGTGTTCAATATACATACATGCTTCATATCTTAAACAAACTTATTTTGATATGTCTATTCATGTGTTTTAGGAAAAATCAGATTTCCTATTGAAAAATACATGTTTGATAAAATACAAGTTTTGGTTTTTGGTAAAAATGTTTAAAACACAAAAATGGTTTCATATGCTTGATATTTGAGTTAAAATATTTATCACATGTTTATATATCAATGCAAAATGATAAAACTATTTTTTGGTACTTTTACAAGAGATAAAAGATTTTTAGAAATATTTTTTAACAAGTGTTTCTGACCCAGAACTGTGCTGACAGATCAAGCCGGTCGACCGGGCGGTCGACCGACGTGCACAGACTTGTGCACGTCTGCTGGCACAGTGGGCCGGTCGGCCGGGCGGCCGACCGGATCAGAGAGCCTTGCTCTCTGTATTTGGGCGGTCGGCCGAGCGGCCGACCGGATCAGAGAGTCTGCTCTCTGTATCTGGGCGGTCGGGCGTGCGGTCGACCGGGTTGTCCCAACGGTCACTTTTCTGACCGTTGGCGGTCGGCCGGCCGGCCGACCGCTAGGCCTGTCAGGCTGACAGATCAGCCTAACGGCTAGTTTCTTGTTTGGCCTATAAATACCCCATCTCTTTAAGTTTTAACTAAGATTTTTAGAGCTAAAATTTCCTGATACCTTCAGTGTTTTAAACAAGTTTTCAAAATAGTTTTTGTGCCAAAAAGCTTCATTCATTTGCTTTAAGTGTTTTGTTTTATTTCAAAGAAATTAGGTTTTGGGAATTGTTTTTGAGCTAAAATTTCTATATCATTTTTGGTGTTTTCCCAAGAGAATTTCTTTGATCAAAACACTTAGTTTTTCCACACTTGAGCTAACACCTATCCTATTCTATTAGGATCTTGTTTTATGGAAAAGAGAAAAGAAAGAGAGATTGTTTGTGGTTAAAAGAAACCACTTGTTGTAAACACCCTTGCTTTGTTGTATCCCTCTTTGGTAGAGGTTGATCGGGTGATTGATTTACTTCCTCTTTGGTAGAGGTTGAATTGGTTGGTTTGCTCCCTCTAGTGAGAGGTGGAGTTTGATTTGTAAACCCTCTTCGGTAGAGGTGTTGGTTGTTGTTTGGCTACGGGCATACCCCTCGGTTGTGAGGCGGTGTTTTAGAGAGGAGTTCGGTACTCCCTTGTTGTAATAAATCCTCCTCGGTGGAGGTTCCTCGGTGGGAGATAGTGGATTGGAAATCCTTCACGGTGGTGAAGGCGGGGATGTAGAGCTAGGGACTCGAACCTCGAAACATATCTTGTTGTTAGCGTTTGATCCATTGTCTCTCTAACCCTCTCTCTCTATTTGTGTTGTGCATAGCATCATTCTTATTGTCATTCATATCATTCATATTTATATTGTGCCTTGCATTGTTTCATATTACCATATCTATTATATGCTTGTGTGTGTGCCTCACTTATACTTAACCACAAGAGCTTCATAGAGCACCTCAACCCATATTTAGGGAAATCAAGAGGAGTTAGTCCAGAGCCCTTCACGGGGAATTCGGCTACACTTATTGGTTGCATTAAGTGTGTTGCAATTATTGTTTTATGTTTCCGCATTTAGCGCATTTAGTTTCTAGATTAGCATTATCACCTATTCACCCCCCTCTAGGTGATTTACAGATACGAACTGGTCGATTATTTTCTAATACTTTTCAATGGTTTTCTTATTCTATACTTAAATATACTTGATAGTTTAATGCTGGTTATTCCTCTTATTCTATACTAGGGAAACTTTGAATGTTTAATGTTAGGTCTTGGTTAGTGATTATTTCAAATAGGATTATTTTTCACCTTATGTCTCTTTCTTGAATTAAATGCAACTCCTTAGATATAACTGCTATGATCCAAAATGAAATTTAATCTTGCATAGGTTAGTAAGTTAGTGGTGGTAGATGATTAGTAATTCATCTTTCTTCTTTCTAAAATCAAAACCCTGATCCAACTCTATTTATTCTTTATATCTCTTTGACTTAACTTAGATTTTTATTTTTTATTTTAACCCAAAGAAGAACAGCCTACCCAATCTAGTTTATAAAAGATACCGAAAAACTTCTATCACATTCCTCCATATAGATTCGACCCGCTTAGCCCTTGCTACTATGGTTATTGCGAAAGGTAGAGACACACTTTCATCCAGATAACATCATTCTAACTCTTAATTTATCTCTGTGTTTTTCCCACAATCATAGGGGTATTTGATTGACATCATTTTATATCATTTTTATACTCTTATTTATCTATATTTTTGTAAATAAATAATGCTACTCAGGTACATTTGAGTTGATTTGCAGGGAACAGATACATGAAGAAAGATGAAAAAAAGAAAGAGGAATCTGATCACTTTCAGCAGTGAAAGCACGCAATTTGTAAAAAATTAAGGTTACTTTTCAAGTATGTTGTGGTATTTAGTAATACTTTTGGCTACAGAATTCCGAATAAGATCATTCAGGATGTGTACAGAAAGAGAATTTGAATATCTACAACTATTATGTTGAGAGATTTTACTAATTCAACCATCTGCCTGTCCGTAAAAGTCATAGAGTATACTGCTATTATTTAAATAGAGCTGAAGCGCAATTCTTAAAAAATGTAGTGGTTGAATGCAAATATTTTTCTTTTTCTGAAGTTTATATTCTGAAATTATTTGTAAACCAGTAAGAGAACTCTTTCATTAGATATTTGCATCCTTATTATCTTTTTACTGATATTGGATGGGAATTAATTCACTAGAGTACATTTGTAAAGGTGGGGTGGAAATATCATTTTGTAATGACTGTAAATGCCAAGAGAACAGCCGGGAAAAACTTGGTGGTGAGATTTCGCTCCGATTTTAATTAACCGCAAGTACACGATTTGATCATTTGCAGTACTTGAAGGTCGATCAACAGGGACAAGTATTCTTTAAGGTTCCTAACACTATTTAGGCGGATCGAGAGAAAAGGGCGGGGAATGAGATATCAATTAACGTATTAAACAAAAGGAATCATGCAACCTAGAGTGGAATCCCTTAAACTACTATATCATGTGTGTTTGTCTCTCAATACAAATATATTGTACTTCACTAGTTCCATATCTTTAACAAGCATTTTAATCTAGAATTTTAATCTTAAGCACAATATATTATTTCAATCTGGTATTTCATCAAAGATAAGTTAAATAAATTGCGAACCTGGAAAAATAAATTCTAAGCATAGAATATTGATCTTTAATACATATTTTGTTAAATTTCTAAATATCTAAAAATTAAAATCCATTAATTCGAAATCAATTAATGCATGCTTTGCTTTCTAAACGAAAGATTTATCCGCCAACTACAATTTAGTAGTCTCGGTTCATCACCCTAGGCGCATGAAAGAAAATCTAGTAACACATATTAACTATCATAACAAAATATTCTAAACAAAAACATGAATAATATCTAACAATATTTCCTAAACACAAGCTCTAAATTTAATTAACTAAACTATATTAGTAAATTAATTAAAACTGAAAAGAGGGTGAGAAGTAACGTTGGCTGCCCCCTTCAATCTGGCCGACGACACGCGTCGTTGAGCAGCACGACCCATCGCCGTTGCCTCTTCACGCACAGCACGAGCCGGACACCTTGCCAATAATTTCATCCAAAAAACAACAGGATAGAGATTCAGAGTATAATCAAAACAACGCAGAACAAAAGTATACTGAAGATGATAGTAAAATAATTTAATATGGAAAAAAGGGTGCGGCCCCCATATTTCAGCTGCCCTCAGCCGAGGCAGTTCCCTTTGCTTTTATAGCCTTTGCAAAGTGATATTTCCACCCCCACCTTTACAAATATACTCTAATGAATTAATTACCCTCATCAAGAAGATAATAAGGATGCAAATATCCAAATGAAAGAGACCTCTCAGTTGTTTAAAAATAATTCAAAATATAAAATTTGGAAAAAGAAAAAGATTTTCATTCAACCCCTTCTATTTTCAAGAATTGTGCTTCAACTCCATTTAAATGACAGTAGTACACTTATATGACTTTTACGGGCTGGCAGATGGCTGATTTAGAAAATCTCCTAGCATGAAACTTATAGATATTCGAATTCTCTTTCCGTAAACATCTTGAATGATTTTATCAGGATTCTGAAGCTAAAGTTTTGACTAAAATACCACGACATATTTGAAAATGAACCCTCAATCAAAGTGCGTGCTTTCACTGTTGAAAGTGAGTGGATTCCTCTTTTTTTGTTTTTCTTTCTCTATATATCTATTCTCTGCAAATCAACTCAAATATACCCGAGTAGCATTTCTTATATACAAAAACATAGATAAATAAGAGTATAAAATGATATAAAATGATGTCAATCAAATACCCCCACCCTATTTTTTGCCAGTCCTCGAGCAAAACAAATAAAAGAAGAACTAAGCTAACATAAGATAACTCACTTTTATAAGAATCATAATTCCGCTTAGCACATGCAACAAGCCGTTAAACCCATAGGTTACCCTAGAAGCCAAGTTTTGTCTCGTGAGAATTTACATTGAATATACCTACAAAATTCATGAGAGAAGGAGATTAAGAAATAAATTAAAGAAAAATAAAGATAACCAAAAATTAAGGAAAAAATTATTTTTTTATCTACTAAAGTTAACTAATTAGCAAGATCATAAGTATCCAAAAAGTTTCATTTTCAAGTTAAATCTCAATTCAAGAAAACATATTGTCTATAAAATAAAGGCTCAAATCCAAAATTTTACACCACCTATCCGAAGTCTCAGATCTTATACATCATATGATCATAATTTAGTTTTTAAGCTTGAGAATATTTGACTCCAACTTTCATACTTATTTTGTAATAATCATTTTTTTCTCTCTCTGTTTTTAAACACTTTTAACTATTTGCGTAACTACCGAGGCTTCCTGAGGCCAATGCACTTAACTAATTGATAATCAAAATTGTTATGCTTTTATGGTGTCTTGTCCATTAGACTTTCTCAGCTACTCATGTAACGAGCTTTAAGTGAATAATACCAAACCAATGGTCTTAGGGCATTAAGTGTAGAGATAACTCCTAAGAACTTAATTACTCAAGCAACTGAGGCCACAAGACAAGACTTAATTAATACATATATTATATCATTTTTTTAACCATATTTTTAAAGTATTCTGGTTGTATTCAATATCCTAAGCCTATGAACTAATAGTGTAAATATTGTTGGGTACATAATCATTTAAACTAAATCTAGATGATATGTCAGTTTTTAAATTCTACTCTTTACTTTAAGACTCTATGGCTCTTTCATCTTGATTTTACCTTTAAAAACCACTGATGGATACTAATTCACTTACATACTAGTCAGCTATTTGTAAATTTGTTTTCAAAAATTTTCTTTTTTTAAAATTTTTCAATTTTTAAACCAAAATAAAGGCTTAAGAAAGAATAGAAATAGAAAGAAAATAAAATAAGTGAATCTCCCCCATACCTAAATCGTGCCATGTCTTCAAGCACATATACAAATGTAGAAATAATAGCATGTAATACACACATCCACATATGTGCACACAACCAAAGAATAAAGCATCCAATTCATGTATACATGAGTAAAATATGTGAAATACAATATGCTAGAATTAGAAACCACTTACAGTGTACTATAGAACCTAGATGCCGAAACAACAAAAATACTTCTTGTAAGTGGTGGATGCATCCTTACTTGTCCTATATAACTTATAATAAACTCGGCACATAGGTTAGAGAAAGAGATAAATAAAAGACTCACTAAAACTGACTCGACTAACTAAAAAAAAAATAAAAATTCTCACAAACCAAAAGAAAATAAAACAAATATATATATGTGTGTGTGTGTGTGTACAACTCCACATCTCCCCCATACCTTGATCTTTCTAGGTCTACTCCCTCTAGCTCGCTTCCCATTCTAGTGGGTTCTCTTCATTGGACAAATTAGAGATGTCAATCTCTTTGTCATCTTTAATTTCATTCTCTCCAATTTGTTCTTCACCTTCCTCACTCTCCTCCTATTCTTCTTCCCACTTTTGCTCTTAAAAAAATCATCATCGTTACTCATCTTAGTTGGAGCGTCCACAACATTAATGTTGGCCTAAAGGCCCATCACTCTAATTATGATGATGATTAACTCATGTAGTTATAATACTAATGATCTTGTATTTGATTAGTATCAGATATTTGATCAAGATCTTAGTTGGTGTTTAGTATCAACAAAGGATTTAAAGTCAAAATTTTTAGAGCTACCACGTGTTGGTTCAAGAGCTCGCGCATCAAGATTGCATCAAGTACTTAAGAGGAGTCTAACTCATTGGACCAAGGTTTGAACCAAGTAGAGAAGGAGAAAAAGACCTTCAGGAGAAGATTTCCAAGAAGACTTGTGTTATGATTGTAAGTGTCAAGATTTTATTTTTAGATAAAATGTAAAGGATAGATTAGTTGGTAGATTGATCAAGTTCATATACACTCACACACAAGATTTATATGTGTTTTCATAAAAGAGTTTTCGTTTTGAAAAATACTGGTTTGATTTTTAAGATTTAAGCTATACATGTATTTTATCAAAACTTAATTTAGAACTTATTGTCAAAAAACATAGATATTTTATCATATATGTGTAGTGGATCATATCCATACACACTAAGCTCTAAAAGTGTTTAGAATATCTTGTTTTGGTATTTGAAAAAGTTTTGAAAAAATCATTTTGAAAAAATACAGGTTTTTGTTTACGGCAAAACTTCTATATTACAAAATAGCTCAAATTGTTTATAATTGTTTTGATTTTTAATCAAACATGTTTGTATTTAAAATTAGATCAATGAACTTATTTTTGTAGAATTTATGAGAATTTATGGGATATTGAAGGAAAAAAGACCGAGTTTTTAATCCCTTAAAAATTGTTAGACTGGCCTTCTGCCGGTCGACTGATCTAGAAGGCGATCGATCACTCCGGTCGACTGATATACATAAACGTGTACAGTAAGGGCCGGTCGACCGACAGAGAGTCTCTGCTCTCTATAATGGCCCTGGTCGACCGGGCGGTGACCGCTAGGTCTAAGCCCAGTTTTCGGTCGACTGGCCGGTCGACCGAGTTTCCCAACGGTCAAAAATCCGACCATTGGCAGTCGACCGGGCGGTCGACCGACATCAGGATTTTCCTGCTGTGTTGTCCCCAACGACTAGTTTTTTGTAGCCTATATATTGGGGACCCCTTGGGCTATTTTCTACAAGATTTGAAGAGAGTTTTTGGGCTAGTTTTTCCTACCTATCTCAGTGATTTTCTCCACATGTTTTAGAGCGAATATTTCTAAATCAAAAGGAGAGTTTATCAAGAGTTTTTCAAAAGTGATTTCTTGAGTTTTTCGCCACCAAATCAATCCTAGTTTTTTCACACACAACTTGAGCTATCCATTGCTATATAAATCCTATAAGGATCTTTGTTGTGAGAGTATTTTAGGTGATCAAAGTGTTGTTATAACCAAAGAGTTCTACTTTGTATTTGAGGAGGCGGACTTGCAGGTTCGCGTTGTTTCGAGTTCTAGTGAGAGCTCGGTATAGAGGTGTGACCTCGGCAAGCTAGTGTGCTTGCGGTGTGTAGTTCTTGCGGGAATAAGAGGGAGAATAGTGAGTCCAGAGTTCCACTGTGAACTCGTTGTAGGTGTTGCGGCACTGAGTGATCCGGTGGGATCGATTTTAGTGAAAATCTTTCATAGTGTTGAAGGCGGGGACGTAGAGCAAGTGTGCTCGAACGTTGAAACAAATCTCCTGTGTTTGTGATTGCTCTCTCTATCTCTTACTTGTGTTTATATCTTGCATGCTCTTATTGTTCATATTCATTACTTGCTTGATATACTTGTGCTTATATTGATATATGCTTGGGAATTGTTTGCTTACACTTGTATTCAACCAAGAAAGCCATAGCGGCACCTCAACTCTTATCTGGAGGAATCTTGAGGAGATAGTCCAGAGCACTTCACCGAGAATTCAGCTATACTCTTGTATTATACTTATTGTGTTTAGATTAATAGTATTTAGTTTGCAAAAATAATTTTAATTTCGCATTAATTCATCATTAGATTAGCTAGTCACCTATTCATCCCCCTCTAGGTGATTTCAATTGGTATCAGAGCTTGGTGCTCTTGATTTAGGTCTAACAACCTAGAGTTAAAGATCCTTATTTTGGCTAATCACAATATTTATACGCACACATGGATTTCATGTCACCTCCCACTTTTGATATTCTTAACATCCAAACTTGGAAGTTTAAGATGTCAATGTACCTCAAAGGCCTAGGTATTCATGTCTATTTTGCCACTATTAAAGATTCATATTGTTTAAATGGTAAACATCTTGAGCCTAACTCAAAAGCCCTTCATGCTTTAAGATCTACCTTAAATGATGAATATTTATCTAGGGTTGCTAATTTTCTTTCGACTTTTGTAGTATGGAACACTATAGTCTCCCTTGGCGAACAAAGTAATACTATGCGGGGAGCAACTCGGATGGTGAAAGTGATGCTTTCAGCTTGTGCTACATGGTCCAAGGGGATAACCCTCTTGAGGTAAACTCCGAATCCGAGCTTGATGAGTATGTTGACTCGTCATATGATGATCTTGCTTCATTTTGTCAACTTCTTGAAAAATATGACTTGCTTAAAAAGGATAATAAGAAATTGAAAAATAAATTTGATTCCATGTTAACAGAAAAGGATTCCTTTCAAAATAAATTTACATGTATTTCAAAAGAAAATGATATGTTGAAAAAGGATAACATTTCCTTGACTTCTAAATTAAATGATCTTTGTGAAGGAAATACTTCTTTGAAAAATAAAATTATTATAGTGAAAAAAAAAAGTAAATTGCTTTGAAAGAAAACAACTCTTTAAAAAGAAAATTTATTTTAAAAGAAAAAGAAAATATTTCTAAAAAGAAAAAGAGTGTTGATTCTCATTATCACCACGCTTTTCATGCTACTATTGATAAAGTGAGATTCAATTTTTGAAAAATAGAATAGATTGTTTGAGCTCAACTTTGAGCAATTGTGCATTTAATCATAATAGATTAGAAACCTTGTTTCAAAAAGACATGCTCTACATGTTCATGCACATCACTCACGATATACATATGCATACTTTACACATCATGATCACACTCACTCTCATGTGCATTTTAGAGTGTACAAATGTACATATTGTGGTCACAATGACCATTTAGCAAAGTTTTGTTATAATAAGATAAATTCTTTAAATTTTGCTAATAAAATGCTTGGGTTCCAAAAATGCTAACCCTGTGGACCCAAAGAAAATGGGTACCAAAATCTCCACCTCTTGTGTTTGATGTAGGTTGGGCTCTCACATGACGTGAGAAATTTGGTACCTAGGTGGTGGATGCATGGGCTAGATGGACATACAATTGATGCATCACTATCAAGGAAGTTTGATGGGAGGGCCACCATGATTTGGAGATATAGAGATGTGCTTTAATGGTTTTGATAACTATCTCTAACTCCTTATTTGTTTACATGCTTTTATATTATTGAGTTTTAGCATGTCGTTCATGATTGTTATTAAATGCCATGTTATTTAGACTTATGACATACATGTATAGTAATTGAGATACACCCATGTTCATATGGATCCATATTTTTTTTCTCATTTTAGTTTAGTTATTGTGTATATCATTACTCTAAAATATATGCATTTACCTTAATAATCATGTTTGTTTATGATTTTGCACTTCATGTTTTGATTACATATTTAAATATAAATTTTCATTAAGACTTGTGTATATACTTGTGCAAGTAGTGAGTAACAATTGATTCTTATATGTTTATACTTCATTGCTCATTTGTTCTCATTACATGTACATGTATAACCTAGTTTTGATGATTCCCTCATTTACACTTGTTTTCATATTCTTATATATGTTTGCTTTATGTATATGTAATTTTTGTTCAAAACTAATAAATATACATGTATACCCTTGAGTCTCTTGCCTTCATGCAAATACTATTATGGACTCTTTTTGTATTTAGGATATATATGCATATTTATAGTTTTTATAAAACATACATTTATCTTAAAGTTTGGTTTTACTGAGAAAAATTAACTTTTATAATTTTCATATTTTTGATAAAAGAAATTCATGCCTATTTTGAGCTTTATTGATTACTTTCATGAAAATACTATTCACATCATTCTTGTGCACTCACACTTTATTTGTTTACTCATGACATTATTTTCATGAGAATTTTTGAGCTTTATAGATTTTGAGTGTCAATTTTTGTGTATTTAGTATGATTCATGAGATATATATATAATTTGCTTTCATATTTGAAGGATCTTTAATTAGGTTTTCAAAAATTATTGTAATTAGTTATTTATTCTTCAATAGGCAGATTTCAAATTTTATAAAATATTTTCAAACTCTTATTTTTGAAAACCCCTACCAACCTTTAAGGGCGGATGGTTGGGTGATCATGCCTTGTATGCTCTATTTGAAAATCTTTTATCATGTGCAAATTAGAGTGGATAGTTATGAGTTATACACATGAACTTCAGGAAATTTTATTTTTATATACTCATATATGTTTTCTTATATATGTATGCTTCAAATTTCAAATAATATCAATTTCAATTAGTATTTTCATTTTCATACATATATATGATTTAATTGTGCTTGATTTACAATATCCTTACATGTTTAAAGCACAAATTATGTTTATGTTAAGCTTGACTTAAATCTTGATTTCAATTGGTATCTCAATTAGTCTTTTAATGAGCTTATGCATTATTTTCAATTTGTATTTCAATTGATATCAAAATATACTTCATATTTTATCTTTTAATTGATATCAAAATTTACAATCCACTTCAATTGGTATCAATATGTTTCAAATTTAATTGGGTTTCGATTTCAATTGGTATCAAAATGTACAAATATTTCAATTTCAATTGGTGTCAAAAATTTCCAATTTCAATTGGTATCAAAAATATTTTACCTTGTATTTGGTATCAAAATTTATTATATATTTCAATTGGTATCAAATGTAATATATTTTACTTTCATTGGTATCATATTTCAAAAATCTTCAATTGGTATCTTAAAATTTTACCTGTTTACAGTGCTACCAAAATTTTGTTTTAAGAAATTTTAAATTTTTGCTTTAAGCATTATCAAAATTTGTTGATATGTATTGCCTATATGCAAGGGGAGCTTAACATCTCTTCTATATATAGCTTCATGTTGAGTGTATCTTGTAATGAGAAGCTTGACATCTCTTCTTTATGTGATACACGTATGTAGGGGGAGCTTAACATCTCCACTTCTGCATTATATATTATGTTTTATGTGAGTTAAGATTTTGTCATCTCTTCTTCATGTAATGCATGTATGTAGGGAAGCTAATTTACCGTCTTCCTCTTCATGAATGTATATCGTATATATATCTTTATCGTTGATTTGTTTTTCACCCCTTTGTTGATGATTGACAAAAAGGGGGAGAATGATTTTGAGTTTATATATGCATATTTAGAAATTGAGTTTATGCATATATTGAGTTTATGCATATTCGATATTTTATATTTATACAAAAAGGGAGAGTAGGATTTTGAAAGTTTAACAAAAAGGGGGAGAAGATTTTTGGAGAGAAGAATTTTTGGTTGATGCATGTTTCTCTCACCTTGTTTATGCATATATATATATTTGTTTAGTTTTATGTACCTTATTGAATATCAATTTGTTTATTGTTATGCATGAGTTAAGGGGAGCTTCTATGAAGCTTAACTTTAATCCATGCATATATAACTCATGAGTTTTGTCTTCATCAAAAAGGAGGAGATTGTTGGCCCAAAGGCCCATCACTCTAGTTTTGATGATGATTAACTCATGTAATTATAGTACTAATGATCTTGTGTTTAATTAGTATTAGATATTTGATCAAGATCTTAGTTGGTGTTTAGCTTCAACAAAGGATTTAAAGTCAAAGTTTTGGAGCTAGCACGTGTTGATTTAAGAGCTCGTGCATCAAGATTGCATCAAGTACTCAATAGGAGTCTGGCTCATTGGACCAAGGTTTGGACCAAGTCAAGAAGGAGAAAAAGACATTCAAGAGAAGATTTTCAAGAAGACTTGTGTCATAGTTATAAGTGTCAAGATTTTGTTTTTAGATAAAATGTAAATGATAGATTAGTTGGTGGATTGCTCAAGTTCATATACACTCTCACACAAGATTTATATGTGTTTTCATAAAAGAATTTTTGTTTTGAAAAATTCGGTTTGATTTTTAAGATTCAAAATATACATGTGTTTTATCAAAAATTAATTTAGAGCTTATTATCAAAAAACATAGATATTTCATCATATATGTGTAGTGGATCATATCCATACACACTAAGCTCCAAAAGTGTTTAGAATAGCTTGTTTTGTATTTGGAAAAGTTTTGAAAAAATTGTTTTTAAAAAATACAGGTTTTTGTTTAAGGTAAAACTTCTATATTACAAAAATAGTTCAAAATGTTTGAAATATGTTTTGTTTTTAATCAAACATGTTTGTATTTCAAAGTATATCAATGAACTTATTTTTATAGAATTTATGAGAATTTATGAGATTTTATTAAAGGAAAAATATCGAGTTTTTAATCCTATAAAAATTGTTGGATTGGCCTTCTGTCGGTCGACCGGATGGTCGACCGATCCAGAAATCAGTCGACCGCTCTGATAGAGACTCTCTGTCGGTCGACCGTACAGTCAACCGACAGAGAGTCTCTGTTCTCTGTAAATGTCTCTGGTTGACTGGGCGGTTGACCGCTAGGTCTAAGCCCAGTTTTCGGTCGACCGGCGGCCGAGTTTCCCAACGGTCAAAAATTCGACCGTTGGCGGTCGATCGGGCGATCGACCGACAGTAAGATTTTCCTTCTGTGTTATCCCCAACGGCTAGTTTTTAGTAGCCTATATATTGGGGACCCCTTGGGCTGTTTTTTATAATATTTGAAGAGAGTTTTTGGGCTAGTTTTTTCTACGTACCTCAGTGGTTTTCTCCACATGTTTTAGAGCCAATATTTTCAAATCAAAGGAGAGTTTATCAAGAGTTTTTCAAAAGTGATTTCTTGAGTTTTTCACCACCAAATCAATCCTAGTTTTCTCACACACAACTTGAGCTATCCATTATTATATCAATCCTATAAGGATCTTTGTTGTGAGAGTGTTTTAGGTGATCAAAGTGTTGTTATCACCAAAGAGTTCTACTTTGTATTTGAGGAGGCGGACTTGCGGGTTCGCGTTGTTTTGAGTTCTAGTGAGAGCTCGGTGTAAAAGTGCAACCTCGGCAAGCTAGTATGCTTGTGGTGTGTAGTTCTTGCGGAAACAAGAGAGGGACTAGTGAGTCCAAGGAGTTCTAGTGTGAACTTGTTGTAGGTATTGCAGCACCGAGTGATCCGGTAAGATTGGTTTTAGTGAAAATCTTTCATAGTGTTTATGGCGGGACGTAGAGCAAGGTGCTCGAACCTCAAAACAAATCTCTTGTGTTTACGATTGCTCTCTATCTCTCACTTGTGTTTATATCTTGCATGCTCTTATTGTTCATATTCATTACTTGCTTGATATAATTGTGCTTATATTGATATATACTTAGGGATTGTTTGCTTACACTTGTATTTAACCAAGAGAGCCATAGCGGCGCCTCAACTCTTATCTTGAGGAGTTAGTACAGAGCCCTTCACCTGGAATTCGACTACACTCTTGTATTATACTTGTTGTGTTTAGCTTTATAGTATTTAGTTTATAAATAGTTTTAATTCCACATTAATTCATCATTAGATTAGCTAGTCACCTATTCATCCCCCTCTAAGTGATTTCAATTAATTCTCAGAAATTTGAGCTCATCCTTGAACATCATCTTAAATTTAGATCAATAATTTTCTTTGGAGGTGTGTAACTGATTTAATTCATCCAACACATAAGTTCATCTTAAAAAAGGTTTTCAAAACATTGGTCAATTCGAGATTCTTGATTGGTATTGTCAAAAGTTTGTTCATTGATTGGCTCATCAAATGTGAAGATACTCAAATTGAATTTCCTTTTCTTAAAGAAAACTCTAGACTTAAGATTCTCAACGCGTATTTCCTCACCACTATGATCGTACTTATCCTTAAAATTTTCATTAACAAATAACGACTCATCATCCATGCATACATCCTCACAGTTTTGCTTAATGTGCTCTTTTTTTTCATATGATTGGATGAAATCTTATGCTCCTCAACATGTCTTTACACAAAACGTAAGAAATTCATCCTCAGATTGTTTATCAAGAAGCAAAGATTCATCATCATCACAATATGATTCAACTTGCTCAACATAAGGTGTACGTGTAGCTAAATAATCTTTAATTACTTTATCCAGAAACCTATGATCATTATCATGTGTGCACACTTCATGCACATGTACAGCTTCCTCAACTTGCTTCTCAAATTCGAGATCTTTAAATTGATTAAAATGAGATGATGGAGATTCAAAGGGCATCTCGATGGAATGAGTAGACATCTCACAATGGTCAACGATTTGCTATTTGGGTCTCACAGTTTGGACTTTGTTCATTTTATAAAAGTTGATTTTCTCTTGAATTGACATGGGTCGAGTCGGATTAGTTCATGAACTAGTTGAGTGGAAAAGGGATCCTTCTCTTGCTCACTAGCTAACTCACTTGCTGGCCTATTTAGGCAGTCTTTAATGTCATTGAGCATTTTCTTTAAAGCTTGCATGAAGGTTTCAAAGGCTTCCTCTAGTGTTGGTTCTTTACCCACCTGATTGCCATTGAACTCAATTTGGAAAACTTGATGGAACTCTTGAATTTGATTTGGATTTGTGGTTGAAACAGGTTGATTGGGATGAGTCATCATCTGATCAAAATGCACTTCCATGCAAGTGCAGGAGTTAGTTATTTTCTGATTGGTTTTGAGCATTGATTCCATAGACTGCTGCATAGATTCTAAACTTTCTTCTAATGTCCTCTTCAGTTCCTTATGCTCATTGTCAAATCCCCAAGATGGAGGTGCTAGTTTAGTTTAGGACTGATATGATTGGTCCCATGAAAATTGATGACAATTTCATCCCTCTGAATTGAAATTTGATGTATAGAGTTCTCTAGTAGGTCCTTAAAGTGTGTAAAATTTATTTTGACCTAGTCCTAATGAATACCCTACTAAAGGATAATATTCTGAAGGATGATTTTGATCTTAACAGTGATGGCAACTCCTGTAATGGTATGAAGAAAATAAGTAGTTTGTAGGATGAATGTTTTCATTAAAGTCCGGAAGAGAGGTTAGTAGATGAAAAGGAGGGTCTGGCCTATAAACTAGATCGTAATCAAATGAATTTGGATAGGCCATAGGGAAAGGGATTTTTCTAATGTTTTTTTTTGAATTTTTAAATTTTTAAATTTTTGGATTTTTTTCTTATACAATTAGGTAAAAGTATCAAACTAAAGATAGTACACCGTATCCCCGACAACGGCGCTAAAAACTGGATGGGGAGATTTAGCTCTCCTGATTTACTTAAACTAAGTGCACGGTAGATCGCTTGCAGCACTTAAGGATCATCCACTGGGACAAGTGTTTTTTAAGGTTCCTAACACTATTTAGGCGGATCGAGAGAAAAGGGTTGGAATGAGATTTCAATTAACTTGTCAAAGAAAAAATCATGCACCTAGGGTTGAATCCCCTAAACTACTATTTCATGTGGTCGATGTTTGTCTCTCAATACAAATAAATTGCACATCACCAGTTTCAAATCATTAACTTGCATTTTAATATGGAATTTTAGTCCTAAGCACAAGATATTATTTCAATCTGATATTCTATAAAAGATAAGTTAAATAAAGTGGGAAACTGGAAAAATAAATTCTAAGCATGGAGTATTGATCTTTAATACATATCCTGTCAGATTTTAAATATCTAGATATTAAAATTCATTAATTTGAAATAAATTAAGAAGTGTTTTACTTTCTAAATGAGAGATTCATCCGCCAACAACAATTCAGTAACCTCAGTTCATCACCCTAGGCGCATGAAAGAAAATCTAGTCACACATATTAACTATCATAACAAAATATTATAAATAAAACAGAATAATATCTAACAATACTTCCTAAATACAAGTTCTAAATTTAATTAACTAAACTATATTAATAAATTAATTAAAACTGAAAAGTGGTTGAGAAGTTACCTTGGCTACCTCCTCCCTTTCGATCTGGCTGAGGACACACGTCACCGCGCAGCACGGTCGCCGTTACCTCTTCACACACACACAACACGAGCAGAGCACCCGGCCAAGAATTTCACCCCAAAAGCAATGGGATAGAGATTCATAGTGTAATCAAAACAACGCAGAACAAAAGATAATGAAGATGAAAGTAAAATAATTTAATAAGGAAAAAAGTCGCGGCACTCAAATTCCAAGCACCCTCAGCCAAGGCAGTTCTCTTGGGCTTTATAGCCTTTACACAATGATATTTCCACCCCATCATAAATGTACTCTAACGAATTAATTCCCATCCAATATTATCAAAAAAATAATAAGGGGTGCAAATATTCAATGAAAGAGACCTCCCACTTGGGTTTACAAATAATTTCAGAATATAGAATTCAGAAAAATAAAAAGATTTGCATTCAACCCTTTATCTTTTCAAGAATTGTGCTTCAGCTCCATTTAAATAGCTGCAGCAGACTTTTGACTTTAACGGGAAGCCAGATGGCTAAATTAGCAAAATTTCTCAACATCAAAGTTGTTGATATTCAAATTCTCTTTCCCATTTAAATAACTGCAGTAGACTTCTGACTTTAACGGGAAGTCAGATGGCTAAATTAGCAAAATTTCTCAACATCAAAGTTGTTGATATTCAAATTCTCTTTCCGTATCTTCAATGATCTTATTTGGGATTTTGTATCCAAACTTATGTCCAAAATACCATAATATGCTTGAAAAGTAACCCTCAATCTTTACAAATTGTGCGCTTTCCCTACTGAAAGGAACTGGATTTCTCTTTCTCTTTTTCTTCTTTCTCTATGTACCTGTTCCTGTAAATAAACTCAAACATACCGAGTAGCATTATTTATATATAAGAAATGTAGATAAATAGGAGTATAAAAATGATATAAAATGATGTCAATCATTAACTGACTCTGAAAATGTGTCCAAGCTTCATGGAGTCACAACTTGTGCCACCTCATTCCTTGTAGTCTTTGGCTGTCACGATACGATGGCCAAATCAAATTGTGCCTGTTTAATTTAAAATTTAGATCTATACTTTATTTATGATAAACATACTCGTGTATTAAAGTGGTAAGTTTCTTGTGCCACGACATGAAATTACCAATAGCATCACAGGCGGTTGTCATCTTGTCATATGGAATTTGTAGAAGAGGATCCATATCCAATGGATAAACGATGCTCACTCTTATATTATCAGATCCAATTAGTCCAATGTGAATGAATTGATCATCACTGGTGTTAAAAGCTCTTCCATGCATCACAACACAATTTTTATGTTCAATGGCCAAATCGACCAGAATAAACCCATCCTGGGACAATCAAATAATAAGCATGACAAATAAGCATGTAAGTGTGTAAGTGTATATGTGTGTGTACATGCATGTGTGTACAAATATTAAAAAAGATTAACTCTAAAATCCCGGATAAATCCTATTACCACTCTATGGTATATAATAAGGCGGCGGATAGCGTGGCGGATTAGTATTTATTTGAAAGTATTGTTGCATTTTTTCAATTTCAAACATGAAAGAAGCTCTAAAATCATTGATCGGTCGCTGATACTGCATATTTATTGTCACATTCTCATATTTATTATATAATAAACTCTTTTTTAATCCTACTTGTAATTTATATGCAAACCTTTACTAAAGGAGAGGGAAGAGAAACGAGCCCCAAAAGCCCATCAAAATTCTGATTTAATTCAGAATTAATTCAAATCAAAGATCAGGGCAGATTAGGGAAAATCAGAGAAGATAAAACCAGTTGAACAAGTGGTTAAATAGATCTTCACAAATCAATTGGTTAAAGCTAAAGATCAACGGAGGTTTTGACAAATCCAGTTCCTGATTCTGAAAGTCCAGCAAAAGATAAAAGGAGATAGAGACACCTGTGATCTGCACTCCCCGGGTGTGGGCAAGTGGCCACACACTGGCTACGAAAACGCGACCAAAGCCATGTTTTCGCCGTTTTGTTGAATAGGTTGGGGGAGTGCTTGCTCCACCTATCTTCGTACGCTCTTTCCCATTTGGTTTTTACCTATAAATGCTGGGTTTTTAGAGGCTACAAGGATCGGGGAAGTAGAGATAGATTCTTATGCCAGTTTTTTATTGTTTTTAGTGCAGGTTTTTATTTTTATTTTATGTAATTTTTATTTCTTTGTAAGCATTGATCAGACTAAGATTCATATAAGTAAGAGAGAGATTTATGTTGAGAGTGACACTGATATAACCTCCTCCTTTCTTCCATCATTTCTGTAAGCAATAAAATGGTAATTTTTTTATGTTTTTCTTTATTTTTGTTTTCTTCTTCTTCTTTCTACTCTTTCTCTTTTAGTTTTGATGATGGTCCAAGTGAGTCAAATAGCATCGGTATTACTTTGCCTTAGCGAGTGCCATTGATAGCTCATGACGATGGATTCTTCCTTATGTTCGTATTTTTCATACTTGCTCGAAGAAGCCTTGATGATGTGATGTGAATTGGGACTGAGTTAATATTATGAGTTATGTGTTGACCGCCTCCAGGTCAAGGTAAACATGTAAGGATTTCAGGCCAGTCATCAACCGAAAAAAGGTAAGTCTTTCTTTTAAGTTTTCTTTCTTTTCTTTTAATCTTTAGTTTGGATCACCTCTATCACCAAATCTCTATTATTTTTTACATTCTTTGTACAAAATCACCATCTCCTTCTATCTATCATTTTCATAATCTAACATAACTTATTTTTCTTTCCTTTTAAAGAACAAAAGAAGAACTTTAGCCATTCTTTGTAACTTAAAAGAGAACATACAAAAAGGTTCCATCGCTAGTTCCTCCTTGTGGATCATGATCCACATACCCACTTACTATAGGGTAGTATTGAATACTTGCACACTTTTATTATAAAGTTCAGAATTCTGTATTTTCTGTATGCAGGTTCCAACTCGATCAATCATCTTCTCGCCTCCTCCATTCATCTTCTTGCCTCTTCTATTCTTCTCTTTGAATCTTTTCTTCTTCTTGAAGTCTAACTTCTACCAGTCTAGCAACATCATCGTTTGAAATACCTTGGTGGTGTCGGCGAGATGTATGGAAGTAGTTAGACATAGTAACCCCTTGTTCGACGCCTCTAACATGACCGTGGTGCTTGGGCTTACCCAATGTCATGGATAGAATATCATTCATCATAGATGGATGAATGTCTCTCTGGGACGGTGACTGAGAAAGGCGGTCCAACAAAAAATTTGATAATCAACACTTGTATAATATTCAAAAAATGGAAAATAATTATGATAATTTTGTTGTAAATTAAATACTTACGATTTCATTTGCAATAGCTTGACTACCATCATTTATGTATGAATCGTCTTTTCTAATCCTAGCTTTGACCCACAACTCATGTTAGAGAATTGAGGATTCAGATGAATTATCCTCAATTGATCTCTGAGATATTTGTTGTACAAAACATATAGACAAGATATAAGTAATAATGTACAAAAGAATATTTAAACATTAAAAATCAATACCTAAATTTTTTTTTTACCAGTTATTATTCAAGTTGGGCATATTCCTTAGGAGATAGTCTATGGGGATAAATATTCAATTACTAAATATTTTTATTCTTTTGATTTAATGCCTATTAAAAAATAATATTAAGTAAGCATTAAAATTTCAAACAAGACATCCATAATAGTTTTGAGTTATATTGTATTAACTTGAAAATTTGTAGTAGTACGTTGAAATAAGAACCAATCTCAAACTTCATCATTAATGCAATCATACGTCGAAGGGTGGGTTTCTGTTTTATCTTCTTTTATGTACTCCCTTATCAACTTATGTTTATTGGCGCTACATTTTCTGATGGAAAATAGTAAACAATATCAGTACCCCTCATCTAATTCGAATACAATCTGCAATATATCACAAAAAATATTAATACACTTAATGAACAATTGATATAGTTTATATAGACAATTAAATTATTTTGAATTTAATTACAAAACTTTCATCCTAGATCTTGTTCCTCAGCTTTTCAGAAATCTCGCAGCAGTCAAGGATGTTAATAGGGACATAATGATGAGAGACACATCGAATGTAACTGATCAATTTTTTCTCAAATTTTCAAATCGATTGATTCTTCTATTAAACTCCACATAAGTTTTCCTTCCCTGATTCCTCACCAAGATGAGATCACCCATCTCAGTAATGCCTCGAGTCCTCTTCTTTGGATACTTCCGCTTCCACTGCCTCTTTCACTGCTTTACTCTGGATCAATGGAGTGGGTAATTCCTAAGAAATCGGTCCATGCACCAAAATACTGGGGATGGATTTAATCAAATCATAGAAAACAATTGCAAACACACTGAATTTATATGAAAAAATCGAAAGGAAAAAATCACGGAGAGAGAAAATTTCACTATGTCAATGGCGATTACAAGTAGGATTCTCTGGTTTGCTAGGGTTTCTGGATTCAATAGATCGTCCCCCTCCTCATTGGAAGGGATCTCTTATTTATACAAATAATGTCTGTTTAGATAAGGTTGCAGAGTTCTTCTCGATTTAAACATTTAACCGCTTATCTCAGAGGCGATTAGGGCTGAACATCTAGGTTTAAACTGGTGGGGTGAGAGCTTATCTTTATCTGGTAGTTTGTCTCTAACTATAGATGTGGTTGATCTGTCCCTGAGATGTAACTACCGATTCCAAAGGAGATTAAACTTAGAGATAGGAATGCTCATAACTGATTATGTCTCCTTCTTCTAACTATATGAACCGCTCGGGGTTTGAATCGAAGAAGGACTCCTGGTCAGAGGTTCTGGAAGTGGGCACGTGTCACTTGCCTGTTTGATGCTGGATGGACACATGGCGCAATTTCAAGGAGGTCAGAAACTGACCACTACAAATGCCCCTCTGCTTCTATCTCTTCGGAGGAGATCAGGAACTCTCCCTCAGGCACTATAGGTTTCTGGGGACTCTAATAGAGATAGGGAAGTAGATAGAGAAGGGTGTCTAGACCTAGACTCATGTTGCTTTCTGCCATTTCATGTTTTATCATGTATTCGCGTGTGTGGCTTTACAAGCTAGCAAAGCCTTAAATGTGCATCACATCTGCCGCAACGTCGATGAAGTAACTGCCAGTTTTTGAGGTGTGCGACCTTGAGGAAGGTATGGTGAATCCACCACGGTCATTTTGATCTGAACCATCATGACACGTCTATGCTACTGATCGAGTATCTCTTCATCTTCTTTGGGTTTACAGTCCTGAGTGGTTGACGCCTGGGATTCTTTTCTCTCTATAAATAAATCAGGAGAGATCTGAGTTATTTCTTGAAACTTTCTTGTCGCTAAAATCTAGCACTGTTCTATGGTGGTGATGTCTCCTTCATTCTTAGTTCGGTGGAGGAAGAAGAGGGAGAGGATGGTGATGGCTGTTGCTCTCCTGATGTTTAGGAATTCATTTTTCAAGGAGTTTCGGTTCTTGTGCTGGGCTCGTCAACCAGTTTCGGCCTTTATGATGAGGCCAACTATTAGGATGATAAGGAATGTTTGAGCTTCTGCTTGGTCTGCAAGTTTGGCCTCTGGCCAGAACAGAACGGGTAGAAGTTGGAGCTTTACCCCTTTTTCTTTCCTTGCAGCGAATATAGAGCAGGAAATATAAAGGCATCTGATAGCGACTTTATTCTCTAGGGCTGATCGTTAATGCTCTATCGGATGTTGTTGCCTTAGCTGCCTCCGCTCCTGAGTTCATCTTTGAAATTACGGTCTTGGCAGCAGTATGCTCCTCGCTTTGCAAACTTCAGTTTGCAGTTTAGGGCACAGTTTCCCTCACTGGTGGATTCTTTAGAGTTCTCGGTATCATCGCTCATCAACCTTGCTGGATTGTTTGCTTAGAAGTCATCACCAGGACGCAGCTGGGTATGCGACAATGAGCACCTCCGATTTTTCGCTTAGGAAGAACATATTCATGCAAAATCAAAACTTGTACTTGTATCACTTTTATTAGATGTATCTACACTTGTACTTGGATAGATATAACTAAAAAAATTCTATAATAAAGTAGAGAATTTTTAGCACACGTATTGTTTAGATCTTGTCTTGTTAAGATTTGACTTGTTGCATCTACTCAGGGTATCATCTTGGTTCCGAAGTGTTTGGATTGATTTGGAATATGGTTCTCGAATGGGATTCATTCCCCAATGGTACTTATGAATGTTTACCTGAATTGGGGGATCTCCTAGCTTTGAAGTTTTGCTGTCATTTTGGTCCATGGTAGACTGTTGACTCGTTCTGGGGACCATCGGGGTAAGTCCCCTTATAGGCTGACTTCGAGCGGTTAATGTAGGCTAGCCTCGATCTTTTAGGAGGTTTCCTGAAGGGTTGCCGTCAGGGTGACGACCCATATAGGCTGTTGACTTGCTTGGGCGGCCATCAGGGTATATCCTATTATAGCCTAACTCCGAGGGATCGACATGGCAAGTCTCCATCTTTCACAAGACTCTCTGAAGAGTCATCATCAAGGTGAAGACCCATATAGGCTGTGGATCTAATTGGGCAGTCATCAAAGTATATCTCATTATAGGCTTGCTTCGAGGGATCGACATGGGCGAGTCTCCATCTTTTAGGAGACTCTCTAAAGAGTCACCATCAGGGTGAAGACTCGTGTATGCTATGGATCTGCTCAGACAACCATCAGGACATATCCCATTATAAGCTACCTCCGAGGGATCGATGTGGGCGAGTCTTCATCTTTTAGGAGACTCCTCAAAGAGTCAGTGTCAGGGTAAAGACCCATATAGGCCGTGGATCTGCTCAGGCGACCATCAGGATATATCACATTACAGGCTTGCTCCGAGGGATCAACGTGGGTGAGTCTCTGTCTTTCAGGAGGCTCCTCGAAGAGTCGCCATCAGGATGAAGACCTGTATATGTCGTAGATCTACTCAGGGGACCATCAGGGTATATCCCATTATAGGATAGTTCTAAGAGATTAACGTGGGCGAGTCTCTATCTTTCAAGAGACTCCTCGAAGAGTCGCCGTCAGAGTTAAGACCCGTATAGACTGTGGATCTGCTCAAGCAGCCATCAGGGTTTATCCCATTAGAGGCTAACTTCAAGGGATCGATGTGGGCAAGTATCCATCTTTCAGGAGACTTCCTGAAGAATCATCATCAGGATAAAGACCCGTATAGGCCGTGGACCTTCTCAAACATCAGGGTATATCCCATTATAGGCTAGCTCTGAGAGATCGACGTGGGTAGGTTTCCATCTTTTAGGAGATTCTCCGAAGAGTCACCATCAGGGTGAAGACCCATATAGGTCATGGATCTACTCGGGCGACCATCAGGGTATACCTTATTATAAGCTAGCTCCAAGGGATCAACATGGGTGAGTCTCCATCTTTCAGGAGGCTCTGCGAAGAGTCACCATCAGGGTGAAGATCCATATAGGCTGTGGATCTGATCGAGTGGCCATCAAATATATGCCATTATTGGCTAGCTCTGAGAGATCAACGTGGATGAGTCTCCATCTTTCAGAAGACTCCCCGAAGAGTCACCATTACAGTAAAGATCTATAGGCTGTGAAGATTATACCCGATGCTCGAGGCAGAAACTAGAGTTGGGTAAAATACGGTTAAGATAGCAGAAAATGATCTTTTCATTGAATATTACATGACTCACACGTAATATCGCTTCAAATTAAAAAGAGCTTCATTGCTTATTGTGTTGATTCCCAACCTGATCGATCGTGATGTAAGACCCTGATTGAGCCAAAACCTGCACAAAAAATACGAAATTTCAGAACTTATAATAAAAATGTGCAAGTGCTCAATTCTTCCGCTATAGCAAGTGGCTAATGCGGGTCGTGATCCACAAGGAGGGTTTGCGATGGAAGCGTTTACAGTTTCATTGAAATCGTATTGAAAACCAAACGAGTGTTCTTCTCTATTTTTAAAGTTAAGAAAAAGAAAAGAAAGTTAAAGGTTAAAGTTAAGAAGAAAGCGAAGGGTGAAGAAGGTGGAAAATCAGAAAACGATGAAAAGCGACTATATACAATGAAGTGAGAAGAATGAAAACGATTTGGGAGAAGTGTTGGTGATCTATACTAAAGAAAGAAAAGAAAGGAAAGGAAAGAAAAGGAAGGGATACTTACCTAGGTTGATGATGACTTACTTGGAAACCTTTTTGCAAGTTCTACCTTTTTGCTTCGGAGGCGTTCAACGCATAGATCATAAACTCGAGCTCGGTCCCCGTGCACATTATATCGTCAAGCATAAGAAGAACGAAGTGATGCGAGCTTGGAAGAGGAGAACGCTTTTCATGAACTATCGCTGGCTCTCACGTAGCATCGGTGTACTTGCTTTGGAGTTCACTTGTAGACTCAACACATACAACCAAGGTGAAGTAGAAGAGGAAAATGAAAAGCAAAGCGAAAGAAAAGGAAAGTAAAGAAACGAACATAAATGAAAGTTTACCTTTATTGCTTACTGAGACAATGAAAGAAAGGAGGAGGAGTACATCGGTGTCACTCTCAACATCAGCCTCTCTCTCTTACTTACATGAATCATCATCTACCCTAAGCTACATACAAGTTACATAAAACTAAACTACAAAATGGAAAAACTAGTCTAAAAATCCTAATCTGCATTGGGCTCCACTTTCAGCACAGAAAATGCCTTTTTATAGGCCAAAACCCTAACCACCAAGATCCCGGGGAGGTCGGGGGAGTTCACGCTCCCCGTAACTCCCCAGGATTGCCGCAAAAACGCGGCTTTTGCCGCGTTTTTGCGGCAAGGGTGTGGCCAGGTGGCCACACCCTGTTGGTGGGTCTCCCCGGTTCGATTTCCTGCTTTTATCTTCAGTTGGTTTCTTCGTTTGAGTCCTGGATTCTGACGAAATGGCCTTGGATTCTTGGCTTTAACCGATCGATTCTGAGAGGATTCTTCTCAACCGGTTTCAACCTCTTGATTTTGCCCTGATTTAGTATGTGCGAATTAATTCTGATTTAATTCAGAATTCTGGTGGGCTTTTGGGCTCATTTCACGTCATCTCTTCAAGGATTGGGCCTGCAAATAAATTAAGCAATTAATTAGGATAATGCAGGCTTTTATTCTAAAATAAGTATGGAAATATGTTTCTAAATATGCAACATTTGTGACCAATCACACCCCCATACCTATCTTTTGCTCGTCCTCGAGCAAAACAACTAAACTATACTAAGGATTATTAGACCACTTTCGCAGGTCACGCGATTGCACTGAGCATGTGCAACAAGCCGTTAAACCTCTAGGTTTCCCCTAGAGGACGAGTTTTGTCTCGTGAGGCTTTTCAGCGGATTGCACCCACAAAATCCATAAAGAAAGAGAAATAAAGAGTTAGTATTTTCGAAAAGCATTTTGAAAGAGAAAAATATTTGAAATATGATTGTAAGATCTAAGCAATCTATAAGTTATAGGAAACCCGAATTTTTTTATTCCTAAACTTAGTCTCTATTCAAAAATTTGTTATCAATCAAAGTAAGGAGTCAAATTGTACTGCTCATCTAGTCTATTACTTTACCCTAAGTCATATGCACTTGTGACTATTAAAATTTTGACTAAGGGTTCATTGACTCTAACTCTTATGCCTTATATATATATATATATATATATATATATATATATATATATATATTATATATATATATATATATATATATATATATATATATATATATATATATATATTATATATATATATATTGTTTTATTCCTCAATTTCATTAGGCTTTCTAATCTGCCCATGTAACGAGCTTTCAGTCGGTGACACCCAAACCAGACGGTTTTAGGGCACCAGGTGAGAAAACACACCTAAGAACTTAAATACTCGAGCAGATAAGGCCACGAAACCAAGGTTTTTATTTATACGATGCACCCCTTTTAGGCGTGAATACTTATGCTTCATGAGGCATAAATACCCAGCTAATCAGAGGATACACATTTTTTTCAAACTCATCTAATTATCTTTTGCATAAATACTAAGGCTTTCTTAGGCCAAAGCACCTAGCTAATCAATAATTAGACTTTTTTTTTCTTTTCAAACTTTTCTAATCATCTTTCGCATAAATACTAAGGCTTGCTTAGGCCAAAGCACCTAGCTAATCAATAATTAGATTTATTTATATATATATATTTTTATAAGGCATAAGAATCTTTGTTTTGAACCCTAAGTGTGTAAGTGTATGAAGTGTGCATATTTCATCAAGGTAAAGATCAAGACTAAATTACTTTGACAAATTATCTTCCTAACCCTAAAAATCAAACAAATAATCTTATTTTGACAAGTATAAGAAATCCTAATTTGGATTTTCCTATTCCTTAAAATTAACTTAATTTCTTACAAAAATAAGTCAAAATATTGTTTCTATTTTTCAAAAAGTTTTTAAAAGTAAAGAAAAATGTTAATTTTTTTTTTAAAGGAAAAAAAAAGTTATGTTAGACCCTCCCCCACACCTATCTCATGCATTGTCCTCAATGTATGAATTAATGCATAGATGCATGAAAAAGACGAAAGGGAAGGAAAATGTTACCTAAGGTGGTGGTTCCGGTGGTGGTCTGATTGGTCCACGAAACATGGCCCAATCCACTTTTCTTGGGTCTCGAAGGAACCCACCAGCACTATCTTTAATATAACCCATTAAAATTGTATATCCATGAAGGATTTTTATTAAGTATGTGACCCATCTAATTTCCATATTCCATAACTAATTTCGGAGTTAAATTTATCAACCACCTCGTCCCAGAATGGAGTATGAAATGATAGAACAGTTGAC
Organism: Agave tequilana; assembly: GCA_038442645.1. NCBI lineage: Eukaryota > Viridiplantae > Streptophyta > Magnoliopsida > Asparagales > Asparagaceae > Agave > Agave tequilana. The sequence goes on along the minus strand of JAVJIF010006014.1, from coordinate 80,640 downwards.
TTGGACTCAGGAAGGACAGGAACTAATACCGACTCAGGAAGGTGACTTAAGTCAAGTAAAGGTTCAGGAGTCGAAATAGGTTCAGAAATTGGGTCCAAGTCAAGAATTGAAACTCCAGTCCACATGTATTTTCTAACAATGGAATGTGACTTAATGTGGGTGATTCTAGTTCATGAATGATAGGTGGAGGAATCAAAACTGACTCTAAAACATTACTCAAGTTTGGTAACACAACAGGAGTCAAGATTGATTCAGAAAGCTGAACTGGATCACAGATATGAGAATCTAGGTCACATATCTCATTGACTTCAATATCAAAAAATTGAGAACTTGCCAATTTGTCAATAGGATCTTCAAGAGTGTATAATTGGTCAAGTTCAATATGATCCTCACAGATGGGTGATTCAATTTCATTATGGATTAGTACAGGATCCAATGTTGACTCGGGGAAAAGATCGAAATCAGGTGAAGATACCGGAGTCATTATTGAATCAGGAAGAAGCATTGAATCACTAAGTTGGGGTTCAAGATCATATTCATTCTCAAGTTCTATTTCAGGAAAAGGAAAACTTGCTAAACTATCAATATCTTTTCAAAATTTGGAGTTTGGGCAAGTTCAAGTGGTTGTTCTGAAATGGAATCTTGATTTCCAAAACTACATGACTCTTCGGCTCTAACAGAATAGTTAGTGACATCAGGACGGTGGGAACGTAGAGATTCGACCATCATATCTATGTCACGATTACGAGTGTTTTGAGCCTGAGTCATGGCTTCAAGCATCTTTTCATAGTTGATATGTTCATTGTTTTGATAAAAAGATGAAGAATTGTCTTGGAAGTGGTAGTGAAATCGTGAGTCCATCAGATTTTGGGATTTGTGTTTGGACTCATGCATACTCATTTTCATAATTGATGGTTTCCTATTTTGGACGGGTGGAACTGAGTATGACTCTTGGAAATATTGTGGACTAGGTTGAGAAGAAGGACAAGGTGGTTGGAAATTATGCTCGGGGGAGGTGAATCCCCACTGACTCGGTGAAGAGTTAAAATCATTATGGAAATTATAGTTATTAGATGGGGGGTATGGGTCATATTGATTCGGATAAGACCAATCCGGCACACTAGGTTGGTCAAAGTTATGATATGCCGGGTTGGTGATATCCGAAAATGAAGTCGGTGTGTAATATGGATTATTATTGTAGTTAAAAAAATTATTATTATAGTCCATATCACACAATAGAATACAAACAAAGAAAAACAAACAAATAAACAAACAAAAAAAAGAAAAAATTCTAGCCTAAGTTAGGGTAGACTTAGGACCTAGACGACTCCTAACTGGTTAGACTGTCCACGGGAGGTCTAATGTAGACTTTAACCACAAGCTAATCAGCCAGGTCAGGGCAAGGTTGGTGGGAGGTTTTCCGTCAAAGACGTTCCTTAATTAAATAACCACCAACCTTCGGGTTTTCGGCCCTCAATCCCTTTCCTAGACACTGATTTTGCAGGAGTTAGATTCCAACATTTTTCCCCCTTAGGATAATCTCCTAAATGAGTCCGAGATGTCCCTAGGGCCAACGTCTACTTTTTATTAAATTAGGCTTGGGTTAGTGAGTGCTTGGGAAAATGATTTGCGGGCTAAGGAAAGGGTGATAAAATCCCCACCTTATCTTATTTACGGGTATGCCCTTAAAATTGAATTGTGCAAGTGTACAAGAAATATAACTAGGATACACTCAAAGCATGAAAATCAAGCAAGAGTTGATTCCTAGTCTACATGCAATGCAAAACGTACCTTGCCTCCAGCACTCTTCAACAGTAAAAGTAAATGAATTGAAAAGACACGTGCCTAGAAATGCAAATGTCTAATCAACTTTTAACGATTACAACCAATTTTTTTACTGTTGACTTTATTAAGCAGGTATAGGGTGAATATTACAGGGAATTAAGTAATGCAGCAGAAGTATTTTGCAGAATCAGAGACCCTGCATAAAAATGATCAGTAGTGCACTCCTTATTGCTGCAAATTTGCGGCAAAAGACAGGATTTTGCGGCAATTTGGAGGGATCCTGGTCTCTGCTTTCGAGAGCAGAGGCCCAGGTCCACTTATATGTCACTGCAATGCAAAGTTCCTGTTTTCTTCAACCTGTAACCTGCAACAGAGAAGAAGATTCGTTTAGTTCATATAAATTTGCAATAAAAATTCAGATTTCAATAAAAACCGTTTTACCCTCCCCGGCAACGGCGCCAAAATTTGATTGAGGCAAAACCTGCACAAAAAATACGAAATTTCAGAACTTATAATAAAAATGTGCAAGTGCTCAATTCTTCCGCTATAGCAAGTGGCTAATGCGGGTCGTGATCCACAAGGAGGGTTTGCGATGGAAGCGTTTACAGTTTCATTGAAATCGTATTGAAAACCAAACGAGTGTTCTTCTCTATTTTTAAAGTTAAGAAAAAGAAAAAGAAAGTTAAAGGTTAAAGTTAAGAAGAAAGCGAAGGTGAAGAAGGTGGAAAATCAGAAAACGATGAAAAGCGACTATATACAATGAAGTGAGAAGAATGAAAACGATTTGGGAGAAGTGTTGGTGATCTATACTAAAGAAAGAAAAGAAAGGAAAGGAAAGAAAAGGAAGGGATACTTACCTAGGTTGATGATGACTTACTTGGAAACCTTTTTGCAAGTTCTACCTTTTTGCTTCGGAGGCGTTCAACGCATAGATCATAAACTCGAGCTCGGTCCCCGTGCACATTATATCGTCAAGCATAAGAAGAACGAAGTGATGCGAGCTTGGAAGAGGAGAACGCTTTTCATGAACTATCGCTGGCTCTCACGTAGCATCGGTGTACTTGCTTTGGAGTTCACTTGTAGACTCAACACATACAACCAAGGTGAAGTAGAAGAGAAAAATGAAAAGCAAAGCGAAAGAAAAGGAAAGTAAAGAAACGAACATAAATGAAAGTTTACCTTTATTGCTTACTGAGACAATGAAAGAAAGGAGGAGGAGTACATCGGTGTCACTCTCAACATCAGCCTCTCTCTCTTACTTACATGAATCATCATCTACCCTAAGCTACATACAAGTTATATAAAACTAAACTACAAAATGGAAAAACTAGTCTAAAAAATCCTAATCTGCATTGGGCTCCACTTTCAGCACAGAAAATGCCTTTTTATAGGCCAAAACCCTAACCACCAAGATCCCGGGGAGGTCGGGGGAGTTCACGCTCCCCGTAACTCCCCAGGATTGCCGCAAAAACGCGGCTTTTGCCGCTTTTTTGCGGCAAGGGTGTGGCCAGGTGGCCACACCCTGTTGGTGGGTCTCCCCGGTTCGATTTCCTGCTTTTATCTTCAGTTGGTTTCTTCGTTTGAGTCCTGGATTCTGACGAAATGGCCTTGGATTCTTGGTTTTAACCGATCGATTCTGAGAGGATTCTTCTCAACCGGTTTCAACCTCTTGATTTTGCCCTGATTTAGTATGTGCGAATTAATTCTGATTTAATTCAGAATTCTGGTGGGCTTTTGGGCTCATTTCACGTCATCTCTTCAAGGATTGGGCCTGCAAATAAATTAAGCAATTAATTAGGATAATGCAGGCTTTTATTCTAAAATAAGTATGGAAATATGTTTCTAAATATGCAACATTTGTGACCAATCAGACCCCTTGCCTCCCTAAGCGATGATGATGTAGGGGCCCCCCAGTTAGATCCCCAGTTTTCCTTGATCCTTATGTTATGTGCTCTAAGTCACACGCTTCAGGACCAGGTCTCCAATTTGAAATCCCACGACTTCACCTTCTTGTTGTGCGTGGCCCAGATTTGCTGTTGATAGGCCATGATGCAAATTTAGGCCAGTTATCACCTTTCCCTCAAGAGATCTAGTATCAAGCAAAGTAAGGTGTCGTTCTGATCTTGAACCTCTCCTTTTAGTCGGAGTGTCAACATGCTGATGACTGGGATGATCGCTTCTATTTCAATACCAGCAAGAGCAGTCGCCGATCGGGACATGTCTGGTGGTCCTGTAAGCCCAGAGTACTCTGGGGAACTTCTCTGCCCATTTGGCTTTAGCTTTGTCCCGACTTTTGCACAGGTTGTCGAGGATGATGCGGTTATTGATTTCAGCCTAGCCATTACCTTGAGGATAATAAGGTGAGGAGAATCGATATGTGATCTTGTACTTGACGCAGAAACTACCCACTTGCTTCCTGGCAAAGTTTGTTCCTTTGTTGGAAATGGTGTGGGGAAGCCCGAAGCGATACAATATGTTCTGCTAGAGAAACTTGACAATTTATTACCCGGTGACTTCAAAGAGTGGCACTACCTCAACCCATTCGGTAAAGTAGTCGGTGGCCACCAACAGGAACTGTAGATAAGGTTGTACATGAGGGAGCAATCTGACTATCTGCAGCCCCAATTACATGAAAGGCCAAGGGCTGCACAAGGTGTGGAGGTCAGTGTTTGATCTATTTTGATGCTGGAGCGAAACTCTAACATTGTAGGCACTTCTTCACGTAATCCATGGTGTCCTCGAACATCTTGGACCAGTAGTACCCTTGACTGATGACCTTATCAGCGGGAGAGCGACCACCAGCATGATTTCCATAATCGCTGTCGTGAATTTCTTGCATCACTTTTCGAGCTTCGTCTGGACTGAGACATCTCAGATACGGGTCAGAGTGGAGACTGGAGTAGGATTTTTTGTATAGGGTATCTCAAGAAGTATGTACCTGGTGGCAAGTGCTGGACCTTTCACGCCTCTGCCTTATCGTCGGGAAGTGTTCTGTCTTTCAAATGGCGATGAATGAGGTCTCTCCACCCAGGTGAGATATCAAGGAGCAGGACCTTCCCAATTGGTTGATTAATGCTAGGATTGGTGATGTACTCGATGGGTATTTCCTGTCTAGCTGGAACTCCGTGGCTGTTCCTAGGTTGGCAAGTGAGTTGGCGTGTTTGTTTTCAGATATGGGGATCCACTTGAAGTCGCATTGGCAAAATTTTGGATTCCAATTTGAGAATGAATTCTAGGTACGCCTCCATCAGAGAATCTCTTGCGTTGTATTCACTGCTAACTTAGTTAACTACCAGTGAGGAGTTACACTGAACTTCGAGCCTTATGACTCCGAGCGTGGTAGCCGCTCATAGCCCAGCTAGGACCACCTTGAACTCAGTTTCATTTGGACGCAGGGAATCCAAGGGTGAAGGACTATTCGATGATGGATCCTTCTAGAGTAGTGAGGACAATCCCGATGCCTACCCCTTACTGTTTAAAGCTCTGTCTACATTCAAAATCTACCCTGCTAGTTGGTCTGCGTGCCCTGTGGCCTCTGGGGTAAATCAACAATAAAGTCAGCTAAGACTTAGCCTTTGATTGCTGTCCTTGGCCCATATCTAAGTTTGTAGAATTTCAACTCTGAGGCCCATTTTGATATCTTCCCAGTTGCTTTTGGGTTTTTTTATAATGCTTCTCAAGGGGTGCTATGTGAGGATTGTGATCAGGAAGGTTTGAAAGTAGTGGTTAAGCTTCCCGAGATGATGAGAGTAAGCACCGGCTTCTCTAGCTTTTGATATTTGGTTTGTGGACTGTTCATGGAGTGGCTGACATAGTACACCAGCTTCTGAACCCCTCGTCTTTTCAAACTAAGGCTTTGCTCACAGCTGACTCCTAGATGATGAGGTAGAGATATAGTGTCTCTCCCGAGATAGGCTTTGATATAAGGGTGGTAAAGTTAGATACCTCTTCAATCCTTCGAAGGTTGTCTGCATGCCTCGTTCTAGTGGATTCAGCTCCATTCTTCTTCAAGGATTAGAAGAATTACCTGCATTTGTCTGTGGATCGGCTAATAAACCGATTGAGGGCGCGAGACATCCGTTTAGTATCCAGACTTCCTTCACACAATTGGGTGACTCCATGTTCAGAATTGTAGATAACTGATCGGGTCGGCCTCGATGCTCCATTAAGTGACCAGATATCACAAAAACTTCCCGAAAGCTACCCTGAATATGCACTTCTCGGGATTGGACTTCACCTTGTATTGCCTAAGGAGATCGAAGGCTCTGTTTAGATGTTGGAGGTGGTTGGTTCATGCGATGTACACTTTACACCAACATATTATCTATGTATACCTCCATGGTGATCCCAATTAGGTCCTTAAAGATTTTGTTAACAATTCGTTGGAAGGTAGCTCCTACGTTCTTGAGTCCAAAGAGCTTCACCTTGTACCAGTAGATTCTTCGACCAGTAATGAAGGCGGTTTTGTCTTCATCTTGTGGTTGCATCTTGATCTAGTTATAGTCGAAATAGCATCCATGAAGCTAAGAAGCTTGTAGCCTGCCATTGCTTTTCACTAGTTAATTGATCCTCAAAAAGGGATAATTGTCTTTCAGGCAAGCTTCATTAAGGTTGGTAAGGTCGATGCAGACTCTCCACTTCTCGTTCTTTTTCTTTATGAGGACATAATTAGAAAGCCAGATGGGGTAGAATGTCTCTTGGATGAAGCCAGCTTGAAGTAGACAATCAACTTCATTGATAATGGCACGCCTTCTTTCTTCATTCATTCTCCTTAGCTTCTGCTTTACCGGCTTAGCAACCGTTATGATAGAGAGCTTGTGGCAGATGACCTTGGGGTCAATTCTCCGCATATTGGTGGGGGACCATGCGAATATATATCAACTTTTTTACAAGAATTATTTGAACAATGTCTTCTTATGAGGGTGCAAGTTTGGGCCGATTCAGAGGGTCCGCTATGGGTGATGTGGGTCTACCCTAATGACTTGGGCTTATCCTCTATCTTGCTATCAGGGTTTCCCAACTCGATGGGTGAGTCAAGATCTTGGATTTTGCTGTACTGTGATTGTTACTGATCAGCAATCCTCTTCTGCTTCTTGTCCACATGAGAGTTCTTGTCCACATGAGAGTTTTCATTAGGGCCTACTTGGGAGGTCTTTTGTGCCTAGTCCAACCTCTTTCGGGCTACTGCAACTATGGTCCTAACCATCACCTGGTCACCCCTTATATTGGCCATTACGGATGGTGTATGGTACTTAAGTAGTTGATGATGGGTGAACGGAATCACTCTCATCATGTGAATCCACGTCCTCCCGAGGATGGCATTATAAGGGGATTGGACATCGAGGACACAAAACTAAGGATACATGCGGACTGGGAACTCGACCATGTCAGGGAAGCGAGCTTCGCTCCCATCGAAATCATAGAGGAGTGACTGGGTCTCAGGGATGATCAATTTTTAGGCTAGCTCAAGAGTATATTCCATTCGATTTAGAGCGTGGCCATACAGGATGTTGACGTTACTTCTCGCGTCGTCAAGATTTTTAACACTTTGCAGTAGCCGATATGTACCGTCATAACCAAGACATTATTATGTAAGAAATGCACAGAATTGGCATCTTCTGCTGAGAAAACAACTGGCTTGCCAAGAAATGTAGGGACGAGTCAGCATTGCTTGATAGTTATCCCTTCAGGCTTTGTTGATGTAGATGATCCCCTCTTTGGTTGTGGTGCCTTCAATTAGGAAGCTTTTGAAGATGGCATTCACCTTCCTGTATTAGTTGAGGGTGCTGCTCGGGTGTTTGTCTATGACCGCAGGCTGCCTCTGCACTCAAATCTTCGAGGGTAGTCCAGGGTTGAGGATAAATTCTAAGATATATTCTTCGTTGACCAGGTCCTAAAGGTGTCGTCGGAGGGTTCGAAAGTTCACTATAAGGTGGCCCCTCCCTTCGTGAAAGATACATCAGTCTTTTTATCGAGGTCCTCTCAGGTTCGGTGGAGAGGTCTAGTCGGGCACTTGACCCAAGGCTGGTTTTTGATGGCACTGAAGATGTGATCGATGGGTATCCTAAATTGGATGAGGTCGAGTTCTGCTTCACTTTCCTCGCTAGATTCAGTAGCTTGCCTGGCTGGCTTATGAACAGTGGAGGAATTATGGCTCAGATTCTTCCTCATGGGAAATTATGGTTTTAGCTTCTCATTTTCAGGCCCTTGTCTCAGGGGCAACTGGATGCGACCCGAGTCGTCTCTTCTATCTGGATGCATTTCTCCACTCGGATAAGGATATCCCTCATCTTGGTGTCATCGTTCTTCACCAAATATTTAGAGAAGGGTGAAAGTACACCTAGAGGGGGGGTGAATAGGTGTACGGCTAATCTATGAACAATAATGCGAAAATCAAAAACGTAATTGCAACACACTTAGTGTAACCAACGAGTGTAGCCGAATTCCTGGTGAAGGGCTCTGGACTAACTCCTCTTGATTCCTCTGAATAAGAGTTGAGATGCTATATGAAGCTCTCATGGTTAAATATAGGTGAGGCACACACAATCAAACACAAGCATGTATATGATATGACAATATGCAACAATGCACAAAGTAAGAGAGAGAGTAAGAGAATGTGGATCAATCGCAAACACACGGATATGTTTCGAGGTTCGAGCACACAGCTCTACGTCCCCGCCTTCATAGACAAGGATTTCCACTAACTTGTCCACACAGGACTTCCCATACAGGGAAATCTCCAATGAGGATTTTGGGCAATGCAATAACCGGGAGTATACAACTCCTATCTCAAATACAACACAACCTCTACACTTAGAGGCTAGGCACAAAGCCAACACAAATCAACCTCACAAATGAGGGATAGGCACAAAGCCACTCAAACACAATCACCTCAACTTGAGGGATTCTAACACAATCTCCACCTCTCACTAGAGGGAGCCAAATACCACTTCCACTATCACCTCACACTTGAGGGATACAACTCAATCACCTCTCACTAGAGGGATATCACAATCAGTGGAAGGTTACAACTTGGTGGTCTCTTTCAACCACAAACCAAATCTTTTCTCACTAAACAAAGATCCTAATAGATAGGTAGATATGATAAGCTCAAGTGAGAAAATAAAGTGTTTGGAAATGAAAACATCAAAGTAAAACACTTGGGAAAATCACAAGATAGATATTGAAATAAAGATCAAAAACCAATTCCCAAATACTCTCTTTTTCTTTGAATTTTCCAACACTTTAAAACAAATAAAGATGAAATCTTTTGAACCCAAAACTCTTTTGAAAACTTGTTGTTTAAACACTAGAGAAGTAGTAAATTTTTGCTCTAAAAATTCTTGTCAAAACAGTCCATAGAACCCCCAATTTATAGACCAAGAGAAAACTAGCCGTTGGGGTCCAGTCAGCAGCCTGGACGGCTGTCGGTCGACAGGCCCGGTCGACCGCCAATGGTCAAATTTCTGACCGTTGGGGCAGCGGTCGACAGGACCGGTCGACCGTGGCCTAGAACAGAGAGCAGAGCTCTCTGCCGGTCGACCGACTCGGTCGACCAGGGCTTTCCAGAGAGTAGAGCTCTCTGACGGTCGACCGGGTCGGTCGACCGTCCCTCTAGCCAGACTGGTGTGCACGTTTTGTGCACGTCGGTCGCCCGACTCAGTCGACCCACTCCTAACTCGGTCGACCGGCAGAAGCCAGACCAGAACATTTTAGGGATTAAAAACTTGGCCTTTTGACTTTGATAAAATCCCATAAAATCTCTAAAATTCTACAAAAATAAGTTCAGTATAATACTTTGATAAACAAACATATTTGAGTAAAATCAAACCATGTTACAAACAATTTGAACTACTTTTGTAACTTAGAAATTTTGGCTCAAAACAAAAACCGTATTTTTCAAAACTTGAATTTTTGAAATGGAAAACCGTTTTCTCCAAAATACTTGCAAATACAAAAACATGTTATTTAAACAATTTTGAAGCATATAGTATATGGATAGAATCCAATATACATGAAATATAGTATATCTATGTTTTTGACTTAAAAACCAAGATCGGTTAAACTGAAAACCAAAACCAATAAACATAAAACTTAAACAAGTGTGTGTTGTGAACTTGAGTATATCACACTATCTAATCTTTAACAAGGGATCTAAACTAACTCTTCTAAACAAACCGAAGCCTTCTTGTAGAGTGCCGTCTCCATGTCGACTCGATCCAAACGTGATCCACCGAGCTTGACTCCAAACGAGTGATAGAATGAACTTGACGCTCGGGCTCTTGAATCACATGTGAAAGCTCCAAAACACCTTTGTTGAAACTAATCATCTACTAATATCTTGGTTGAATATCTGAAACTAAATATCACAAGATTATTAGTAAATTATAACTACATGAGTTAATCATCATCAAAACTTGAGTGGAAGGCCTCTGGGCCAACAAAGGGATTGGTGACTTACAGCCCACCAATGAAGGTAGCACTGGCTATGTCTTCGTTACAGTTATATACCAACACCATCTGGCTCTGGAACTAATTGACGTAGTTCTTCAGACTCTCCTTAGATTTCATCTTGATCGTGAGGAGATGATTGTTTTTCCTCTGGAATTTCCTCAGAGAGGCAAACTAGTTATAGAATGCATCAGTCATGTCATAAAATTTCAGAGTAAATTACTCGAAAGCGACTAAAACCAGTTGTTGGCGATTCCGTTGAGGCGAGACGGGAATGCTTGTAGAGGAAAAGGTCATCGTGAGCGTAGACTATCATTTTATTCTGGTACTGTTATAGATGTAGGATGGGGTCGGGCTTCCCGAATAGTTATTGTAATATCCCTAGTTAATAATACTGTATTTTTATTTTTTTAAAGTATTTATTTTGATTTACTGAATTTAATTATTGCTTTTCTTCTTGTAATTATTATTATTAAATATGCAAATAATTTTTGAGATAGTAAATGGTGATTTGGCTTTATATATAATCACCAATATTTATTATTAATATTTTTTAATTACTTATTACTATTACTTCTATGGTTATTCTTATTTTTAACTGATATTATTAGTGGTAGTTATTACTATTATTATTCTTCCATTATGATTATTATTTATTGTTATTACTATTAGTGTAATAATTATTTATATTGTTAGTTTTTATCAATTATTATTAGTGCTACTATTATTTTATTTATTTTAATATTAGTATAAATATTAGCAGTAGTGGTAGTTGTTAATTATCATTCCTATTATTATTGTTTTTATTATTAATTATTATTGTTTGTTAATTAATATTAGTATTATTATTATTTTTGTTAGTGTTTTATTAGTATTATTATTAATGGTTACGAGTAACTCTTACTATTATTATTAACTATTATTGTTGTGAATTCCTATTATTATTAATCTTGTTGTTTATATTATTATTAATTATAATTAGTGTTATTATTATGTATTAATATTATTGCATTTCATTGTCCCTATTTTCCATTCTTATTTCCATTCTTTACCTTAAACCCGATACCCATTAACCCAATTCACCCCTATATATTATCTTCTCTAATTCCCTTAACCCTAACCCTAATCTAATTAATCTTCCATCTCCTTTTCACAGCCGCATGCCACCCACCCTACCACTCCAGGCCGCAAGCCTCTGTACCTAGGCCTGCAGCACAACACCCTCTCCTATTTCCCTTCCATCTACACAGCCTTGGTAGACCTCCAACATTCAGCAGAGCCAGCCACGGTGCTCCGATCTTCACCGCAACGACCAACTCTCCCATAGCTCGAGCACTCTTCCTCCCCAGCCTCGGCAGCCCCGACCTCCATTACTTGTGCGCCACCAACCTCAGCCCAGAGCACTAACTACATAACCGGAGCCATTGTGACCTCGTTGCCATGCCGCACCCGACACCGACAGCACCCCCTTGCGCCTGCCCTCTTCCCCCACTGCCGGCTATAGTTGTTCCCCTCTCTCCCTGTGTTGCTCTATCTCCCCCCACGCGCGATCCAAGCGCAGTCTGCAACAACGCCACAGGCTGCACCTTTTTCCAGCGCACAGCAGCCAGAGCCAAGCCTTGGCCATGCCCTGCTTTGTGGACAGCCTTCCTGGCTGCACTCCCCTCCTTTATCTTCAGCTGTCGCACCTTCTCCTCCATTAACAACCCATTGACCAAGACACTCCTCCATTGGCCGCACCAAACCTGAGCTTTCTCCCATCCACCGTGTGCATCCCCTATGGCAAAACCCCCTCTTCATGGCCGAGATCATCTCCCTGGCAGCACCAACAGCGAGCAGATCCGCCTCCGCCGGAGCCGCAGGCCGCGAGAGCTCCAAGGCCGAGCAATCATATCTTACCAAACCCTATGGATGCCCTTATTCATTAGTGCTTTATCTATTCCTCCTTTCATGGCCCTAATATCCCAAGTCTGAACCCCTCTTCCGTCTCTCTGTGGGTAGCCGTTGATCATCGTTGGCGAGCGCGAGCGCACCCACTCCTTCACGGCGAGACCCTCTATCCGTTAACATCCTCTGCGGCCTCCGTCCCCTTTGTTGGAGCCTCCGTCGGCGTGCCGCAAGTTACCCCGTTGCGTGAGTAATTTCCCCTGTCTTTCTATTTCTTTACAATTTCATATATTATATATGAGTGTGTTTTTACATGCTTGGGTGTGTTGTGTAAATATTTTCATGTTGGAGGGTAAATTAATGTGCATGTTTTGTTGTATGGTGTAGTGTTTTTTGGTGTGTGCGTGAGTTGATTGGTTGCGTGTTACAGCATTTCAGACTCGTTTGTGCGATTCGAACTCGGTAACGGGAGATTCAGATTTGTATCCATTCTGGACCCGATGCATAGGCGATTCGAAGATCGATCCATGAGACGATTCATAGATCCATACCGATTCATGCCGTGAAGACCAGACGGCGATTTGACTCTGAAACCGCGTCATTTCATGTGAGTGTTTGTTCTTGTACATTTACTGTTATTGGTATGTATTTACATATTACTCTTATCATTTAATGTGACTTTTTTTTATATTTTAGCTGTTTTATTACTTGCATCACTCATGAGACATCAATGATTGTTTACTTCATTTACGAAGTCGATATGAGCTTGTATCAGCATCATTTCATGTGTTGGTAGTTTGCCACTGATGGCTTAGGCCTAATTTTGGTACACCTTAGACCTTGACTTGATTCAACTTGATTTTGACTGTGATATAATTGGCATTAGTTATCAGATTTGATATTAATGTATTTAATGATTATTTCTGACTAGAACTTTATTGGATATTGTGGACAAGTAGATATGATGTCTCTACTGATATGAGACGGTTTAGAGATACCACAGATAATAGATCAGTTGTAGTTGACGTTAGACATTTCGGAACTCGATGTTTTGTCATAAGATATTAGTATTTTTTCTAGTTCTTATTTAGTTAATTATTATGCTGGATTCGGTCTTAGTTGTGTGGAAAGTTGGATTGTGATTTGGATTGATCTTGAGTTGGAGTTAATTTAAAATTTACATTCTTTATATCAGATCTTGAATCATTAAATAGGTTTAACGTAGCTGGATTTATAGTTGTGAGTATCTGGGATTTATTTAGATGATATTTTATTGATGTTGAGTATCAGAAGTAGACTATATGTTGTTTGAGGATGATTCCTTACTTAGATATGATTTCGATATTGATTGCACACATTTATTGCATTATTCTTTATTACATATCCACATTTGTCATGTAATAAATGTGCTAAATTTCTTGTCTTAAATGTCTATTTTGTAGAAGATAATCATGGGGAGAAAGAGGATAAAATCAAATAAATATCAGTTAAATTCAGATTTAACTAGATCTATTTGGTTTGAGAATGATTCCAAATTCAGTTGGTTAAATTCAGTTTTTGGTGAATCAGGTGGTTAAAGCTAAAGATCAACCAAGGATAACGTCAAATACAAAGTCCAAATCCAAAGGGATAAATGGATAGAGAGAAGATCAACGGATGAGATGAAGCAATTCTGACTCAGATTCTGGCTGGATACATTTTAGTATTTGATTCATAACTTTCATTACCAGAACTCAAATCTAATGATTCAAGATGACCCAGAAAGAGAACTTAAAGGGCTACAACTCTTAAGTTGATCATTATTTTTAATTCTATCATTTGATAAGTTATATTTAGCAATTAATACCCCAATAAGCTGCAGATCAGAACTGAATATCCACATCAAATCAAGTTTGGAGATAAGGGAAGGATTCAAATTCAAAAATAGCCAGCTTCTCTTATCTTCGTACTCCTCTACCCTCTGCATTCTCCTATAAATACCTGCAATCTCAAAGGCAAAAAGAGAAAGACCAAGCAGAGAGCAGAACTTAGCCTAATTTGTATTTTGTAACTCAGGTTTTTAGTTTTCTTTTATGTAATTTTTGTTTTATTTATATAACTGAGAGGAAAGGAGACTTTCATGGAGGAATGAGAGCAACCTTGTACTGAAGGTGACACCGTGTAAGTGATCTTTTCTTCCATTGTTATTTGAATCGATTCAAGGCTTCCTTTTTCTTTCTATTCTTGTTTTTGTTCGCTTCCCTCTATTGTGTTTGTGGATTCAAATGAAACCGATAACCTCGAAGTTGTCTTGTCCTTGCAAGTGCCATTGATGATTTATAGTGATGGATATCCATTTCTATGGTAGTATAGCTCGCCCCTTAATTTTATAGTGTAAATCGGGAATGCGGAAGATCTCATATGCCATGCTTCGCTCGCCTTCAAGTAAAGGTACATTGTCGATACGGGTAAAAGATAAGCAGGCGCTGAAGAGGTAAGTATGTTTTTTTACGTTTTAGTTTTTCTTTCTTTCTTCTAACTTTTAATGTAGATCACCAACACCATAATCACCCAAATCTCTTTCATCTCTTTCACTCTTTCAATTTCTTTGTACATATCACTTTTATTTTCTCCATCTTCTCTATCCATCACTTTCTTCCTAACTTAATTGTAACTATTTTTTATTTTTCTTTTAAAAAACTAAAAGAAGATCTTTAACCATTCTTGGTAGCATAAAAGAGAACTTAATAAAAAGCTTCCATCGCTAGTCCCTCCTTATGCATCACGACCCACATAGCTACTTGCTATCGCGATAGTATTGAGTACTTGCACTTTCTATCTTAAGTTCTAAAATACTGTATTCTTGTGTGCAGGTTCTAACTCAATAAAATTTTGGCGCCGTTACCGGGGAGGGATGGTAAGTAATTCTCTTTAAAGTTTATGTTTTTGGTTAACTTTCTTCTTTGTTTTTGGTATACAGATTTAACAATAAGAAATTTTTGCTGCAGTGGACATATAAGTGGCCCTGGACTCTGTTCAAGAAAACAGAGCCCAGAAGCCCTCAGATTTGCTACATTCTTATGACAATCTGAGCGAACTACTAACCTTTATCTTCTGCAGGTTGGCTGAATTGCATAGTTTAATCTCTGTAGCATTATTTCCTTGTTTGACTCACTGTATATACATTTCTAACATAGCTGTAATCTGAGTGATTGTTAATTGCTTAAAAAACGTTTAGACTTGCATTCTAGGCATTTGTCTAATTACATTTACTTTACAATTACTGTTGAAGATAGCTGGAGACAAGATACGTATGCATAGCATATAGTTTAGGAAACATTCTTCGGTGATTGATTGGGGAAAACCGTGCACAAAAAGTGTATATTTTGAAATCAAGATTTAAAGTGTATGTGCTTTGGCTTCCATGATACTTCCGTTATAGCATAGAGGCTAAAATGAGTAGAATCCATAAGGACGGGAGGCGATAGAAGCTTATACGGTATGTTCACGTGTATGTTAACGGTTCTTCAAAGTTTTAAAGTATCAAAAGAAAAGAAAGTAAAGACTGAAGAGAGAGGTACGGTAAAATATGAAGAAGTGGGAAACATAGAAAAGAATGTCTTTGTGGTTTTTGAAATATTTCTAAAATAAAGTGAAAAAGAAAGAAGACTCATGGCTACTAACTACTAATGACTCCACCAATACGCTAATCTCTTAGTGATAGTTACCTCACATGTATCATTGGTCATCACTAGTCCTTGGTTCAAGAGCGATTCAAAGGATGACCCATATGTAACTCATCACAACCCAACTCAACAAAACAAGTGCAAACTACACTTAAACCATCAAAACTAAAAGTAAGCATGGAGTAAAGTAATGTTAGCTTGTTAGTGATTAGGAAGTTAGAGTGTTAAATCCATCATCATGAGCCATCAATGGTTCGTGCAAGAGCAAGGCCAAGTAGAGGTTAATAGATTCATGTAGATTATCATAAAAGAAGTTAGACTAGTTGGTGGTTAGCAGTTAGTTGCCATGAGAGAAAAGATTAGCTGCACATGTAAAAAGAGTTAGAGAGAAGAAAATATAGAGAGGTAAAGAGAGCACCTTTCATAGATTGTCACCTACTATTACAAGCACTCTTGCATTCCAAGCATGTATCACTCTCTCTCCTTATTACAAGATATACAAAATGGAAAATACAATGGAGGAAGAAGAACTAATCAAAATTAAACTACCCTAAACTACAACATGGAATGAAAACTACTCCTAAAACATTGCATATGTTCCTAAAAGACACCCCAGGGGGTATTTATAGGCACCAGGGAAAGGGGGCCTGTACAGAGCCGCGCACAGAATCTCGGCACGCGGCTCCACAAGATTGCCGCAGAAACGCGGCATTTGCTGCGTTTTCGCGGCAGTACTGGGGCGGCTCGCGCAGCGCTGCCTGTTGCGCGCTGCCTAATTGTCCCCCTTTCGGCTTCTGCTTCCGGTTTCTTATTTTGGGCCCCTGATTTTGACGAATCAGCTCTTCTAGGTCAATGGCTATGATATAAGCTTTTAATCACCAATTAAATGGTGATTTAGGATCTTCTTCTTCTTTGCACACTATGGATCTCGAATCAAGCAAGCAAAGCTTTATTAGGTGAATTTTACATCAAATAAATATGTGAATGTGATAAAAATTATTCAAAATTAGAGACTAATCACACCCTCACACTTATCTGTTTGCTCGTCCTGAGCAAAACAAAAAAGAACTAAGAAAATTATTACACCACTTTCGCAGGTGACGCGATTGCACTGAGTATGTGCAACAAGCCGTTAAACGCTAAGTTTCCTCTAGAGGAGGAGTTTTGTCTCCTGAGGGTTTTCAGCGGATTACACCTACAAAATTCATAAATAAAAAGAAGAAATCAAATGTTAGTATTTTGAAAACGCATTTTTAAATAGAGAAAAGTGTTGAAGTATTTTTGCAAAAATATAAGTGATCCAAGTTCATAGGTTAACCAGAAATTAATCTTCCTTAAATTAAGTCGAAATGCAAAATCTTGTTATAATTAAATGTAAGAATTTAAAATTAAATTGACTCTTTGATCTTTCATAAAACTCTTAGAAAAATATGCACTTTGTGAACTGTGACGGTTTTTGGGATATCGACTCTAATTTTCATGCCATTTATTTATATTATTATATATAATTATATTTATATTTTTTTCTTCCCTTAGTTTCTTAGGCTTTCTTATTTACCCAGGTAGTGAGCCTTTAGCAGGTGACTCCCAGACCAGATGGTCTTAGGGCACCAGATGAGAAAACATCCCTCGAACTTAAGGACTCGAGTAAACAAGGCCACAAAACTAAAGGGGATTACTTTATTTTTGTCTACCGTTTTAGGTGTGAATAATCATGCTTCCTAAGGCATAATTACCCAACTTCAATAAGTGATTTATCATAATTTTTTTAATATATATTTTTTATGACATTTTTAGTCTTTGTTTCAATCCCAAAAATTGTGTAAGTGTGGAGTGCATAGATCTAAGGCATAAAAAAATTAAGATCAAATTATCTTTTCAATCTTACTTTCTTATCCTAAAATTTAAACAAGATCTATTATTTTGACTTGGTTTAAAATTTCATAATTTTAGGTCTTCCTAATTCCTAAGATAACCTTAATTTTCTTAAAATAAATCAAAACTATTTATATTGTTTCAAAAAGTTTTGTAAAAAGAAAAGAAAAAATTTTTATATAAAAGTTTTTTAAATTAAAAAGTGTAAAAGAAAGAAAATATAAAACTAACTATGTTAGTAAATCCTCCCCCACACTTATCTCATGCAGTGTCCTCAATGCATCGTGAATGTGCATAGACATGAAACAAATGGAGAGGGAAGGAAGATTACCTCATGGTGGTAGCTCCGGTGGTGGTCTGACTGGGCCAAGCGTTGCTACCCAATCAAGATATCGTGGATCGTACAGGAACCCACCAATGACCTCTCTAACATGACCAAATAAAAGAATGATTGAATGAATGGTTTTATTGAAAAGTTTATCCCTTTCTAATTTTCAATTTTTAAAAATAATGACTGAGTCATTTTTATCAACATTCTTGTCTAACAATGAAGTGTGATTTGGGAAGATGATAGTTTTGGACGCAAAGGGATCAGGAATAAAAACCGACACCGACTCGAGAAGTTGACTCAGATCAAGTCCAGAGTCAACAATGAGAGTCAAAATTGGTTCAAAAATGGGGTCCAAACCAAAGAATTGATGTTCACACACTTTCTCCATTAATGAAGGGTGATCAGAAGATATTGGTGATTCAATTTCACAGTGTATTGGGACAGGATTCAATGTTGACTTGGAATAGATAAAAAATCTGGTAAAGATACCGGAGTCATTATTGAATCAAAAGCGAAATGGAAGTACAAACTTGAGGTTCAGGATCACTTTCAAGCTCAAGTTTAATTTCAGAAAAAGGATAACTTGCCAAAATGTCAAGGTGGTTTTCAAAATTTTGGGCAAGTTCAAATGGATGTAAGGAAATTGAATCTTGAGTGTCGTTCATGGAAGTAATGTGAATGGGTGAAATGATCGATTCAAGTTCAGGAGGTATGGGAATCAAAACTGCTCAAGAATGTTACTTAGTTCAGGTAACACTACAGAAGTCGATATTGATTCAAGGATTGGACTCGAATTGCTAAATTGAGGCTCAGGTTCACATTCATATTCAAGTTCAATTTCAAGAAATGGAAAACTTGTCAAACTATCAAGAGGTTGATGTTGGTCAAGTTCAGGTTGGTATGATGAAATTGAAGCTGGGTTTCCAAAAAGACAAGATTCGTGAGTCATATGAACATCTGATGGACATGAAAACTTATACATACTTTGCATTATTCGCTCAGTCTTGCACGAATTTCATAGTTTTTTTTCACAATGATTTTTCTTTGATTGGTTCTAGAAAAGAACTATATGAATTTTAGAAATTTTGTGGACATGATGAGGCCATATTGTTTTCAAATTGTTTTTAGGCCTCTATCACTTCTTCTAAGGTCCTTTGCAATGATGATTTTTCTTCAATAGGTGGTTCAGGAAAAGGAGGATATGAAGCAAATTTGGAGAATGAATATTATGAAAATTGTGGACAATGTGGTCGCAAATTTGACTCGGGGGAGGTGAATCCCCATGAACTCTATGAAAAGTTGAAATTATTTTGAAAATTATGGTCATAAGATTGGGGATATGGTTCATATTGATTCGGATAATCCCAATTCGGCATAAATGGTTGGTTCATATTGTACATAGCCGGTCAAAGTTATCTGAGTCAAATGAGGTAGGGTAAAATATGGATTCGTATTATAATTGAAAGAATTGTTGTTATTAAAATCCATATCACAATTTATAAAAAACAAAAACAAACAAACAAACAAACAACAAAGAAAAAGAAAACAAGTCTATGCTAGGGTTGACTTAGACCTAGACGACTCCTAACTGGTTAGACTGTCCACGGTGGGTATATTGTCAGAAGCTGACCACGAGTAAATCGGCCAGGTAGGGGCAAGATCAGTGGGAGGTATCCGTGCTGGAGCAACGGGCCTAATTATGCCAAACCACTGTTCTTCGAGGTTTCGCCTCTCAGTCCCCAACCTTAGACACTGATTTAATAAGAGTCAACTTTTAAAAACTTCCCCCTTAGGTCAATTTCTTAAATGAGTCCGAGATGTCTCTAGGAGCCAATGTGTAGCAATTTTTATTTAGGCTTGGGTTATGTGAGTGGGGAGGTGATTTTTGGGCCAAGGGAGGGTAATGACTTCCCTACCTTATGTTGTCTTTGATTTTGCCCTTAAATTAAATTTGTGTAAGTGTGCAATATAGATAAGATGAACACAAAAATGCAAGTAAATCACTGAAGTGTTTGTCCTATGCTATATGCAATGCCATATGTACACCTCCTATCAATATCACAATAACACAAGAATAAAATACAGTATATTGGAATGAAAATTGACACGTGCCTAGATGCAAATGTATAAACCGTTTTAAAGCATCCAATTATCGTATTTTAATTCTTAAAATTATTTACAGTGTACAAGTAATATAAACAAAATTAGCGACAGAGTATAAGAATATACAAGAGGTTACCCGACCGCACAAGAACAAGTGTGGACTTCTATAACGCTAAAAATTTAACCTGCATACCAAAAACAAAGAAGAAAAGTTAACAAGAATGTGAAATCAAACTATTCCCATCTCCGGCGATGGCGCCAAAATTTGATTGGGGAAAATCGCACATAAAAAGTGTATGTTTTGAAATAAAAATTTAAAGTGTGTGTGCTTTGGCTTCCTCGATACTTCCGTTATAGCATAGAGGCTAAAACGAGTCGAATCTATAAGGACGGGAGGCGATAGAAGCTTACACGGTATGTTCATGTGTATGTTAACGGTTCTTCAAAGTTTTAAAGCATCAAAAGAAAAGAAAGTAAAGAATGAAAAGAGAGGGACGGTGAAATACGAAGAAGTGGGAAACATAGAAAAGAATGTCTTTGTGGTTTTTGAAATATTTCTAAAATAAAGTGAAAAAGATAGAAGACTCATTTCTATTAACTACTAATGACTTCACCAACACACTAACCTCTTAGTGATAGTTGCCTCACATGTATCATTGGCCATCACTAGTCCTTGGTTCAAGAGCGATTCAAAGAATGACCCATATGTAACTCACCACAACCCAACTCAACAAAACAAGTACAAACTACACTTAAACCATCAAAACTAAATGTAAGCATGGAGTAAAGTAATGTTAGCTTGTTAATGGTTAGGAAGTTAGAGTGTTAAATCTATCATCATGAGCCATTAATGGCTCTTGCAAGAGCAAGGCTAAGTAGAGACTAATAGATTCTTGTGGATTATCATAAAAGAAGTTAGATTAGTTTGTGGTTAGCAGTTAGTTGTCACAAGAGAAAAGATTAGCTACACATGTAAAAAGAGTTAGAGAGAAGAAAACATAGAGAGGTAAAGAGAGCACCTTTCATAGATTGTCACCCCCTATTACAAGCACTCTTGCATTCCTGGCATGTACCACTCTCTCTTCCTATTACAAGATCTACAAAATGGAAAATATAATGGAGGAAGAAGAACTAACCTAAATTAAACTAACCTAAACTACAACATGGAATGAAAACTACCCCTAAAGCATTGCATATGTTCCTGAAGGAGACCCCAGGGGGTATTTATAGGCACCAGGAAAAGGGGGACCTGTATGGAGCCGCGCGCAGAGTCTCGGCGCGCGGCTCCACAAGATTACTGCAAAAACGTGGCATTTGCTGCGTTTTTGCGGCTGTACTGGGGCGGCGTGCGCAGCGCCGCCTACTGCTCGCTACTCAATTGTTCCTTTATTGGCTTCTGCTCCCGGTTTCTGATTTTGGCCCCTGATTTTGACGAATCAACTCTTCTAGGTCAATGGCTATGATATAGGCTTTTAATCACCAATAAATGCTGATTTAGGGTCTTCTTCTTCTTTGCACACCATGGACCTCAAGCAAGCAAAGCTTTATTAGGTGAATTTTACATCAAATAAATATGTGGATGTGATAAAAATTATGCAAAATTAGAGACTAATCAGTAATATTTGCTTTTGAATGCTACTTTTCTATATCTTGCACACTTTGCACAATCAATTCTTAGGTCAAAATTCAAATCAAGATAAGGTGGGGAAGTCATTACCCTTCCTTAGCCCACCTAAGCACGCACAACCTAAGCCTAAGTAAAATCTGATAGACGTTGGCTTTAAGGACATCTCGAACTTACTAGGTGATTATCCTAAAGGGAAAGGTGTTAGAATTTGATTCCTTCCAAATCAGTGTCTAGGAAAGGGATTGAGGAGCAAAGCCCCGAAGGTTGATGGTTTGGCTTAATTAGGCCCGTCGCTTTTGCGCGGATACCTCCCACCAATCTTGCCCTGACCTGACTGATTAGCTTGTGGTCAAAGTCTACATTATACCTCCTGTGGACAATCAACCAGTTAGGAGTTGTCTAGGTCAGGTTACCTTAGATTAGGCTTGATTGTTTTCTTTTCTTGACTATTGGTGAGCTTGTTTGTGGTTGTGTTTGTGTATGCAAGTGTGGTCAAGAGATCCTAATTCATCTAGGTTAACTAGAAACGCATTACCACCCAAGTTCGAACCAAGACCAGATTCGGTTATGGCTCAACTGACATCTTTGCAGGATAGGTTCTATCCCATTAGAACTTCACTTCCATTCTACATCTAACTTCCATCAGTTGGTGAATACAATTTTGAGCTTAAACCTCAGTTCATTAACACACTCCCTAAGTTCTATGGCTTAGAGTCCGAAGATGCTTATTTCTTCATAAGAAAATTTGAGGAAGTATGCTTAATGATGAAAATCCCACACCTTGCAGATGATGTTATTAGGTTGAGATTTGTCCCATTTGCTTTTAAGGACTTAGCCAAGAAATGGCTCTATAACTTAGCGGCCTGCTCTATCACATCCTGAGATGGTTTCATCAAGGTCTTCTTGAAGAAATTCTATCCAATTCATAAGACCGCTCTCGTTAGGCAAAACATCATGCAATTTAAGCAAGAACCTAGTGAACCATTTTGGAGGTACTTATTGGCCCAGTGGCCTTCACTCAAGCTTTGATGATGATTAACTCATGTAGTTATAATTTACTAATTATCTTGTGATATTTAGTTTTCAAATATTTGATCAAGATATTAGTAGGTGATTAGCTTCAACAAAGGTATTTTGGAGCTTTCACATGGGGATTCAAGAGCTCGCGCGTCAAGTTCACATCTAGCACTCAGTTGGAGTCAAGCTCATTGATTGCGTTTGGATCGAGTTGACTTGGAGACGGAGTTCTAGAAGAAGACATTGGTTTGTTTAGTTTAAGTTTGGCTTAGATCATTATAAAGATTAGATAGTGTGATATGCTCAAGTCACAATACACACACAAGTTTCATGTTTTGGTTTTGGTTTTCGGTTTGACCGATCCTAGTTTTCATGAATAGATAGAATCAAAACAGGTTTACATGGTTTAATTTGATCTATATACATCTATGCTTCATATACTTAGAAAAACTTATTTTGATAAGTCTATTCATGTGTTTGGACTTTTGTATTTAAACAAAACTTATTTTTAGATTTAATGTCAAAAACATAGATATAATATCTTTCATATATATTGGATTCTATCCATATATAATATGCTTTAAAGTTGTTTCAATATCATATTTTTGTATTTACATGAGTTTTGGAGAAAACAGTTTTCCATTTCAAAAATCTAAGTTTCGGAAAATACGATTTTTGGTTTATGGCAAATTTTCAAGAATACAAAAATGGTTCAAATAGTTTGTAATATGTGTGAAATTTTTATCACACATATTTATATTTCAAAGATCTAAAAAGAATTGATTTCTGTGAAATTTATGTGATTTTATGGGATTTAATAAAAGATAAAAACTCTTTTTTTTAAATCCTCTAATGGCTGGACTGGCTGTTTGCCGGTCGACCGGGCCGTTCGACCAAGACAGAAGTAGGTCGACCGGTCCAGTCGACCGACGTGCACAGGACGTGCATACAGCCAGGCTGGTGGGCCGGTCGATCGGGTCGGTCAACCGGCAGAGAGCTTCTGCTCTCTGGAAAAGGCCCCGGTCGACCGGCAGAGAGTTCTGCTCTCTGTATCCAGCTCCGATCGATCGGCCAGAGAGCCATTACTCTCTAGTTCCAGGCCTGGTCGACCGAAGGCATAACGGTCATAAAAATGACAGTTGGGTCGGTCGACCGGAAGGGCAAAAATGCCCTTGCCTGCTGCCAACGGGCAGATTTGGATTGGGGCTATAAATACCCCATTCCTTGGCTGTTTTAAATAAGAATTTCAAGAGCAAAATTTCTCACCTTTATAAGTGTTTAACAACAAGTTTTTAAAGAGTTTTGGGCTTAAAGATTTGATCTTTATTAGTTTTTAAAGGGTTGGAAAATCAAAAAATTTGGATATTTGGGATATTGGTTTTGATCTTCTTTTCAATCTTATTCTATTTATTTTTTCAAGTATTTTTCTTTGTATTTTTGATTTCCAAACTCTTTATTTTCTCACACTTGAGCTTATCATATCTATCCTATCTATAGGATCTTGTTTAGTGAGAAAATTAGTTTGTGGTTTGTTGAAACCACCAAGAGTTGTATTCATCCATTTACTTGTGTCTTTGTGCCTTGTCATCTAAGTATAGAGGAGGTTGTGCATTGGATTGTTCTTATCCCTCTAAGTGTAGAGGTGATTGAGTATGTTGGTATCCCTCTTGTGAGAGGTTGATCATGTTTGGCTAAGTGCCAATCCCTCTAAGTGTATAGGTGATTTGTGTTGTGCCTTGCCTCTAGTGAGAGGTTATATTTGTTGAGAGAGGAGTTGTGTACTCCCAGTTTGTATTTACCCAAATCCTCATTGGAGGTTCCCTTTGTGAGAAGTCTTGTGTGGACGAGTTAGTGAAAATCCTTTTGTGTGAAGGCGGGGATGTAGAGCTGTGTGCTCAAACCTCGAAACAATCCGTGTGTTTATGTTTGATCCACTTTCTCTAACTCTCTCTTATATTGTGCCTTACATTGATTCATATTGTTCATTCATATTTATGTTGGTCCAAGGTTACAATCACCCATTTTATTGAGTTTTGATGAGTACAAAACATATATAGTTATTTGTACTAATCATGTTTATTGTTTAATTGTGTTTCAGGGTTCTAAGGATTCATGGAGTGTTCTTCCCTAAAGGAAGGTTGTTTTGACTCAAGACGGTTCAGTTTGGGTTCAAGATACAAGTTTTTTAAGATCACATATGGAGGAGCCCACTTGAAGACTTTGTAGTCACCTAGAACCTATGTAAGACTTAGTTTGTTAAAGTTTGAAGTTGTGGTAAATTGGCTCAAGAACACACACACATTGTCAAAAATACAGTTTCTAGTTTTGGTATTTGATTTTAGTTCATGCCTTGATTTCTATACATGATTTAAATTTTTACAAATTTTATATCTTGTTTATATCATGTATATCTATCTTTACAGCATGTTACTTAGCCATATATCCCTACAAAATTATTTTGAAAATTTTCCCAAGTCCAAAAATTTCCTTATTCAAATCTGTTTCAGGCCTGGCGGTCGACCGGGCCGGTCGACCGGATCCTTTCCAGGCTTGGCCATGTTTTGTGCACGTCTGTCGGTTGACCGACTAGTCGGCCGACTGAAAGCAGCTTGCTTCCTGTTTTTGGCCGGTCGACCGAGTCGGTCGACTGATAGCTCAAAATATTTTTCCCCTTTGGCGTCCGGTCGACCGACCAGTCGACCGAGTCCAACGGCTAGTTGCCAATCGGACTGCCGGTCGACCGGGCTGGCCGACCGACAACCGTCTGCAGCGGCCAACGGCTCTTTCCTCTTTGGTGATTTTCTAGTTTGATATCTTTTTGGTTGGCAGAAAATTCTGAAAAACTGGGGACTATTTTTAGACCAATTAAACTTAATTATTTCATCCCTTCCCTTCCCTATAAATAGAGGGAATTGGTCTCTTGCAAAAATACAACAAATATACCTAGTTTCCAAGTTTTCAAAAGAAAGAAAAAGTTTCAAAATCTCTCAATTCTCTAGTGCTTTCTTGGCTATTGTTTTTCAGTTGTGTTTGCAAGCAATTTTCATTTACAACTGAGTTTGTTTTTCTCACTACACCTCTAGATCCAAAAAATTCCCTCCTCATCCTATAAGGAAGTTGTAAAGAGAAAGTTTGTAAGAAGTTTGTGATCCTTTTGGTGATCACTTGGTTACTTGTTCCTTCTTGTTGAGATACCTCTTCGGTAGAGGATTGTATTGGTGGAGTTCGGTACTCTGGTCTTCGGTAGATCTTGTAAAGTTTCTCGGTGGATAGTGGAAACCCTTCACGGTGGTGAAGGTGGGGAGTAGAGCGGTGGCTCGAACCTCGAAACAAATACTTTGTATTTGCGATTGCTTTTGTTCTTGCTCTCTATTGCTCTTTATTTTTAGCTTGTGTTATTGCTTTCATTTCTTGTGATATATCTTGTGTGCACTTTATTATTGCTTCCAATTCATTTCTTGCTAACTTGTCGATAAATTCTCATACAACAAGATTGCAATACGCACCTCAAACTCTTATATAGAGGAATCACGAGGAAGGAGTTCAGAACCCTTCACCTGGTATCCGGCTTCTAGTCTTATTTTGGGCGATCGTTGCATCATATATTCATAACTTGTTTAAAAAGTTATTAGATTAGCATTTACACCTATTCACCCCCCTCTAGGTGTTTTTCAATTCATATGCTTGGTATTGCTTGTGTGTGTGCCATACTTGTGTTGAACCAAGAGAGCTTCATATAGCACCTCAACTCTTATTCAGAGGAATCAAGAGGAGTTAGTCTAGAGCCTGTCACCGGGAATTCGGCTACATTCTTTGATTACGCTAAGTGTGTTGCAATTAGTTTTTAAATTCTACATCATTTTTCATTAGATTAGCTTTACACCTATTTACCCCCCTCTAGGTGTACTTTCAATTGGTATCAGAGCCTACGCTCCTGATATTAGGTTTAACTACCTAGGAGTGAGATCTTGGTTGCTAATCTAGTATTTGCATTTGCACATATACTTTTTTACACACACACTCATGGATTATTTGCACCTCTAATGTTTGATGTTTCTAACATCAATATGTGGAAGCTTAGATGAGTATGTACCTAAAAACCCTAGGCTTGCATGTTTTCCTTACCGCTACCAAGAAATCTTATCTTGGTAATAGCAAGTATATAGAGGCCAATGCATAAGCCCTAACGGCACTTAGAAGCACGCTTAACAAAGAATATTTGTGTATTGTTTCTCATTGTGATTCTGTGTTTGCAGTGTGAAACATCTTGACCTCTTCAAAGCTTCAAATGCCAAACATTACGGAGAAGCAATCTAGTGGAGGAGAATTCGTACAACATTGCTATATGGTCTAAGGGAATGACTCCCTTGAGGTAAATTCGGAAACTCAACTAGATGATTGTGCTAGTTCTTCCGACGATGATCACGTTGATGCTGATGCTTTAAATGATGAACTATCTATTATTTGTGAAAAATTTATTAGAAAAATATAATCTTTTGAAAAAGAAACGGTTTGGATTAAATGAAGAAAATAAAATTTGTCTTCTAGACTTGAGATCGTTTTGTAAAGAGGGATGAGATTTCAAGTGAACGTGACTCATTGAATCTCAACTTGAACTTGCTCTAAATGAAAATAAATTTTGAAAAATAAAAGTGATTGTAATGATGTTTTGAAGAAAATAAAGTTCTATCTTCAAAACTTATTTTTGTTTTAAAAGAAAATGATTCTTTGAAGAACAAAATTATTTCAATCTCAAAAGAGCTAGATTTGGTTTTCTAGAAAAATATTTTTTTGAAAAATGATATTGATACACATGTTTGCCATAATAGTATAGCTTCACCTCTTATTGCAGCTCCATCTCTTCTTCTAATATTGAAAATGATATAAATATGTTAAAGAAGAATGTTGATTGTTTGGGCTCCACTTTGAGCGAATGTGCTTTGAACCACACACGTTTGGAATCTATGTTTCGAAAGAAACATGTTCCTCCTATGCATGCACACAAACCACGACATACACATGCTCTTCATGTTCACACTCACAACACTATATAGGCTCATATATACACTTGTACACATTGTGGACGTAAGGGCCACCTTGCTAAGCTTTGTTATGATAGTGTACATGATGAAAATTTAGCAAATAAATTTGTTTGGGTTAGGAAATGAGCTAACCTCCATGGACCCAAAAGAGTATGGGTACTAAAATTCACCCCTATTTTATTTGATGTAGGTGTGAGCTCTCACTTGACATGAGAGTGATGGTGCCTTGAGGTGGATGCATTCGAGCTTAATGGTAACTATTTTGGATGCATCACTTTCAAGGGGAGTTTGGTGGGAGGACCACCTTGATTTGGAGCCTAGTGATTTACCCTCATGATTTTGGTAACGATCTCTAACTTCTATTTATGTTTACATGCTTTCATATGATTAATTTTTAGCATGTTTTAATTACTATGTTAAATGCCATGAAAATTAGACTTGTGACATACATGATTAGTATTTGAGATACACCCATGTTTATATGGATCTATATTTTTTTGTATTCTCACTTTATTTAACTATTGTGTATATCATGATCTAAGACATGTGTATTTACTTAATGATCATGTTGTTTTATGTTTTATTTTATGCTTCATGATTTGATTATATGTTTAGATGTAATTTTTCCTTAAAACTTGTGCCAATACTTGTACAGCTAGTGAGCCATAAATTAATTATTTTTGTGCTAAATTGCTCATCTGTACCCATTAGATGTACTAGTATAGCCTAGCTTCGATGATTCATGCATTTTGACTTGTATTCCCTATTTTTGGACATGTATTTCATGATGATATAGTTTAACTTCATGTATATGTTAATTTTGTCAAACTATTGAATACACATGTATGACCTTGAGTCATTTATCTTTCATGCAAAATCTCTTTATAGACTCAAATTGTGTTTGGATATGTATGTATACCTTTAGTTTTGAAAAATCATACATATTCCTTTAAGGATTCTTAATTTTGATGATTTTCATATTTTTGATAAGGAATTTCATATTTAAGCTTAATTGTCTATTTCCATGTCTTTCATATAATACTTGTACACTCACATTATTATTGTTTTCTCATGACATTATTTTCATGTATGTCATATTTGATTTATATTCCTTGAGTGTTGATGATTGTGTGATTTTGAAATTTTATTCTTGTTTTATTCCTTACTTGAAGGATTTCGTACCAGTTTTCAAGTTTTTCATAAAACTAGTTCATATTCTTCATTCTGGTAGAGTTTTCTAATATGCTAAACTTATTTTCAAATTTACTTTTGAAAACCCCTACCCATGAAAGGGTGGTGGATGAGCGACCATGCCTTATATGCTCATATTGAAAATCAATTTAAACATATGCATGAATAGGGAGGTCTTTATGACTTATACACTTTATTCTTATTGTTTTTTCAATTGGTATCACAATTGATATTTATTTTGTATACTAATATTTGTTTCTATATATGTATGCTTTAACTTCAAATAGTATCAATTTTGATTGGTATTTATATTTTCATATATATTTTTGTTTTGATTGTGCTTACTATATCTTTATATCTTTGAGCACAAAGTTTGCCATGCTAAGCTTGAATTAGTCCTTAATGACAATTATTTTTCAAATTGGTATCTTATACAAGCTTATGCATCGTTTTCATTAGTATTTCATAAAGGGAGAAAAAATTCATGTTTTACCTTTCAATCGGTTTTGTTTACCTTTGGTATCTTACTCCCATTCTTTATGTTGAAAAAATTGATATCTTAATTTTCATTTGGTTTGCTATGCTCCTAATGAAAATTATTTTCAATTGGTATATGTTTTATTTTCATTATTGGTATCAAGAATATTAAATTGATATTATTCTCTATTTGGTATCTCTATTGCAAAATGATTTTAGTGTTTAAACAAAAAGAATAGTTAATGTTTTGCAATTGGTATCAAAAGTGTAAATTATTTTCAATTGGTACTAATTTTTACAATTGGTATCAAGATTACCTATATGTTTATTTCTTTCAATTGATATCAAAATTTTTGTTGGTTTCTTCAAAATATTTTGTTTATTTTCAATTGGTATCATAAATTGATATCATGATGTTTCAATGTATACCTTCACGCTAAATTGATATATTTTCAATTGGTATCATAATATTTTGATTTGTATTGCTTATATGCACGAAAAACTTAACATCTTCTCTATATATATATTCATGTTGACTGTATGTCATATTGAAGTGATTGACTTTTCTTTGGTATGTAGTACACGTGTTTAGTAGGCGCTTCACATCTCCTTTTATACATTGCATATTATGCTTTATGTGGTTAGGGTTTAGTTTTTTTTCATATAAATGCATGTATGCTGGGGGAGTTAACTTCACGTCTCTCCTCTTCATGAATGTATATAGCATATATACCTTTCTTGTTTTGATTTATGCAAAAAGGGAGAAAAATATTATTATGCCCTTTATTGTTTGTACCCCTTTGTTGATGAATTGACAAAAAGGGAGAGAGATATCTTGGAGTTTGATATATGCATGTTTGTTTGTGTTTAATATGCATGTTATTTAAATCTGTTATCTTTTACCATTGGTATCAAGAGCATCTTTTGTTGGTATCAAGAGCTTTTGTTGGTACAAAGAGCAACATTGTTTTAAGAACATTTTTATTTTAAAATTGGTATCAAGAGCATGTTTATTTCATTGGTATCAAATATCATGTTTATGCATATTTATGTTGAGCATTCATTGAATATCTTATTGTTTATTGCTATGCATGAGTTAAGGGGGAGCTTCTTTGAAGCTTAAGTTTAATCTAAGCATATATAATGAGTTTTGTCATCATCAAAAAGGGGAGATTGTTGGCCCAGAGGCCCTTCACTCTAGTTTTGATGATGATTAACTCATGTAGTTATAGTTTACTAATAATCTTGTGATATTAGTTTTCAGATATTTGATCAAGATATTAGTAGGTGATTAGCTTCAACAAAGGTGTCTTGGAGCTTTCACATGGTGATTCAAGAGCTCGCGCGTCAAGTTCACATCTAGCACTCGGTTGGAGTCAAGTTCATTAGATCACGTTTGGATCGAGTCGATTTGGAGACGGAGTTCTACAAGAAGACATCGGTTTGTTTAATTTAAGTTTGGTTTAGATCATTGTAAAGATTTAGATAGTGTGATATGCTCAAGTTCACAATACACACACAAGTTTCATGTTTTGGTTTTGGTTTTCAATTTAACCAATCTTAATTTTCATGAATAGATAGAATCAAAACAGGTTTACATGGTTTAATTTGATCTATATACATCTATACTTCATATACTTAGAAAAACTTATTTTGATAAGCCTATTCATGTGTTTGGAGTTTTGTATTTAAATAAAACTTATTTTTTGCTTTAATGTCAAAAATATAGATATAATATCTTTCATGTATATTGGATTCTATCCATATACAATATGCTTCAAAGTTATTTCAATATCATGTTTTTGTATTTACATGAGTTTTGGAGAAAATGGTTTTCCATTTCAAAATTCAAGTTTCGAAAAATACAGTTTTTAGTTTAAGGCAAATTTTCAAGAACACAAAAATGGTTCAAATAGTTTGTAATATGTGTCGAATTTTTGTCACACATATTTGTATTTCAAAGATCTAATAAGAACTGATTTTTATGAAATTTATGTGATTTTATAGGATTTAATAGAAGATAAAAACCCAAGTTTTTAAATCCAATAATGGCTGGACTGGCTGTCTGCCGGTCGACCGAGGCAGAAGCCGGTCGACCGAGGCGGTCGACTGACGTGCACAGGACGTGCACGCAGCCAGGCTGGTGGGCCGGTCGACCGGGTCAGTCGACTGCCAGAGAGCTTCTGCCCTCTGGAAAAAGCCTTTGTCGACCGACCGGTCGACCGGCAGAGAGTTCTGCTCTCTGTATCCAGTTCCGGTCGACCAAGCGGTCGACCGGCCAGAGAGCCGTTGCTCTCTTGTTCCAGGCCCGGTCTACCGGGTGGTCGACAGGAGGCGCAATGGTCATAAAAATGATCGTTGGGCCGGTCGACCGGGCGATCGACCGGAAGGGCAAAAATGTCCTTGCCTGCTGCCAATGGGCAGATTTGGATTGGGGCCATAAATACTCCATTCCTTGGCTATTTTAAACAAGAATTTCAAGAACAAAATTTCTCACCTTTACAAGTGTTTTACAGCAAGTTTTTAAAAGAGTTTTTGGGCTTAAAGATTTGATCTTTATATGTTTTTAAAAGGTTGGAAAAATCAAAGAAAAATTGGATATTTGGGATATTGGTTTTGATATTCATTTCAATCTTATTCTAGTTATTTTTTCAAGTATTTTTCTTTGTATTTTTGATTTCTAAACTCTTTATTTTCTCACACTTAAGCTTATCATATCTATCCTATCTATAGGATCTTGTTTAGTGAGAAAATTGGTTTTTGGTTTGTTGAAACCACCAAGTGTTGTATTCATCCATTTGCTTGTGGCTTTGTGCCTTGCCCTCCAAGTGCAGAGGAGGTTGTGCATGGATTGTGCTCATCCCTCTAAGTGTAGAGGTGTGAGTTTGTTGGTATCCCTCTAGTGAGAGGTTGATCTTTATTTGGCTAAGTGCCTATCTCTCTAAGTATAGAGGTGATTTGTGTTGTGCCTTACCTTTAGTGAGGTTGTGTTTAGTTGAGAGAGGAGTTGTGTACTTCCAGTTTGTATTTACCCAAATCCTCAGTAGAGGCTCCCTATATGGGAAGTCCTGTGTGAACGAGTTAGTGAAAATCCTTCTATGTGAAGTCAGGGACGTAGAGCTGTGTGCTCGAATCTCGAAACATATCCTTATATTTGCGTTTGATCCACTTTCTCTAACTCTCTCTCTTATATTGTGCCTTGCATTGATTCATATTGTTCATTCATATTTATATGTTTGGTATTGCTTGTGTGTGCGCCATACTTTCGTTGAACCAAGAGAGCTTCATATAGCACCTCAACTCTTATTTAGAGGAATCAAGAGGAGTTAGTCCAGAGCCCTTCACCGGGAATTCGGCTACACTCTTTGGTTACACTAAGTGTGTTGCAATTTGTTTTTAAATTCCGCTCATTTGTCATTAGATTAGCATTGTACCTATTCATCCCCCTCTAGGTGTACTTTCAGTACTTTGAACGCTTCAAAGACCTCCTTGTCCAATGTCCTCATCATGGAATAGAGAAATGGCGACAATGCCAAATTTTTTATGATAGCTTAGACTACTCAACTAAGACCCTTTTAGAAAGCATGTACCAAAGGGGATTCTTGTAGACGGATGGGCATGAAGGATGGGATTTATATGAGAATCTAGCTGAAAAGACCATCCAATGGGTACCTACTAGTGAAAGCTCTAGGAATCCAAACTCCATCTCTTCAAAAGGAGGTCTCCATTCAATTGAATCATCTATAGCTAACGAGGCTAAGTTAGCTAACCTAGTGAGAAGACTGGAAGTTTAGAAACTAAGGAACCAAGTCCTGTCAATTAAGTCAGCCCAAATCAATTTCCAACTCCAGGTTGTACTTACTGTCAGGCCATGAATCATGTGTCAGAGGAGTGTCCTGTGTTTCAAGCTCAACAACACTTTCCAGAACAGATGAATGCGGCCTTTTCAAGACCGAACAACGATCCTTACGCTCTAACGTACGATCCTGGCTAGAGAAATCACCCAAATTTCTCATGGAGCCAACACAACAATGACTACCCACGGTCGAACCAGGCAAGCCACTTCCATCATCCCAATAATTCTTCCAATCATCAACTTAACTTTCCAAATTACCCTCACAATTCTCCCAACAATTTTTCAAATTATCAATAAAATTTTCCCAACCAAGCTCCACCATCTTCCTTCCAAAATCCTCAACTTGAAAGGAGAATGACTAATTTTGAGAGAAACATGGAAAGGTACATGAAGAACTAAGATTCCCTCATGCAAATAATACAGAGGCTAGAGGGTCAAATGAGCTAGTTAGCTAATCCACAACATGAGAGACAAAATAGTACCTTGTCCAGTCAACCATTTATGATCTTAAGAATTCACAACAAGCTCATTTGGTTAAGGATCAATCATTGAATTAATGTAATGTTGTTTATACATTGAGGTCGGGAAAGAAAGTCGATAACAAAGTGTCAACACCACCCAATCCCAGTCAGCACAATCACACTCCAGCATCCATCTCATTTAGTCCCAATCACATTTCTATAGTACTATTTCTTAATAGGCTAAAGAACAACAAGCAGAATCCATACATGGATAAAATAATTGAGATCTTCAACCAAGTGAAGATAAATGAGCCACTCCTTGATGCCATCCAATCAGTCCCATCCTATGCAAAATTTCTTAAAGACATGTGCACCAAAAAGAGAAAGACTAATATACCCAAGAAAGTCTTCTTAGCCACTAACATTAGTGAGCTACTGTGGGGTCCGATCCCTGTCAAGTATAAGGATCCGGGTTGTCCCACCATTTCCTACACTATAGGACAAGCCGAGATTAGTCACACACTTCTTGACTTGGTAGCGAGTATCAACCTGCTTACATTCTCAGTTTATCAACAACTCGGGTCGGGCGATCTTAGTCCAACTCGAGTCACAATCTAACTGGCTGATCATTCTGTGAAAGTTTCACGGGGAGAAATTAATGATGTCCTTATCCGGGTCGGGGAGTTTATCTACCCAGCTGATTTCATAGTTCTTGAGACACAACCTGTGTCCAACCCTAGGGCTCAAACTCCTGTTATCCTAGGGCGCCCATTCCTTACTATTGCCAATGCTATTATTAATTGTAGGAATGGGTCTATGAGATTAACTTTTGGGGACATGACTAGAGAAGTCAATGTCTTTAACTTAGAAAAACAACCTCATAAGATAAGAGACAAACATTTGAGGTAAACTTTGTTGAAAATAATTGTGATGAAGAAAGTGAAGGTATAGAGAATGAGCCTCTGTTTCTTGATGAATTATTTAAGAATGAATGTGATTATCTTAATGATAAGGCATATGTCAGAGATCCTAATTTTAGCGTCTCCTTTAAAAAAAATTTTGATTTGAATATCTTAACTTTCACTGAGCCAATCAATAATCTATCGTATGAGAATATAATTCAAGAACCTTCGATTGACATACTCTTTGAAAACCTCTTCGAAGAAGAACTCATGTGTTTGGATGAACCAACTAGGATATTTTGGTTAATTACACATCTCCAGGGAAAGTGTTGACTTAAGCTTTGAGGAGATATATGGAACTGAGTTAGAATTCCTAAGAATTTATAGTGAGGAAGTTCCAACTGAGAAGTATGGTGGAGATCAATTTTTGAATAATGAATGTAGAAATATGAGGAAGAAAAGCCTAAAGAAGCTGAGACTGGGGAGGAAAAGAGCTAAAATGACAAAAAAATGGCCTCCCCACTATGCCCTATAAAAAGGACCCACTGGAATGATGGGAAGAGAGCTAGAGGGATGAGATCGAAAAAGATCTACGTGTGGGAGAAACTTGATGTTGTACATATTCTTGTATAATATATGCACCTCTTTTACATTTCATTTCCTGCATCTATACATTTCTTTCATACATTGGGGACAATGCATGAGATAAGTGTGGGGGAGGGCTCTAACATGACTAATATAACAAAAATAAAAAAAAAATAAAAAGAGAAGAAAACAAAGATATACATATATATATAAAATTATATAAAGAACAATATTTTCATATATTTTTGTAAGAAATTAAGTCAATTTTAAGGAATAGAAAAATCATAATTAAGATTTCTTACACTTGGTCAAAATAAGATGACTTGTTTGATTTTTAGGGTTAGGAAGAAAATTTGTGAAAATAATTTAGTCTTGATCTTTACCATGATGAAATATGCACACTTTATACACTTACACACTTAGGGTTCAAAAACAAAGACTCTTATGCCTTATAAAAGAAAAAAGAAAAAAGAAAAAATATATATGTATATCTGTGAAAAATAAACAAATCTAATTATTGATTAGCTAGGTGCTTTGGCCTAAGAAAGCCTTGGTATTTATGCAAAAGATAATTAGATAAGTTTGAAAAAATATATATATAAATCCTCTGATTAAGCTGGGTATTTGTGCCTCATGAAGCATAAGTATTCACACCTAAAAGGGGTACATTTTATAAATAAAAACCCTTTATTTCGTGGCCCTGTCTGCTCGAGTGTTTAAGTCCTTGGGGGTGTTTCTCACCTGGTGCCCTAAAACTGTCCAGTTTGGGTGTCACCGACTAGAGGCTCGTAACATGGGCAGATTAGAAAGCCTAATGGAATTGAGGAATAAATACCACAAAAATAAATATAAATAAGGCATAGGAGTTAATGTTAAAGAACCCTTAGTCAAACTTCACGATCACGAAGGTGCATATGACTCAGAGTAAAGTAATAGATTAGATGAAAAATACAATTTAACTCCTTACTTTAATTGATGACATGTTTTTGAATAGAGACTAAGTTTAGGAATAAAAAGTTCGATATTCTAATAACTTATAAATTACTTGAAGTATTACAAATATACTTCAAATATTTTCTTTCTTTTCAAAATGCTTTTCGAAAATACTAACATTTTTTCTTTCTTTATGGATTTTGTGGGTGGAATCCACTGAAAACCCTCACGAGACAAAACTCGTCCTCTAGGGGTAACCTAGAGGTTTAACGGCTTGTTGCACAAGCTCAGTGCAATCGCGTGACCTGCGAAAGTGGTCTAATAATCTTTGGTTAGTTTTGTTATTTTGCTTGAGGACGAGCAAACGATAAGTGTGGGGTGTGATTGCACACATTTATTGCATTATTCTTTATTACATATCCACATTTATCATGTAATAAATCTGCTAAATTTCTTGCCTTAAATGTCTATTTTCCAGAAGATAGTCATGGGGAGAAAGAGGATAAAATCAAATAAATATTAGTTAAAAATTCAGATTTAACTAGATCTATTTGGTTAGAGGAGGATGATCCCAAATTCAGTTGGTTAAATTCAATTTTTTGTGAATCAGGTAGTTAAAGCTAAAGATCAACCGAGGACAACGTTAAATACAGAGTCCAAATCCAAAGGAATGAATGGATAGAGAGAAGATCAACGGATGAGATGAAGCAATTCTGACTCAGATTATACATTTTTAATATTTGAATCATAACTTTCTTTACCAGAACTCAAATCTAATGATTCAAGATGATCCAAAAAGAGGACTTAAAGGGCTACAACTCTTAAGTTGATCATTATTTCTAATTCTATCATTTGATAAGTTATATTTAGTAATCAATACCCCAATAAGCTGCAGATCAGAACTGAATATCCACATCAAATCAAGTTTGGAGATAAGAGAAGGATTCAAATTTAGAAATAGCCAGCTTTTCTTATCTTCATACTCCTCTACCCTCTGCATTCTCCTATAAATACCTGCAATCTCGAAGGCAAAAAGAGAAAGATCAAGCAGAAAGCAGAACTTAGAATAATTTGTAGTTTGTAATTTAGGTTTTTAGTTTTCTTTTATGAAATTTTTGTTTTATTTATGTAACTAAGAGGAGAGGAGACTTTCATGGAGGAACGAGAGCAAACTTGTACTGAAGGTGACACTGTGTAAGTAATCTTTTCTTCCATTGTTATGTGAATCGAATCGAGGTTTCCTTATCTTTTCTATTCTTGTTTTTGTTTGCTTCCCTCTTTTGTGTTTGTGGATCCAAATGAAACCGATAGCCTTGAAGTTGCCTTTTCCTTGCAAGTGTCGTTGATGACTTTGGTGATGGATATCCATTTCTATGGTAGTATAGCTCGCCCCTTCATTTTATAGTGTAAATCGGGAATGGGGAAGATCTCATCTACCATGCTTCGCTCGCCTTCAAGTAAGGCACATCATTGATACGGGTAAAGGTAAGTAGGCGCCGAAGAGGTAAGTATATTTTTTATGTTTTAGTTTTTCTTTCTTTTCTTGTAACTTTTAGTGTAGATAACCAACACCATAATTACCCAAATCACTTTCACTCTTTTAATTTCTTTGTACATATCACTTCTATTTTTTCCATCTTCTTTATCTATCACTTTCTTCCTAACTTAATTATAACTATTTTTCATTTTCCTTTTAAAAAACTAAAAGAAGATCTTTAACTATTCTTTGTAGCATAAAAGAGAACTTAATAAAAAGCTTTCGTCGCTAGTCCCTCCTTGTGGATCACGACCCGCATAGCCACTTGCTCTCGCGGCAGTATTGAGTACTTGCACTTCTATCTTAAGTTCTGAAATTCTGTATTCTTGTGTGCAGGTTCTAACTTAATCAGGTATCTATTCACCTAGTTGGTCTCGAGGACAACCATGTGCTTCATGACTAGTTATTGATTACTTAAGTTAATAGTTATTGAGTTATTGTGATAGTGATCTAGTCGATATTGATGATCTTGTACACGTGAGTTATCAGATAGCAGTCATCACTTTATCAGTTATTGGTAAGATTATTTATTGGTGATCATATGATGTGTTCAAAGTTTATAGTAGTTGTCAGGTATCGGTACTAGTTACTAGTTGTTAGTGACACTATTGTGTTATTAGCTATATCTCCAGTATCCTATTTCAGATGTCAGATATTATTTGTCAGCTACTCAGTTGTTAGATGTTAGATTATCAGCTAGTATTAATATCAGCAGTTGTTGGAGATATCAGTTACTATTACATATTAAATCACATTAATTGCTTATTAATAAAAGATACCATAACCCGGGAAACGGGAGTAATTGCTTTATGATACATGTCGTGTATTTTGGAAGGACTTATTATGGTACTGAGTTGTGGGTTCCAACAATGGGGAGCCAAGGTAGCACTGGCTACTTAGTTATTCAGTTGTTAGTTGTCAGGGCTATGCCTGGATTACGGTGCCACACTAGTTGTCTTTTCATGTGGGGCTGTGGTCTTCAGTTATTAGTGCCTTGCAGCTTGTCCTGATTTAGCGCCAGGGGTGTTAGACCGTGGTACCGGGCATGCACGGTACCTTTCCAAAATACATACACTACATTGGCAGCAGCTACAACAACGATAACTTTGTTTGATATATGGAAAAACGGCTGTGTATGGGACACAACTAAGTACTATATTGTTCGGCTAATAATAACCAGTCAGACTAGTGATATATGCTAAGTTACACATCTTGACATCAGTTGTTTGTTCACAGTTGTAATAGTTGCCTTTTATCTACATACATACTGTTACTCAGTTATCCTTCAGTTGTTTGTTTATCATGTTATTTAGTTATCTTCTGTCTGCAGTTTATCTTGTTATTATTCTGTGCACATTATTTATATGTACGAGCACTTCTCTTTACACACACACACTCACTGGGTCGCTTTCTGAGGACCCTAGATTTGTACGTCTAGATATTGGACGCTATCTTATGTTGTTCAGGTATTCGATGAGACCATACATATTACGAGGAGCTAGAGTCTCTCTCTACCTGATTCTGATATTCTCATCTCTCTTGTCTTCCTATTATTTCCTTATTCTTGATATATCAGATTCATTCATTATTCAGTTCTTGATTTTTATGATATCATGCGTGGATGCTTATATGTGATATGATAGAAATCGTGATTTATTATAGTTTCGATTTATAGCTTGTTTCAGGTTACTTAAGGCTTAGCGTGTATATGTGACGTATTTTTATTGCGATATGCATCGCCAACCTTCGTCACGACTTTATTTCCATGTATTTTGGGATGTGAGGCATGACAGTGTTGAAGGTCGACATCACAAACTTCTTCAGGAAAAGGAGTGTGGTGATTTTTCTTGACAGTGGTGAGTCAGAGGGTCTCAGCTCCCTATACTCCATCCCCTTCGAAAACTGCTGGCTTGCTTGGTTGAGCCATTTTCGAACTAGATCAGCATGTCTTCTATGTGAGGGAACTTCGGGGTTCGGGAACATTCAGAGTTCCTGGAGTCCTCATCATTATTGTAGGTTTCTGATCGATTGCGCCTCAAGCTTCTCGTGGAGTGCGCGGATTCCTGGGAACACGGTGGTGACGGGGGGCCTGCATATTTCCTTCTAAAAGGAGTGGATTGTGACTTTCATAGTGCCCGATCTATTTGAGCCATCGTGTCTGGACACAGGTTGCCATTTTTTCAACGAGCAGCCGCTTCACAGAGTC
Organism: Agave tequilana; assembly: GCA_038442645.1. Lineage (NCBI taxonomy): Eukaryota > Viridiplantae > Streptophyta > Magnoliopsida > Asparagales > Asparagaceae > Agave > Agave tequilana. The sequence continues at coordinate 40,709 of JAVJIF010006014.1, read as the reverse complement.
GGATCATCTCTGTTTGCTGTTCTTCATCTGCTTTCACATAGTGGAAAGCATCTAGAGGAGTTGTTCGTCATTGGGCTGGAACTCAAGTTCGGTGGCCTGCATTCCCCGTGGCGATGCAGAGTTTGAATATGAATCTTCAGTGTTAGGGATGTGAAATCGGATAGGTTGGGCCGACGGTTCATTGGCTCAGGCGCTTCTATATTCCCCTTTTCATTTAGAGCGGTAGGGGCAGCGGTCGTAATCTGGATGATATTCTTCCTTGATGGAGCTATGCTGGTCGTGCGAGGCTATTTGGAGGAAGGGTTAGGGTATTGGATGGGGAGGGATCGTGAGTAAAGATTTAAAAGCTCACAGTGAAAGTACCAAATGTAGTGGATAATTCCTATTGAATTAGTCAACACACCAAAATACTGGGGATGAATTTAATCAAATTAGAGAAAATGATCGCAAACACACTAAACTTACGTGGAAGACACAAAAGGGAAAAATCACAGAGAGGGAGAGAAAATTTTCACTATATCAATGGTGATTACATGTAGAATTCTCTAGTGTGCTAAGATTTCTAGATTCAAAAGATCATCTCCGTCCTCGTTGGAGGGATCTATTATTTATACATGTGTAATGTCTGTTTAGATATGGTTGCAAAGTCCAGCTCTATTTAAACATTTATCCGCTTATCTCAGAGGCAGTTAGGGTTGAACATCTAGGTTTAAACTGGTTGGGTGAGAGTCCATCTTTATCTGAAAGCTTGTATCCATCTATAGATGTGGTTGAACTGTCCCCAAGCTGTAATTATTGAGTTCAAAAGGAGATTTAACTTAGACATAGGGATTCTCATGACAGATTTTATCTCTTTCTGCTAACTATATGAACTGCTCGGGTTTAAATCGAATGGGGACTTTCGGTCAGAGGCTTTGGAAGCAGGCGCGTTTCGCTTACCCATTTGGTGCTAGATGGATACATAGCGTGATTTCGGGGAGGTTGAAAAGTGACCACTACAATCCATATGCCTATTAAGGAACATAAATAATTTGCTAGAATCTCATCAATAACATATGAAAGTAAGAAACAATAATTTTCATAAATAAATAGATAGATTATGCAAATTATTGATTAAATAAATGTATGGACCTATACCTTTATTTTTTTCTATTTTTTATAACTTTCTTAAATGTAAAACTCATCCTCGATATTATCATTCCAATCACCACCATCACTATTATCCCCTCTTGTTAATCTGACTGAGAAAGAGAGAATATTCAGTATTATTCATGTCATCACAATCAGGTGTAATTTTTGGCTTCATCGGGAGAACAATAGATCACTTTTTATTAACAAGATTTGTAATGTAAGATACTTATTTTGTCTGTGATGTCAATATGAATATGTGCTCTTTGTGACCCTCTTTATTAAGATTTACTAGAATAAATCCTGACTCATTGACCATGATACCATTATTATTCTCCACTCACTTACACTGCAACACAAGAACAGGAAACATGGTATAATCTAATTCCCATATGTCCTCAGTTACCCCATAGTATGACATATTTGCAAATACTAGTTTGTTATCTTTGGCGCTAGAAATATTCATTAATTGAGCCACTAGGGTCACCCTACTGTTTTATATAGTAAATTTTTTATTATGTGCTTTTGTGTAAAAATCTCAAATTTACACTATCACAAAGTGCATATTATTTAGGTTTTATGAGAGATCCATGATTCAATTTAATTTTAATTTCTTACCTTAATTGATTACAAGATCTTGCATCTAGACTAAGTTTAAGGACGAATATTTTTTGGTGAACTTATGACCTTAGATCACTTAATTTTTACAAAAATATTTTGAAAACTTTTCTCTCTTTCAAATGTGTTTCAAAAGTGCTAACATCTGTTTTCTTTCTTTATTATTTTGCGGGCGCAATCCGTTGAAAACCTAAACTCCTCCACCAGGAAAACCTAGAGGTTTAACGACTTGTTACACATGATAAGTGCAATCGCGTCACCTGCGAAAGTGGTGTAATAATATTCTTATTTTAGTTTTTCTTTATCTTATTTTGCTCGGGACGAGCAAAAGATAAGTATGGGGGTGTGAGTAGTATCCAATTCTGCATCATCATATCGCATTTCCCTGCTTCATTATGAATAAAATATCGCTTCTAAATCATATTTTGGTTTATTTTGTAGATAATCAAAAGTATAAGGACAAAGTTAGAATAACAGCCTTGTTAAGCCCAATTATGGGTAATTAAATCACATTTCTTAGTGACAAGTTAGAAAACTTCTAGAAGACATATTGAATCCAAAAATTGGGGATAAATCTGGAGAAATTTGGGTCCAATTACCAAAAATCAGATACATACGAAGCCTCTCGAAGCGAGACGAGACAGCTTGCAAAAATCAGGGGCTTCCTCCCTGATATTGTCATCGCATTTCCATGGCATTACCAGGGAGGCAGCACCCTGGTTTCGACACGTGGAGTTGTCTCATCTTTCAGATGCTTCCTTTACCTATAATACTGTATTTGAGGGCCAGGATAGAGAAGCAGGCTAGGGTTTCTCTCTATAGTGTAGTGTAGTGCAGTTTTTCTTCTTTTTTTTCTTTTGTATTTTCTTTTTGTTTTAGATCATATACCAGGGCAGAGATTGATACAGGAGAGAAAGAGAGATTGATGTAATAGATAGTGAAAATCTATGAAAGCTTCTTTTTTTCTTTCCAAGGTTTCTTCTCTAACCTTTAACATGATTAGTTAACTTTTCTCTCATGACAATCTAACTCCTAACCCCTAATCATCTAGCCACTTACTTGATAATCAACATGAATCTAATAGCCTCTATAAGACCTTACTCTTGCAAGAGCCATTGATGACTTATGATGATGGGTTCTAACATCTAACTTGCTAACAATCTAACTTTCTTATTTCATTTTTGCCTCTAACTAGTTTTGATGATCTAATATTTGCATTAGATTTATATTGATGCAAGTTTGATGTGGAGAACAATCTTATGTGTCATGCTTTGAAACGTCTCTTGAAGCCAAGGAATAGTGATGGTCAAGGATCCATGTAAGGCAACTATCACTTAGAGGTTAGCATGATTAATGGAGTAATTAGTATTTAGTAACCATGAGTTTCTCCTCCTTTTACTTTCTTTTTAAAACCAATTTCGAAACCACTTTATCTTCTTACATTGTTTTTTATCATCTTCTTTGTTCACCATTTTTTTATCTTTTCACCATAAGTTCATCTCTTTTCCATTTTCCAATTCATTTCACCGCGTTTTCACCTTCAATTTCCACTTCGTGTTTTACTTCGCTTCTATTTTCTTTTTTTATTTCCTTCACCAATTCCATTCCTTTCCTTCGCCATTTTCATCACCTTCTCCTCCTACCACTCAAGTTTTCTTTTCTTTTTATTTTCTGTTTCTTTAACAAAGAAGAACTCATTAACAAATAATGTGAACACACATTGTTAATGCTTCTATTGCATCCTGTCCCTGTGAATTCGACCCATATAGCCTATATGCTATAACATAAGTATCGAGGAAGCCAAAGCACATATACTATCACTGATTTCACAAAATACACATTTTCGTGAACGGTTCCCCTCCGATCATGAACCAAACATTACCTTCTAAAGAAAGCCCAAGTGGCTAACTAGCTTCATTGCAAGCTCAGTTCTAGCTTCATAGCAAGCTAGGAGTAGCTCCGTTGTGGGTTCATTTCCTTAACTTTACCTTAATCTTTTCGTAGCTCTGTTAAGAGCTATCTTCCAACTTCGCAGCAAGCTCTTTTCCAACTTCGCAGCAAGCTCTGATGTTGTAGGCTCATCTTTCAGCTTCCCTTGAAGCTCTTTTGTAGCTCCGCTAGGAGCTTATTTTCTAGCTTCGCATGAAGCTTAGCTTCGCTGTGAGATCTTTTGGTCATTTTTGACCATTTAAATCTCAGCACGAGATTAATGTGATTATTATCACTTTTGGGTAGTTAATTGCTATGATCTCTTTATCCCTCAATTAGTTAGAGAAGATCAAAAGAAATCCCTCATTTAGTTGGAGAAAATTATGGGATTTATAGCCAGCTGGTTGATTTAACCTCGCAAGCAGATTCTGCGTTTAGCTTCACTGTGAAGCTGTTTTAGCTTCAGGTATGAAGCTAAAATGACTAGCTTTGCGGATTTTCAGGGGAGCAATTATACCCCATAAAGCCTATAAATAGCCCATTGCAAGGATGGGTTCAAGGCTGACTTTTTGGGCTAGGTTGGAATTTCACAAGAGATCACTCTCTAGCTTCCAAGCTTTCATAGAGAATTTTGTTTCTCTTTCAGGTTGCTAATACCCTTAAGGTCTTCCTCTCTCGAAGGATTTCTGAAGCGAGGTAAGAAGAAAATTCCTAAGCAGATGACCAGAAGACTTGATCGCTCGCATTATCAATAGAACAAAGTGGTCGCGCGCTGACCACACTTCCACCAGCACACTTTTCTAGAATCACAAGAAGAGAGATACATGTAATTTTCATTTTAATTACCTATAATTATCTTTTAATTTTGTAAGTTTTCCCTTTTGAAATATCAATGAATAATATAGATGGTGACTCCATTGGAGAAGATCTTCTTCAAACAACAAGAAGATAGTGTCGCAGTGTGACGATAAGACACTTCAGTCTACTGCTTAGACTTTCGAACAACTTCGCTCTGAGCTTACCTCGAGCCTAATCAATGTGTGCAAGTATAGGAAGATCTCCGTGGCCAGATCTCCTCTGATCACTACACGGAAGCAAGTCTCTGATGAGATGAAGAAGGCCACTGTAGGCCTAACTCAGTCTCAACAGAAACTAAACTAGCTTCACGCCAGCATATGTATGTGATAGATAATGAAAAGTGCATATTTTTCAATACATTTACTATCACATTTTCATATTTATTCCTATAATTCTGCATATTTACTAATATTTTATTATTTATTGTGTGCAGGCTTGAGTAAATAAAAATAAAGGAATAAAGCCTCAAAAGAAGCCCAAAAGCCCATGTTTAAAGCCCAATGTAAAAGTTGCAATTATCAAATGTCAAAGTTACAATTACTAAAGGCAATTGTTGCAAATACTAGAAGAAGAGGGAAGGATAGACTTCTATTCAAGCCTAAACACTTGCAGGATGAGGATAAAAGCCAAAGAAGGATAGCAAATTCGTTGATAAAAGATTTGGGATCTAGGTAACTTGCTTCCCAAGTTATCCCGAAATCCCAAGATGAAGAGTTAGGATGTAACTTCCAGAAGACTACACCCAGATGGACGGATCAGGGGAGGCCACGCGCCAAAGCGCGTGGCCAACAGCCACTACTTGGCCATGGAAACGCGGCCCAAGCCGCGTTTCCGCGGCATTCCTGTCTTATCCCGCTACCAGTTTTCGTGGAGGAGTCGTTCTGGGACTCTACTTCCTTCTGCACCTATAAATATCCCTGCAGTGCAACCGAGAAGGGTGTACAGCGCAGTACAAAGCAAAAAGCTAGGGGTTTTAGGCTTTCTTCTAGTTGTAGTTTAGATTTTTCTTTTTCTTTTTGTAATTTTTATTTTCTTACTGAGATGAGAGGATATTTTCATGGAGGAAGGAGACCAGCTTGTATTGAGGTGACATCGGTGTAAGTAGTCCTTTCTTTCATTGTTAATAAAATCAATTCGAAGTTTGTTTCTTTTTATTTATTATTCTTCTATTGTTGTTTTATTCTTATTCTTCTATTTTTGGTTTATTTTCTCTGATGACTTGCATTCCATGAGATCCGATAGCTTCGAGACTGCCTAGCCGAAGAAGTGCACTTGATGGCCTATGGAGATGAACAAGCCTTCTCTTTAGTTTGTCTTTTTTTTTCGTAGTGTAGATCGCGAAGGTGGAAGATCCTATACGCCATACTTGAATGCCTTCCAAGACAAGGTAAGTCGTTGCAACAGAGTAACGGTAAGCAGGGCAAAAGAGATAGGTATGTGTTTAATTTTCGTTCTTTTATTTCTTTTGTATAGATCACCACATCTTCCGCATCTTTCCAATTTCTTTCCCAACTCATTGTAAATACCATTGTAAATAATAAAAATAAATAAAAAAGAGATAACTTACTTAAACGCTTCCATCGCTAGTCCCTCCCTGAGGATCACGACCCGCATAGCCATTGCTACCGCGGATTAGAATTGAGCACCCTGCATTATTGTTTTAAATTCTGAAATTCTATATTTTGTGTGCAGGGAAAATCTCAATCAAAATTTTGGCGCCGTTGCCGAGGAGGGACGGTAAGTTTTTCTCTAAAAAAAATTATTAAGTAATTCTTTTATTCTTTCTGTTTGCAGGTTTGGAGAACAGGAAACAGCAGCAAGGACATATAGCAACTCTGTGCCTCTGCCCTCAAAGGCAGAGCAGCAGAGCCTACTACCTTGCCGCGCAAACGCGGCAATAGCCGCGGATCCGCGGCAGTAGTAGAGAACTACTTACTGAATTTTCTGCAGGTTGCTGCTATCTAAAATTTGATTTGTCAGCTCTGTTATATTTGTTCTGTGATAAACCTGTATACTGTTAATTAATCAACAGTAAAATACTTATTGAAAAAGATAAAAAATTGATTAGACGTTTGCATTTTAGGCATGTGTCTTTTCAATTCCTTTATTTTACTGTTGAAGAGTGCTGGAGCAAGGTACGTTCGTATTGCATGTAGAATAGGACTCATCTCTTGGTTGATTTTCATTGCTTTGAGTGAATCTTATTTACATATCTTGTACACTTGCACAAACTTATCTTAAGGGCACAACCCATAATAAGATAAGGTGGGGATTTAATCACCCTTCCTTGGCCCAAAAATCATATTCCAAGCACTCACTAACCCAAGCCTAACTAAAAATAAGTAGACGTTGGCCCTAGGGACATCTCGAACTCAATTAGGAGATTATTCTAAGGGAGAACAGTGTTGGAATTTGACTCCTGCCAAATTAGTGTCTAGGAAGGGGATTGAGGGCCGAAAGCCCGAAGATTGGTGGTTATTTAATTAAGGAACGTCTTTGACGGAAAACCTCCCACCAATCTTGCCCTGACCTGGCTGATTAACTTGTGGTCAAAGTCTACACCCTACCTCCCATGGACAGTCTAACAGTTAGGAGTCGTCTAGGTCATAGGTCTACCCCAACTTAGGTTAGAATTTTTTTTTGCTTATTTGTTTGTTTTCTTTTTCTTTGTTTGTGTTTGTGTGATATGGCAAATAATAATAATTTTTCCAATTTTAATCCATATTACACACCAACCTCTTTTTCGGATATTACCAACCCGGCATATCATAACTTTGACCAACCTAGTGTGCCGGAATGGTCTTATCCGAATGAATATAACCCATGCCCCCCATCTTATGACCATAATTTTCATACTTTCAACTCTTCACAGAGTTCATGGGGTTTCGCTTCCCCCGAGTCCAATTTTCAACTGACTTGTCCTCCGTCTCCACCTTGTCCACAATATTCCCGAGATTCATACTCAGATCCACCCATTCAGAATAGAAAATCATCTATCCGGGAAATGATGAGTATGCAGGAGTCCAAGCAACAATTACCATCAATCTTAGACATAATGATGCGTGAGTCCACTGACTCACAACTTCATCACGATTACACTTCCTCTTTTCAAGTCCAATCACAAAATGATGCACCAATTGACTATGAAAAGATGCTTAAAACCATGACTCAGGCTAGATTAGCTCGTGATCATGAATAGATATGATGGTTCAATCTTTACGTTCTCACCGTCCGGCCAATTCTGCTTTCGCTGACCACTCTCTTAGAGCCGAAGAGTCACGTTGCTTTGGACAACAAGATTCTAATTCAGTACCATCATTTGAACTTGCCGAAACTCTAATTTTTGATAGTTTGGCAAGTTATTCCTTTCCTAAAATAGAACTTGAGCATGAATATGATCCTGATCTCCCACTTGGTGATTCAATTTTACTTTCTGATTCAATAATGACTCCGGTGTCTCCACTTGATTTTACTTTTCCCGAGTCAATATTGGATCCTGTGCTAATTCATCATGAAATTGAATCACCCATTTTTTATGATCATATTGAACTTGACCAATTTTACAATTTTGAAAGTCCCATGGATAAATTGGCAAGTTCTAATTTTTATGATATTGAGCTCAATGAGATATGTGACCTAGATTCTCAATTCCGTGAGCAAGTTCAAATTCCCGAATCATTATTGACTCCTATTTTGTTACCCGACTTAGGTAATGTTTTAGAGTCAAGTTTGATTCCCACACCTATCCTTCCTGAACTTGAATCACCAACATTGAGTCACATTCCATTGTGGGAAACTGATTGTGGACTTGAGTTTCAACTTATTGATTTGGACCCACTTCTTGAACCTCGCCCGACTCCTGAACCATTACTTGGTTTAAGTTTCTTTCCTGAGTCGGTATTCCCTCCCGTACTTATGACGTCCAAGTCAATCATTCCATCTTTTCACACTCCATTTTGGGACAAGGCGGTTGACACAATTGACTCTGAAAATAATTATGAAATTTGGAAATTTGATGGGGTGGAATTGTTAAAAAATGATCATACATACATTTTAGTGGGTTATACAAGAGAAATTTCTGGTGGGTTCCTCCTAATACTACATTATCTTGATTGGGTAGCAACGCTTGGCCCAATTAGACCACAACCGGAACCACCACCTTGAGGTAACTTCTGCCTTCCCTTCTTCTTTTTCATGCATACATGCATACATTCATACATTGAGGACAATGCATGAAATAAGTGTGGGGGGAGGCTTTACTAACATACTAACATAGGTAGAAACTAACAAAAATTTGCTAATATTAAAAAAAATGAAAAAATTTATAAAAAGGACAATATTTTGACTTATCTTTTGAAAGAAATCTAAGTTAATCTTAAGAATTAGGAAAATCATGATTAGGATTTCTAAAAACTTGGTCAAAATAAATAAATTGTTGAATTTTTAGGTATAGGAGGAGAAATTGAATAAGTAATTAGTCTTGATTTTTACCTTAATGAAATATGCATACCTAATACATTTACATATTTAGGATTCTAAGACAAAGACTCTTGTGCCCTATTCTAAAAAAAAAATGAAAAAAAAAAAAAAAAAGAAATTCACTGATTAAGCTGGATATATGTGCCTCAAGAAGCATAAATATTCACGCCTAAAGGTGAGTTTATAAATAAGCGTCCTTTGTTTTGTGGCCTAGTTCACTCGAATTTGAATCCGTGGGGTGTTTTCTCACCCGGTGCCCTAAAACCAATCAGTTTGGGAGCCACCGATTTTAAGTTCGCTACATGGGTGGATTAGAAAGCCTAAGAAACTAAGAAATATAATATACGTATTAACATATCTAATAGTCAATTAGTTAGGTATGAGGGCCTCAAGAAGCCTTGATACTTACACGAAAGAAAATTAGATGAGTTATAAAAAAAATAATAATAATAAAGAGGCATGAGAGTCCAAGTTAAGGAATTCCTAGCAAAGATTTACAAGAATGCATATGATTTTTGGTAACGAAAAAGACTATACAAAAATTCAATTTTGATCCTTACCTAAAATGGATAACATTTACTATATATAGACCAAGTTTAAGAATGAATAAAAATGATGATCCTAAAAACTTATAGGTTACTTAGTCCTTTCAAACGTATTTCAAATATTTTTCCTTTTTTATGGATTTTGTGGGTGTAATCCGCTGAAAACCCTCACGAGACAACACTCGTCCTCTAGGGTAACCTAGGGGTTTAACGGCTTGTTGCACGTGCTAAGTGCAGTCGTGATTCCTACGAAAGTGAGTTAGCTAGTTTAGTTTTTCTTTTTCTTTTTGATTTTTACTCGAGGACGAGCAAAAGATAAGTGTGGGGTGTGATAGGTAGTGAAAAGTGCATTTTTTCAATACATTTACTATCACATTTTCATATTTATTCATATAATTATGCACATTTAATAATATTTTTTATTTATTGTGTGCAGGCCTTGAGTAAATAAAAATAAAGGAATAAAGTCTCAAAAGAAGCCCAAAAGCTCATGTTTAAAGCCCAATGCAAAAGTTGCAATTATCAAATGTCAAAGTTGCAATTACTAGGGGCAATTGTTGCAAATACTAAAAGAAGAGGAAGGATAGATTTCTATTCAACCCTAAACACTTGCAGGATGAGGATAAAAGCCAAAGAAAGATAGTAAATTCGTTGATAAAAGATTTGGGATCTAGGTAACTTGCTTCCCAAGTTATCCCGAAATCCCAAGATGAAGAGTCAAGATGCAACTTTCAGAAGACTACACACAGATGGACGGACCAGGGGAGGCCACGCGCAAAAGCGCATGGCCAACCGCCACTACTTGGCCGCGAAAACGCGGCCCAAGCCGCGTTTCCGCAGCATTCCTGTCTTATCCCGCTACCAGTTTTCGTGGAGGAGTCGTTCTGGGACTCTACTTCCTTCTGTACCTATAAATACCCCTGCAGTGCAACCGAGAAGGGCGTACAGCGCAGTACAGAGCAAAAAGCTAGGGTTTTTAGGCTTTCTTCTAGTTGTAGTTTAGATTTTTCTTTTTCTTTTTGTAATTTTTATTTTTTTACTGAGATGAGAGATATTTTCATGGAGGAAGGAGACCAGCTTGTATTGAGGTGACATCGGTGTAAGTAGTCCTTTCTTTCATTGTTAATAAAATCAATTCGAAGTTTGTTTCTTTTTATTTATTATTCTTCTATTTGTTTTATTCTTTTTCTTCTATTTTTGGTTTATTTTCTCTGATGACTTGCATACCATGAGATCTGATAGCTTCGAGACTGCCTAGCCGAAGAAGTGCCCTTGATGGCCTATGAAGATGAACAAGCCTTCTCTTTAGTTTGTCTTTTCTTTTCGTAGTGTAGATCGCGAAGGTGGAAGATCCTATACGCCATACTTGAATGCCTTCCAAGACAAGGTAAGTCGTTGCAACAGAGCAAAGGTAAGCAGTGCAAAAGAGATAGGTATGTGTTTAATTTTCGTTCTTTTATTTCTTTAGTATAGATCACCACATCTTCCGCATCTTTCCAATTTCATTCCCAACTAATTGTAAATACCATTATAAATAATAAAAATAAATAAAAAAGAGATAACTTACTTAAACGCTTCCATCGCTAGTCCCTCCCTGAGGATCACGACCCGCATAGCCATTGCTACCCGCGGATTAGAATTGAGCACCCTGCATTATTGTTTTAAATTCTGAAATTCTATATTTTGTGTGTAGGAAAAATCTCAATCAGTATGCTGCGTGCAAGGCTAGATCAGCCTCTAAGGCTATTTGGATTGAAAATCCACTTCAGCCTTATGTGAGGCTAAAAGATCTCTTATTTCAGCTTCTGGCAAAGCTTACATAGATCTGGCTGCGATATTGCTTCAGCTCTTCACAAAGCTCAGTCGCGCATCTCCCGTGAAGTTAAAGGCAAAGCATTCATAAGTGGTATCAGTGAAGCTTCTGTAGCTTTGCTCCCTGTTGCAAAAGCTCTTAGCCGCGAAGGTTGAGCTGAAGCAACCTCTAGTGCTAACAGCGAAGCTACTTCGCTTGAAGGAAGTGCTCAATGTGCTAAGGCATTAAATGCTCAGATAACTCCGCCTTGTGGTGAAGATGTCTTAGCTTCACACCAGCCAGCAGATCAGCATCTAAGGCTAAGTCTAGGGTTAAATCTAAGACTTTGCAGCCTATCAGGGCTAATTTTCAGCCTCCCCAAGTTTTCATGTTGGATCGATTGGGTCCAGTCAACACAGACTTGCGAGAATTTCTGAGCATCAAGCAAAAATCTTGCTCTGAAGAGCAGGTTCACATCTCGCCGTCTCAATGGGGACAAGCGGGGTATCAACTTGTGATAGTTCACTCTGCTAACTGTTGTCTGGGCCAGCCTCGCAATATCTCCTCCAAATTAACCATCAGTATTCTACTGGTTGTCATCCTAAACCTCTGAAAAGCCCAAGTCTAGGAGGAAGAGAAAAGCCACGGTGCCCCACCTCGTTGTAGCTTCTGTCAACATGACAGGCAGAGGAAGGGATTCAATGCGATCCCAAAGACTGAGATAGGGGGTTCGTGCTCCGTCTTTTAGTTCACCAGATTCTTACTATAACCTCAGCCTAAGTCCGGTCCTAATTGAACCAGAAGGTGCCTTCCGAGGCACTAGATCTAGGTTAGCGATACTCTATAATTATAAACTTCCCTCCTCTTCCATAGTGGCAATGTCACTAGAACCATTGAAAAGCCTCTTCCAATGGTCAGACGAGGAAGGAGAAGCCAGTGGCTATGCTTTCTCTGCCACCGTCAAATCTGAACAAACAAGGTTTATGTTAGTCAATATGGCCGACAATAACCATGATGATGATCTCTGTCGGCTTATGGAGGCCCAAGAGCAGACTTCCAGAGCTCAGCAAGCAGCTTTGAAAAATATCCAGCAAGTGTTGGCGTAATTCTTGAACAACCGAAACAATGATAACATCACCGATAGCAATCATGATGAGGAGGAGAATTTTAACAATGAATACCATAAGGCTGAAAAAGTCAAAGAAAGGTTCTTCAATTGATATCGATGTTATCAAAGGCATCCAGGCTCAGATAGAATTTCTAACTCAGGGGATGAACTGAAGAAGGTAGGGATGACACATCCTTACCAGCAGGAATGGGACTCAATTCCCTTTCTGCCAAGTTCAAGCTACCTACGTTGCACACGCATAGCACCAAGAGCTCACCAAACTGGGGCAATGTAATAGAGAATGATGTTATCATGGCCAGACTATTCATCGACATCCTTAAGGGGTAGCCTTTGATTGGTTATGAGCCTTTTCAATGGCTCCATAAATTCTTAGGGTGACGTGGAAACCCAATTCCTCTTCGATTCTATAAGAATGACACTGAGGTGATCATGGACAAGCTTCTCTCGACAGTCCATAAAGAAGGAGAATCCGTACGGGAATACATTAAGAGGTTTCGCAATCTCTCTCTCTTATGAGCCCCTCAGGCATGCCCTTGCCCATGTTGCTTCAGACGTGCCGGCATAACTTCCTCAATAGTGTGAAAGTTCATATGGGAGCTATCAAAGTCCACGCATGGAAGGACTTGTCGAACAAACAGAGATAGCTGAGAAATCAGCTAAAAAATTTGAGCCCTCAGTGTCTAAGAACAAAGTGGGGGGTTAATATTGAGGGATGCGATGCAACCCAATCTACCCAATCCAAGGGGAAAAATTATTGCAGTTGAGTTTTCTATGGTAGCTCCACCAAAGCAGAAGAGGAGCAATGCCATTAACAACCAAGAGTTCAAGTTTTTATCTAGATAATACTCATTCAAAATGAATAGGTATGATCATCTTTCACCTACTTAACAAAGGTAACAACTCAAGATACCTAAAGTTCGGTGACCGGATGAAGTGAGGCGTATAAATGACCCTAACTACTTTCTTTTCCATAGGATGGTGCATCATCCCACCAGTAGATGCTTTATCCTCAAGGACAAGATCTAAGTATTAGTGGATGCTAGAGTTCTGACTCTCAAGTTAGAACAAAGAAAGTCACTGCTAATATGGTGACTCTCAATTTCGGGACCTTCCTAAAGATGAATGTCCAGGACGGATCAGAATCTATCCCTAAAGCCAGATTAGACATCATCATTCTATTGGCTGAAAAGCAAAAAGCTAAGGGCCTGGTTCTAATGTCGACAAAATCTGGAGCGACTATATGGGTCCATCCAGATATCATCAAGGATGAGCAATGGGAATCCAGCAATCCCAAGCTCAAAGGCAAGTCATGCAATACTTTCTCCCTCACCACGGATGATGACACTATGATTGTAGCCTCTCTCAGTGACTCGAAAGAAGATAAGCTTGCCTTAACGGCGCAGTCCGCTACCTCTTAGAAAGTGGGCACTCGATCTGAAAAATAGTATTTGCGACAGTAAAAGCAGATCCTCGATGAGACACGGCAACCAACGTGTTGGGAGCAACTACACCAGTCCAGGTCTCGGCGCCATCCCTGCCACTGGACAAGGGGAAGCAAAAGGAGGTCCGATTTTACAAATCCTTGAAAAAAGATCCTTCTAAGGGACTCAACACTCCTTTCCGCTTTGACATATTGGCACAGCTTGCAAATATTCCAACTCGTATCACTTTGCATGAGCTACTTCGCCTTTTAAAGGAGACAAAAGAGGAGCTTAGGATGCATTTGTCAATTTAGAGTCCTTTCTGACACAAGTGCCTACAATCCCTACTTATGGCAATAGGACTCTGTGCCCCCAATATCATTTGGTGCAGCAACAGGTATCATCCAACACCTTCACTCCCGAGAACATGCTCCTCAAAGATAATAAGCATGATAGACCTCTATACTATACTGGGTACATTTGTCCTACATGCATTGAAAGGATCCAAGTCGATCTGGGGTTTGCTTTGAGCATCATCCCGAAGAGGCTCCTCTACTTTCTCGGCATCCCACTAAGCATCAACGACCACTACAACCATATAGGATTTCAATGCTGGGAGTAGTCATCCTCTGGGCAAGATTCGTCTCTGATGCCAAATTGGAGACTTGAAATCAGAAGTGACAGGTTACATCATTGACGCCAACACGTCTTACAATCTCTTGCTTGGACAGCCATGGATCCTTGCCAACTAGATTATCCCCTTCACTTTGCACCAATGCTTTAAGTACGTAGGTGATTATGCTATGGTTCGAATAGTGTAAGATCCCTAGTTAGAAATACTGTATTTTATTTTTTTATATTTTTTAAGGATTTATTTTGATTTACTGATTATTTCTTTTTAATTATTAATTTGTTTTCTGACTTATTACATTATTAAATGTATAAATTATTTTGTAATATTAAATGGTATTTTCGCCTTGTGTATTTACCATTATTGCTTGCTATCCTTTTAATTTCTATTTAGTAATCTTTCCTATTACTATGGTTATTATAAATTTTATTAGTGTTAGCATTTATTTTTACTTTATTTATTATTCTATTTATTTTATTAATTAATTTAATTTACGACTTCTTCTTTTCCGATTATTAATAATACTAGTGTTCAAATTGTTTTCAAGATATTATATGATAAATTACCTTTATGTGTTATTACTAGTTTTAATTAATAATATTCTTAATTACTATCACTATTATTTTTAAGTAGTAGTTGTTATTGTTATTATTATATTGTTATTCTTTTCATTATTTATTCTTGTTATTTTCTTTCGTTTCTTCTTCCCAAGCCTTTTCCCCATTACCCAAATCCAAACCAAGACCCACTTACCCGTTGTCACAACCCAAACCCATTTGGATCCATAACCCAAACCCAATACCCACTATCTAATACACCCTATATAATCATCCATTTAATCCTAACCCTTAAACCAAAAAAAAACCTAAATCTAATTACCTTCTCCCCCAACCCACAGCCGCAACACCCAGGCCAAGCCCGTGGCCGCACCCCGCTTCCAGGTTGCGCACCCCTCTCCTCCGGCGAGACCCAGCCAGTAGCCGGCCGCCCCAATCACCAGCAGCCCCTCCCCGTGGTAGCCCATGGCCAGCCTCCTCTCTCGCGCGCAGCTACTAGCGCCCAGATCCGCAACCCACGACCACAGCAATCAGCCCCCAGCAGATCCAGGCCGCCTCCATTGGTCGCCTCTTCCTCCCCGGCGTGCCCATCAGCAGCGCCTCCCCCAGGCCAGGCTGCTCCCCTCCTCTCCGGCGATGACCAGCAGGCCGCCCCCTGTCCAGCCGCCCCCCTTGCAGCTCCCCTCCTTCTTCCCTTGCTGCTGTTGGCACAACCCCCCTCCTTGTTGCGCCTCCCTTCGACAGCAGATCCAGCGAGGCCAGCCACCCACAGATCTCCAGCAACACTCCTCCGTCGAGCCACCTTTCGTCGGAGATCACTGCCGCGAGCCATCCTTCACACGCTGTGAGTCAGACCTCCTCCTTCTCTGTTAATTAGTTTGGGGTGTTTTGTTTATGTGTGAGTATTGGATGTTTCTTTCCCTCTCTTATTACATGTTAGTGGTAATATTTATGTACATACGTGAGGTTTGGTCAGTAGCTGCATGTGTGTGTGAGAGAGATTATATCTCCCTACCTCTCTGGATATAGAATTTGTGAGCATGGTTGAGTAGGTGATGGATGTGTATGTTTGGAGAGGCATGTTTATGTATAGTATATATATATATGTGTGTGCCTATGTGTGAGTGGGTGTTTGTGAATGGGAGTATTAATATTGATATATATAGGAATATGTATTTATTATGTAAGTGTATTAATTCATATGTGTTTCTTTGTGTGCGGCAAATCCTTACTCCGAACCATTTTCGGGCTCTCCGCGGGATGCCGTTGATCGACGTCGGCGAGCGAGCAGCGAGTTCTCCCGATCCACGCCAGCCCGTCGCCGGAGACCCGCACGGTGGCCTTCCCCAGCAACCTAGCCACCCTCCCGTGCAGTCCGTTGGCGAGGAACCGCACCACAGCGACCGTGGCAGCGACTCGCCCGGCGACGCGCACAGCAGATCCAGATCCAGATCCAGACCAGCAGCGCAGACAGCGAGCGAGCGGCAGTTCCAGGCCCTTCTGGCGAGCGCGAGACCTCCAGATTGCAGCCAGGTCTTCCCCAGGATCCTGGCTACCGTCCTATGCAGTCCGACAGCGAAGAGCGGCACCACAGCGACCGTAACGGCGACTCGCCCGACGACGACCAGATTCCCCAAGGTGAGTGTTTTAATTGATTTTCAGTTATGATTGATTATTCTCCTATTCAATTATTGTTGTATATAATTATTACAGTTGTGACATCATGATACCATTATACTGATGCATGTTATTTAGTTATCGTCACTGTTATCGTGTTGTCCAAGTATTTTAGGTTAAGGATATGATAGTCTCGTTCATATGAGGATTGATTAAATAAGAATGTCGCTTCATTGATATATAGGATCTTATTTGTTGGGGCCAGCTAGTGAACTATAGGGGAAGGAGTTTTGACTTGGGAATGGTAATGATAGATTTGATATATCATTTATGTTTAATATATGTGGATTCAGTGTTGTCATGAAGAAGTGGATATACCCTTTATCACTTCTAACATTTTCGATTTATTGGATATGTATATGTTGTGATACCGAGTATTGGGATATCATGTTTGATCTTAATAGAAGTGTGAACCCTTGAGGATTTGGGAATCAGATTAAATTGTTAGAGTGAGAGAGCTGAGTTTAATTATGGATATATATAATGGAATGACTTGACTTACCATGTTAGAACTTAGATGCATGTCTATGATATGTGGTGATACCGAGTGTGGAGATATTATGACGGATCATTAATAGAAGTGGTGATTGTGAATACTTATGAATTAGAGTTACATGTTTGAGTGAGAGGACTAGTACTGGATATTGTTGATGTATGTCGGATTGGTGATTAATGTGTCGGATTACTTGATGTGTATTGATACTCGATTGTTATGGAACTATTGGAATCATAAGTTGGTGGTAATGACTCGGGATTGATCTAGACTTATGTTATTTACATTGAATGATGATCAGTAGTTAGAAATGACTTTATTAGTGAGTATTTGAGGACATATCAGATATGATTGAAGTAGTTGAGCAGATATTCTAGATCACATGTATTTGAGGATGTTTCCTATTTAATATGATTGGGATATGCGTTTGACTTGTTGACCTCGAGGACATGCATGGTTATTGATTACATCTATTGATAGAGATTTAGTTCATATTGGTGTTGAGGAGAGGACTAATTACAGATTCATTGATATGGTAGTTTACCGTTTTGGCTTACACTGATACGAACTGATACATAACGATTTGCAAGGATAGTATTGGGAATATAAGTTAATGGAATAGTAATGATATCTCTTGAGTATGGATGGGTGAGATTATGATCAGCTTTATTTGAGACTGTTTATTGAGCTGTAGCTAGACTGTTACTGTTATGTTATCCATGTTATTGAAGTTACTGGGAAATGATTGTTTGACCGTAACCACAGTACAGTCCTATTGTTCATCGTATACACGGTTACTGTTACTGTTACTTATATTGTTCACCGTGTATACGATCACTGATTTACTGTTACTGTACTGTTATTGTTACTGTCACCGTATTATCCCAATGTTTTAGATAATATGGACATTGACTGGTTTAACTGAATTGAATGAATAATAAAGTAATTGAACAACTTACATCGGGATTGGGGAAATTGATGGAGGAGACAACGTTTGTATTTTGGGTGGACCTAGGATACAGGTTGCGCAGCCGACTGAGGGTTCCACTGCAGGGTTCCTGGGGGATGACTGACATCCCATCTGTACTGTTACTGTTCCACGGTTTTCACAGTGAGATTACTG
The DNA here is from genome assembly GCA_038442645.1 of Agave tequilana. Lineage (NCBI taxonomy): Eukaryota > Viridiplantae > Streptophyta > Magnoliopsida > Asparagales > Asparagaceae > Agave > Agave tequilana. The sequence continues at coordinate 22,329 of JAVJIF010006014.1, read as the reverse complement.
TTACTGTTACTGAGTACATAGCGGTACGGCCTGATTCAGCGCCAGGAAACTGAGGCCGTGGTCCCGGGTATGTACGGGACCCACCTAAAGCATGGACAATGTCTCCAACCGATCAGTTTCAATAACTTAAGGGCATCAATTGGCATGTGTGGTAGGCGTAGTATGGGATGCGTCTATTATATGTGACAATTGGTGTTCGCTGACATAATAGATAATAATAAACTGTTATAATGTATTGTGACTGACTATATCACCTGACTGTACATTTATATCACTGTGATAGACATATAACTATAACCATGACCAGTATTGTATACCAGACTAGTGACATGCTAGGTTACACACCATAACATCAGTGTTGTTTACAGTTATGTTAGCTACCTTATTCTACATACATGTTGTTATTCGGTGTTTATCATATTATTTAGTTCTTTCAGTTACCTGTTATTATTATGTATGCGCATTGTTCTTCTGCACGAGTTGTTTCCCCTTTATACACACACTCATTACGGTCGCGTTCTGACGACCCTGGAATTGCACGTCCAGATATTGGACGATTGTTTCTAATGTGCAGGTTTCGATGAGACGGTTCGTCTTGCGAGGGACTGGACGTTCTTTCTTCTATTTCTGGTATTTCACCTCTTTATATTCTATCATTTCCTGATTCTGCATTTATTGCTTTCAGCTGCCATGTTCTTGTCATCATTTATCTGCTATCCTTAGAATTGTCTATATGTATTATTGCAGTGTTCATTGATCTTTATGCTTCCGATTTATAGCTTGTTCAGGTTACAATTTAGGCTTAGCGTACATATGTGGGGTATTTTCCTCGCGTATATACGTTGCCATAACGTCTCCGTATCTTTAGGATCGGGGCGTTACAGAGTGGTATCAGAGCCTAGGTTTTCGACTTGCGATGTTGAATTTTGAATTTTGATACTCGCAAGATGACCTAGCTCTTACCGGTAACTTGAAAATAAGCTATTGTTATACTGCAATATACATATACTATCCATTATGATATTAGTCCATTTGGAATTGACCGTCCTCCCTTTGAAAATCCTCATCTTTGATCTTTTGGTATCCTTGATTTCTATTCTATTTTTGAGTGATCTGTATCTTCATCTTGCTTCTTGCCATCCTTCTCGATTCTATTCTTTAACTTTGTCTCTTGAGATTGGTTATTTTGTGTTGAAACTGGTAGCATGAATCAGAGTAGCGCATCGGAAGCGTGGTGAATTTATGATGTGCAGAGAAGCGATGCGAAGCTTGTTTGTCTTCTCTTTTGATTTTGGGATTCTTTTTACTATTCCTTGCTTTATTTGAATTTCGGGGACGAAATTTTTATAAGGTGGGTAGAATGTAAGATCCCTAGTTAGAAATACTGTATTTTATTTTTTTATATTTTTTAAGTATTTATTTTGATTTACTGATTATTTCTTTTTAATTATTAATTTGTTTTCTGACTTATTACATTATTAAATGTATAAATTATTTTGTAATATTAAATGGTATTTTCGCCTTGTGTATTTACCATTATTGCTTGTTATCCTTTTAATTTCTATTTGGTAATCTTTCCTATTACTATGGTTATTATAAATTTTATTAGTGTTAGCATTTATTTTTACTTTATTTATTATTCTATTTATTTTATTAATTAATTTAATTTACGACTTCTTCTTTTCCGATTATTAATAATACTAGTGTTCAAATTGTTTTCAAGATATTATATGATAAATTACCTTTATGTGTTATTACTAGTTTTTAATTAATAATATTCTTAATTACTATCACTATTATTTTTAAGTAGTAGTTGTTATTGTTATTATTATATTGTTATTCTTTTCATTATTTATTCTTGTTATTTCCTTTCGTTTCTTCTTCCCAAGCCTTTTCCCCATTACCCAAATCCAAACCAAGACCCACTTACCCGTTGTCACAACCCAAACCCATTTGGATCCATAACCAAACCCAATACCCACTATCTAATACACCCTATATAATCATCCATTTAATCCTAACCCTTAAACCAAAAAAAAAACTAAATCTAATTACCTTCTCCCCCAACCCACAGCCGCAACACACAGGCGAAGCCCGTGGCCGCACCCCGCTTCAAGGTTGCGCACCCCTCTCCTCCGGCGAGATCCAGCCAGTAGCCGGCCGCCCCAATCATCAGCAGCCCCTCCCCGTGGTAGTCCATGGCCGGCCTCCTCTCTCGCGCGCAGCTACCAGCGCCCAGATCCGCAACCCACGACCACAGCAATCAGCCCCCAGCAGATCCAGGCCGCCTCCATCGGTCGCCTCTTCCTCCCCGGCGTGCCCATCAGCAGCGCCTCCCCCAGGCCAGGCTGCTCCCCTCCTCTCCGGCGATGACCAGCAGGCCGCCCCCTGTCCAGCCGCCCCCCTTGCAGCTCGCCTCCTTCTTCCCTTGCTGCTGTTGGCGCAACCCCCCTCCTTGTTGCGCCTCCCTTCGACAGCAGATCCAGCGAGGCCAGCCACCCACAGATCTCCAGCAACACTCCTCCGTCGAGCCACCTTTCGTCGGAGATCACGCCGCGAGCTATCCTTCACACGCTGTGAGTCAGACCTCCTCCTCTCTGTTAATTAGTTTGGGGTGTTTTGTTTATGTGTGAGTATTGGATGTTTCTTTCCCTCTCTTATTACATGTTAGTGGTAATATTTATGTACATACGTGAGGTTTGGTCAGTAGCTGCATGTGTGTGTGAAAGAGATTATATCTCCCTACCTCTCTGGATATAGAATTTGTGAGCATGGTTGAGTAGGTGATGGATGTGTATGTTTGGAGAGGCATGTTTATGTATAGTATATATATATATATCTGTGTGCCTATGTGTGAGTGGGGTGTTTGTGAATGGGAGTATTAATATTGATATATATAGGAATATGTATTTATTATGTAAGTGTATTAATTCATATGTGTTTCTTTGTGTGCGGCAAATCCTTACTCCGAACCATTTTCGGGCTCTCCGCGGGATGCCGTTGATCGACGTCGGCGAGCGAGCAGCGAGTTCTCTCGATCCACGCCAGCCCGTCGCCGGAGACCAGCACGGTGGCCTTCCCCGGCAACCTAGCCACCCTCCCGTGCAGTCCGTTGGCGAGGAACCGCACCACAGCGACCGTGGTAGCGACTCGCCCGGCGACGCGCACAGCAGATCCAGATCCAGATCCAGACCAGCAGCGCAGACAGCGAGCGAGCGGCAGTTCCAGGCCCTTCCGGCGAGCGCGAGACCTCCAAATTGCAGCCAGGTCTTCCCCAGGATCCTGGCTACCGTCCTATGCAGTCCGACAGCGAAGAGCGGCACCACAGCGACCGTAACGGCGACTCGCCCGATGACGACCAGATTCCCCAAGGTGAGTGTTTTAATTGATTTTCAGTTATGATTGATTATTCTCCTATTCAATTATTGTTGTATATAATTATTACAGTTGTGACGTCATGATACCATTATACTGATGCATGTTATTTAGTTATCGTCACTGTTATCGTGTTGTCCAAGTATTTTAGGTTAAGGATATGATAGTCTCGTTCATATGAGGATTGATTAAATAAGAATGTCGCTTCATTGATATATAGGATCTTATTTGTTGGGGCCTGCTAGTGAGCTATAGGGGAAGGAGTTTTGACTTGGGAATGGTAATGATAGATTTGATATATCATTTATGTTTAATATAGTGGATTCAGTGTTGTCATGAAGAAGTGGATATTCCCCTTTATCACTTCTAACATTTTCGATTTTTTGGATATGTATATGTTGTGATACCGAGTATTGGGATATCATGTTTGATCTTAATAGAAGTGTGAACCCTTGAGGATTTGGGAATCAGATTAAATTGTTAGAGTGAGAGAGCTGAGTTTAATTATGGATATATATAATGGAATGACTTGACTTACCATGTTAGAACTTAGATGCATGTCTATGATATGTGGTGATACCGAGTGTGGGGATATTATGACGGATCATTAATAGAAGTGGTGATTGTGAATACTTATGAATTAGAGTTACATGTTTGAGTGAGAGGACTAGTACTGGATATTGTTGATGTATGTCGGATTGGTGATTAATGTGTCGGATTACTTGATGTGTGTTGATACTCGATTGTTATGGAACTATTGGAATCATAAGTTGGTGGTAATGACTCGGGATTGATCTAGACTTATGTTATTTACATTGAATGATGATCAGTAGTTAGAAATGACTTTATTAGTGAGTATTTGAGGACATATCAGATATGATGAAGTAGTTGAGCAGATATTCTAGATCACATGTATTTGAGGATGTTTCCTATTTAATATGATTGGGATATGCGTTTGACTTGTTGACCTCGAGGACATGCATGGTTATTGATTACATCTATTGATAGAGATTGAGTTCATATTGGTGTTGAGGAGAGGACTAATTACAGATTCATTGGTATGGTAGTTTACCGTTTTGGCTTACACTGATACGGACTGATACTTAACGATTTGCAAGGATAGTATTGGGAATATAAGTTAATGGAATAGTAATGATATCTCTTGAGTATGGATGGGTGAGATTATGATCAGCTTTATTTGAGACTGTTTATTGAGCTGTAGCTAGACTGTTACTGTTATGTTATCCATGTTATTGAAGTTACTGGGAAATGATTGTTTGACCGTAACCACGGTACAGTCCTATTGTTCATCGTATACACGGTTACTGTTACTGTTACTTTATTGTTCACCGTGTATACGATCACTAATTTACTGTTACTGTACTGTTATTGTTACTGTCACCGTATTATCCCAATGTTTTAGATAATATGGACATTGACTGGTTTAACTGAATTGAATGAATAATAAAGTAATTGAACAACTTACACCGGGATTGGGGAAATTGATGGAGGAGACAACGTCTGTATTTTGGGTGGACCTAGGACACAGGTTGCGCAGCCGACTGAGGGTTCCACTGCAGGGTTCCTGGGGGATGACTGACATCCCATCTGTACTGTTACTGTTCCACTGTTTTCACAGTGAGATTACTGTTACTGTTACTGAGTACCTAGCGGTACGGCCTGGTTCAGCGCCAGGAAACTGAGGCCGTGGTCCCGGGTATGTACGGGACCCACCTAAAGCATGGACAATGTCTCCAACCGATAAGTTTCAATAACTTAAGGGCATCGATTGGCATGTGTGGTAGGCGTAGTATGGGATGCGTCTATTATATGTGACAATTGGTGTTCGCTGACATAATAGATAATAATAAACTATTATAATGTATTGTGACTGACTATATCACCTGACTGTACATTTATATCACTGTGATAGACATATAACTATAACCATGACCAGTATTGTATACCAGACTAGTGACATGCTAGGTTACACACCATAACGTCAGTGTTGTTTACAGTTATGTTAGCTGCCTTGTTCTACATACATGTTGTTATTCGGTGTTTATCATATTATTTAGTGCTTTCAGTTACCTGTTATTATTATGTATGCACATTGTTCTTCTGCACGAGTTGTTTCCCCTTTACACACACACTCATTATGGTCGCGTTCTGACGACCCTGGATTTGCACGTCCAGATATTGGACGATTGTTTCTAATGTGCAGGTGTTTGATGAGATGGTACGCTTGCGAGGAGCTTGGGTCCTCTCCCTTTGATTCTGGTATACTTGCATTTTATTCTTGTTATTATTCTTTGATTCCTGCATATCACCTTTGACTTCTATTCAGCTGTCATTTTCTTCCTGTTATTCATTGCTATCATGTGTAGTCTTATATGTATTATTGCAGTGTTCTTTGATCATTATGCTTCCGATCTATAGCTTGTTCAGGTTACAATTTAGGCTTAGCGTATATATGTGGGGTATTATCCTCGCGTATATACGTCGCCATAACGACTCCGTATCTTTAGGATCGGGGCGTTACAAATAGTGTTCGCCGAGATGCAACCTTTCAAAGTAGTGGAGAACTACTTCACTGATTCCCTACTCTATTGGGACAGTAATAAACCAGTGATGAAACCGTAGCCTGATAATGTCGACAGTGGTAACGAGGCAAACTCAGAATCAAAAGAAGTTCCACCGGCTACTTTTATAATGGAACCAATTGTAGCATATCTTTATATCCTGATTGTAATAACCCTGCCAAAAATGAGAGTGATTAGGTCTTTAATGAAAATGTTGGTTTTGATTATTCATTGTGTTTTGAGAATGTATTTAAATCTGTCGATATTAATTCCTTGCACATATCTCTGCCTATCTCAAAAATTGCATGCATGTATATAAAGGACAATGAAGGGTCTGTCTTCATTATCCCTCCTAAAAGGAACCAATTACCAATTGTATTCGTAGAGGCCAGACTCGAGGGCTACGTCCAAAGAATCAGACAATGAGTTGGATGAAAAATCACCAGAGGGGGGGGTGAACAGGTGATTATGCTAATCTAATGAACTCAATGCGGAATTTAAAAACTTAATGCAATACACTCAAGTGCAATCAACAAGTGATGCACACACAACCAAGCCAAGCAATAATGAATGCACAATATGAATAGTTGCAAGGCACAAAGTAAAGAGAGAGATAGAGAGTGAGTCAATGGATCAAGCGTAAACAATAAGATATGTTTCGAGGTTCGAGCACCCAGCTCTACATCCCCGCCTTCGACACACGAAGGATTTCTAATCCGCTAACAAGTCCACAAAGAACTCTCACAAGGAGTACCCAACTCCTCTCTTTACAACCACAACCTCCTCCTTGAGGCAAGCTCCAATCCAACAAAACAATCACCTCACAACTTGAGGGATTAGCACAAAGCAAACACAAGGATCACCTCACAACTTGAGGGATACAACCCAAAGGCACAAAGCCAAGAAAAGTTTGGGTTTACAACTTGGTGGTCTAAACAACAACCACAAACAATTTCTTTCTCCCCACAAAAAATCCTATAGAATAAGAAAGTAGATGTTGCTCAAGTGTGGAGAAAACCAATGGAATGGAAATCAAAATCACAAAGAAAATCCTTGGGAAGAACTGAAACCAAGATATAGAAGATGAATCAAAACTCTTTTTCCCAAAAACCCTTTTCTTTGATTTTCCAAACCCTAGCATAAACACCAAATAGATTGTTCAATTTGAATCCAAAAACTTCTTTTGATTGCTGTGAAAACACCAGAGAGTAAGGAAAAATTCGCACAAAAAATCTTATAGAAAACTGGCCATTAATGGGGTATTTATAGCCCCCAGAAAAATATAGCCGTTGGCAGCTAAATCTGCCAAAAATACCCTGCCGGTCGACCGGCCGATCGACCGTCCAATGGTCAAATTTTTGCCAGCTACTGGTCGACCGCCCGGTCGACCGAAACAAACAGAGACCAGCCTGCATGCAGTCGGTCGACCGTGCGGTCGGCCGCCAATTAGGCAGCCAGCGTGCACGTATCCGTGCACGTCGGTCGACCCGAACGATCGACCGGCTACTTGGTGCGGCCGATCGTTCGGGTCGACCAACCTAGCCTGGCAGAGGCTGTTCTCGACAGAAAAATTGAGGAATTAAATATCCAATAAATTCTTGTAAACTACTTAAAAATCCCCAAAAATATTTTTGACAATTTGCATTGATATATAACATATGATAAAAGTTTTGACTCAAATATCAAGCAATTAAAACTATTTTTGTGTCTTATCATATTTTCAAAAAACCAAAAATTGTATTTTCTAAAACTTGGATTTTTGAATAGAAAATACATTTTGTTCAAAACTCATCCAAATACAAAAACATGATATTAAACAACATTTAGGCATGATGTATATGGATATAATCCTATATACATAAAACATATATATATCCATGTTTTTGACATTAATTCCAAAATATGTTTTGTTAAAAATACCAAAACATAAGACACATGAATAAGTAAGTCAAAACTAAGATTGTCTAGGAAATTAAGCATGCATGTATGTAGAACAAATCTAACATACATTAAACCATATAAACTTGTTTTGAATCTACCTATTCATGCATGCAAACCAAGATCGGTTAAACCTAAAACTGAAAAACCGAAAACCAATATTCAAAACATGAAACGTGTGTGTTGTGAACTTGAGCATATCATACTATTCTAATCTTTACAATTTTGGATATAAACACAAAACTAAACTATGATACCGATGTCTTCTTGTAGAGCGCAATCTCCAAGCCGACTCGATCTAAAACTCCTTGATCCATCGAGCAAGTGCTATATATGATCTTTGACGCTCGGGCTCTTGAATCAACATGTGAAAGCTTCCAAATCATCTTGTTGAAGCTAATCACCAACTAATAACTTGATTAATGATCTGAAACTAAAATCACAAGATTATTAGTACACATAACTACATGAGTTAATCATCATCAAAATTAGAGTGGAAAGCCTTTGGGCCAACAATCTCCCCCTTTTTGATGATGACAAAACTCATGGAGTTATATATGCATGGATTAAAGTTAAGCTTCAAAGAAGCTCCCCCTTAACTCATGCATAAACAAATAAACAATAAATACGCAATGAATATTAACATGAAACATGAAACATGCATATCTATGCATAAACAATAAAAGGTTCTAGATACCAATAAAATGTTCAAAAATAAAACATGCTCTAGATACCAATTACAAAACAAGCTCTAGATACCAATTAAAATTAAACTAAATTAAACTTAATATATGCAAGACATAAACATGCATATATAAACTCAAGATCTTTCTCCTCCTTTTTGTCAATCATCAACAAAGGGGTAAACAAGCAAAACAAAACAAAATCTTCTCGCTTTTTAATACAAGGAATCAATCTTCAATAAGGGGTAAAAACAAAACTAAATCAATAAATTTTTCTCCCTTTTTTGTTCGAAACAACGAATCAATAAAAATAATATTTTCCCCCTTTTTGTCTAAAACAAAACAAAACCAATTAGGGGTGACAATCAATTAAGATACCAATTGAAAATATGTCAAAGAATAGCATCTTGATACCAATGAAATGTTTAAAACACATGAAAAGGAAACAAACAAAAATATTGATACCAATTTTAAGCAAAACACATGAAGATCTTGATACCAATTGAAATTGAACATAATAAATTTTGAATTGTCTAAACAAAAATTTTGATACCAACTGTAAATATTTTTCATTTTGAACATATGATACCAAATTTAAAATTTTCAATCATAAAGTATGGGAGTGGATAACAAATACCAATTGAAAGAAGAAATACGAATTTTCTCCCCCTTTATGAAATACAAACTAAAACAATGCTTAGGCTTGATACCAATTTAAAAGTAATCAATTGAAACAAAATTAAAGCTCAAGCTTAGCATAAACACAAACATATATATGTATGGAAAATAGATACCAATTGAAATTGATATTCTTGAAAATGAAGGCATACATACATACAAACATATATGAGTATACAAGAAATGTCAAGATTGATACCAATTGAAAGAATTCAATGGTACCAATTGAAATAACAATAATGATCAAGTGTATACATCATATTATCTACCTCCCAATCATGGTTCAAGTTTTAAATGATTTTCATTTTAAAGCATTCATGAACATGATCTCCCATCCATCCTCCCATTGAAGGTAGGGGTTTTCAAAAATAGATTTGAAACTGTAGCATATTTGAAAATCTCTACCATAGTGAAGAATACGAACTAGTTATAGGAAAAAACTTTTAAAACTAGTACGAGATCCTTCAAGTAAGGAATAAAAAAATTGTTTTTCATGAAACACATGTAAATCACATGATCACTAAACACTCAAGTCCATAAAGCTCATATCATAGTCTCATGAAAACAAATCATGAGTAAACTAATAAAGTGAGTGAATAAGTATTATGTGACACATACAATCATGAAAATATTCAATTTAGCTCATGTGAAATTCCTTAAAAACATAAAGACATGAGAAACTAGATTTTCATTACAAATTGAAATTACCTAAAAACATGAAAATCATCAAAACGATTTAAACTTCAAGGCATATGTTTGTCATGTACAAACTAAAGTATACATACATATCCTAAACATAATGAGTCCACAAAGGTATATGCATGAAGGCACGTGGCTCAAGGATGTACATGTATAATTAATAGTTTGGACAAGATAAACATATACATGAAGTTAAACATAAACACATGAAAACATGAAAAACTAAATTTTCATTAAAACAAAGTTCATTTCAAGGTATATGTATGATTTGTCACCTCAAGAAGTATACATACATATCCCTAAACACAATTGAGTCCATATATATAGATTTGCATGAAAGGCAAATGACTCAAGGGGTATACATGTATATCTTAAAGTTTGGCAAATTGCAAATATACATGAAATGAAAACTCATACACATAAAACAAATCAAAAAAGAGGAATACAAGTTTAAAATGCATGAATCATCAAAACTAGACTATACTAGCCCATCTAATGGGTACAAATAAGCATCCAAGCACAAACATATATAAGATTTATTTGTGGCCCACTATATGTACAAGTATAAATTCTAGTCTTAATGAAAACTAACATTTAAACGTATATTCAAATTATGAAGCACAAAATGGGACATAAATCATCATTACAAACATAAAACGATGTATAAATCAACATGATAAACATAAAAATGATCATGAAGAAAATCCACATTCTATTAGAATCATGATAATCATAATAGTCTATAAACATCAAAACATGTGGCAAAAACAGAAATCATAAAACACATCACCATTGTTTAGCTATTACAACACATGTTAATTATCAAACATGAATCATTAAAACAAAATCATACAATCATAAACATCCAAATGGTCATACTGCATATGCATGTGCATTAGATCTAGGACATACATGTTAGTTTAAACAAGGTGAGAACACTAAATATAGATCCATATAAAACATGGTGTCTCAAGTAACTAAACATGTATAACACTAATCTAATCAACATGACATAAGCATAATGAACAATAAACCATGGCATGCTATAAATTGATGAACATGAAAAACGTGCATAATAAAAACGGGAGTTAGAGAGTGATACCAAAACCGATGAAGCACCTCTCTAGTTCTCCAAACCAATGGTGGTCCTCCCACCAAATCCCCTTGAGTGTGAAGCATCCAAATGGTTCTCTTTAAGCTTAGAACGCATCCGCCTCAAGGCACCAATACTCTCACGTGATGCAAGAGCTCCCACCTACATCAAAGTCAAGGAGGTGGTTTTTGGTACCCATTTTCTTTGGGTCCATAGGGGTTAGTATCTTTCCTAACCCAAACAAGATTATTTACTAATTTTTCAACATGTAAGCGATCATAACAAAATCTAGCAAGATGACCTTTTCGGTCACAATGTGTACATGTGTACACATGAGCATACGTGTGATGGTGGTGACCGTGGAAAGCATGTGTATGCCGTGTAGGGTGTGCATGCAAAGATGGACCTTGTTTCTTGCGAACCAAGGTTTCCAAACGTGAATGATTCAATGTGCATTGGCTCAAAGTGGAGCCCAAACATTCAACACTTTTCTTCAAAACATTTATATCATTTTCAATAGTGGAAGACAAAGTGGAGCATGCAATAGGTGTGTAAGATGAAGAAGAAGATATACTAGCATGGCACACATGAGAATCAATTTCAATTTTCAAAGATTCATTTTTCTTTAAAACTAAATCCAATTCTTTTGTAATTGAATCAATTTTATTTTTCAAAACAAGGTTATCTTTTAAAACAAAATCCAATTTAGAAGATAAAACCTCATTGCTTTTCACAACATCATCACAATTATTTTTGCTTTTCAAAATTTCATTTTCCTTTAAAGCAAGTTCAAGTTGAGATTTAAGTGAGTCACGTTCACTTGCAATCTCTTCCTTTTCATACAAAATCAATTCAAAATTAGAACACAAATCCTTTAATTCATTTTTCAAAACAAGGTTGTCCTCTTTCAAAAGATTGTGTTTTTCTAAGAAATTTTCAAGCTTTTAAGCAAGTTCCAAATTTAAAGATTGAACTTCTAAACATCCATAGCAATAGGAACTAGAGCTATCATCTAATTAAGTGTCCGATTGTACCTCAAGGGAGTTATTCCCTTGGACCATGAAGCAATGCTCTTCGGACTTTTCTTTCATAGATCTCCTCATCTTGTTGATAATCTTTGGAAGCTCGGAGACGTCAATAAGCTCCAAACTGCAAAAGTCGAGTCATAATGATCAAATACCGGTAAAAGATGTTCATTAAGAGATGCTTTAAGTGCTCTAAGTGCTAATGCATTAGCCTTTTTGTGTTTGCTACTATTAGAGAATGATTCTTGAGTAGAGGCTTGATAAACTAGATGTCCTAGGCTTTTTAAATGTCTACTCATATTGGCCTTCCAAGCATCAAGTCTAAGATGGTCAAACATAGGAGGGCTATCCATGAGTGCAACCTAAATGTGTGCAAATGAAAAATACAAATGAAGATTAGCAAACCAAGATCTCACTCTTAGGTGGTTAACCTAAATATCAGGAGCGTAGGCTCTGATACCAATTGAAAAATCACCTAGAGGGGGGTGAATAGGTGATTATGCTAATCTAATGAACTCAATGCGGAATTTAAAAACTTAATGCAATACACTCAAGTGCAATCAACAAGTGATGCACACACAACCAAGCCAAGCAATAATGAATGCACAATATGAATAGTTGCAAGGCACAAAGTAAAGAGAGAGATAGAGAGAGTCAATGGATCAAGCGCAAACAACAAGATATGTTTAGGTTCGAGCACCCAGCTCTACATCCCCGCCTTCGACACACGAAAGATTTCTAATCCACTAGCAAGTCCACAAAGAACTCTCACAAGGAGTACCCAACTCCTCTCTTACAACCACAACCTCCTCCTTGAGGCAAGCTCCAATCCAACAAAAACAATCACCTCACAACTTGAGGGATTAGCACAAAGCAAACACAAGGATCACCTCACAACTTGAGGGATACAACCCAAAGGCATAAAGCCAAGAAAAGATTGGGTTTACAACTTGGTGGTCTAAACAACAACCACAAACAATTTCTTTCTCCCACACAAAGATCCTATAGAATAAGAAAGTAGATGTTGCTCAAGTATGGAGAAAACCAATGGAATGGAAATCAAAATCACAAAGAAAATCCTGGGGAAGAACTAAAACCAAGATATAGAAGATGAATCAAAACTCTTTTTCCCAAAAACCCTTTTCTTTGATTTTCCAAACCCTAGCAAAAACACCAAATAGATTGTTCAATTTGAATTCAAAACTTCTTTTGATTGCTGTGAAAACACCAGAGAGTAAGGAAAAATTCGCACAAAAATTCTTATAGAAAACTGGCCATTAATGGGATATTTATAGCCCCCAGAAAAATATAGCCGTTGGCAACTAAATCTGCCAAAAATACCTGCCGGTCGACCGGCCCGTTCGACTGTCCAACGGTCAAATTTTGACCGTTGCCAGCTACCGGTCGACCGCCCGGTCGACCGAAACAAACAGAGACTAGCCTGCATGCAGTCGGTCGACCGTGCGGTCGGCCGGCCCAATAGGCAGCCAGCGTGCACGTATCCGTGCACGTCGGTCGACCCGAACGGTCGACCGGCTACTTGGTGCGGCCGACCGTTCGAGTCGACCGACCTTGCCTGGCAGAGGCTGTTCTGGACAGAAAAACTGAGGAATTAAATATCCAATAAATTCTTGTAAACTACTTAAAAATCCCCAAAAATAGTTTTGACAATTTGCATTGATATATAAACATATGATAAAAGTTTTGACTCAAATATCAAGCAATTAAAACTATTTTTGTGTCTTATCATATTTTTCCAAAAACCAAAACTGTATTTTCTAAAGCTTGGATTTTTGAATAGAAAATACATTTTGTTCAAAACTCATCCAAATACAAAAACATGATATTAAACAACATTTAGGCATGATGTATACGGATATAATCCTATATACATGAAACATATATATATCCATGTTTTTGACATTAATTCCAAAATATGTTTTGTTAAAAATAACCAAAACATAAGACACATGAATAAGTAAGTCAAAACTAAGTTTGTCTAGGAAATTAAGCATGCATGTATGTAGAACAAATGTAACATACATTAAACCATATAAACTTGTTTTGAATCTATCTATTCATGTAAACCAAGATCGGTTAAACCTAAAACCGAAAAACCGAAAACCAATATTCAGAACATGAAACGTGTGTGTTGTGAACTTGAGCATATCATACTATTCTAATCTTTATAATTTTGGATCTAAACACAAAACTAAATTATGGTATCGATGTCTTCTTGTAGAGTGCAATCTCCAAGCCGACTCGATCCAAAACTCCTTGATCCATCGAGCAAGTGCTATATATGATCTTTGACGCTCGGGCTCTTGAATCAACATGTGAAAGCTTCCAAATCATCTTGTTGAAGCTAATCACCAACTAATAACTTGATTAATGATCTGAAACTAAAATCACAAGATTATTAGTACACATAACTACATGAGTTAATCATCATCAAAACTAGAGTGGAAAGCCTTTGGGCCAACATTGGAACCCCCACAATTCTTTCATTATGTGTGGTCAACAACCACATAATGAAAAGAATAGGGTATCATGGAGATGACTTGAATTTTGGTAAGGGACGGCACATCCCTTTACAACCTTTCATGTCGAAAGAAAATTAGCCAACTATTACAATTGCACGCGCATGAAAGTTGGGATATGTCACTCCGTCACCCAGTCTGAACCCAGTTTGACAAGTCCCTACCATCACAATCTTCAGATTCGTCCTGTTGGACTTGATATTGTGTGAGTGGTCTTCAAAAAGCTCTTTACCATATGGCATCTATCAATCAGGCAGAGCAAGACAAAGATATTAAGCCATTCGACACTGATCTGTGGGCTTAACAGTTTGATTTTCAATGGGAAAAGTGTTTCAAACAACGCGAATCTCCATCTGAAGATAACGTAATTCAAGTCAATATGGGTGATCAAGCACATTCAAAGCTCATCTTTATAAGCGAAAGCCTATCATTAACAGGGAAGCAAAACCCCATATCTTTTATACGAGAGTATATATATGTCTTCGCCTGGAGCTACGAAGACATGTCTGGCCTCGATCCTCAAGTGGATATGCATCATCTCAACATCAAACTGGATGCCAAGCCGGTTAAGGAACAACAACGACGGTTTCAACCCGACATCATGGAAGCAATCGAAGTAGAAGTTTATAAACTCATTGAATATGGCTTCATTCGAGAGGAGCAGCACCTGAACTGGGTTGCTAACGTTATCCCATACCTAAGAAGAATGAAAAAATCAGGTTTGCATTAACTTTCGTGATCTCAGGATAACCTTCTTAAGGACAAATTCCTATTGTCCATCACTGATATCATGATTGACAACATGTGTGACTTCAAAAGGATGTCCTATGTGAATGGCTTCTCAGGGTACAATCAAATCGAGCTGCACCTGGATGACGAGAAGCATATGTCATTCAGAATTCCATTGGGGGTATATTATTACACAGTAATGCCGTTCAGATTGAAGAATGCAGGTGCAAATTACCAATGTGCAATGAGCACATTTCTTTGATCATCTACGGAAAATGGTGAAATGCTTTGTTGATGATATTGTAGTTAAAAGTCACAAGAAAAGCAACCACCTCAGTGACCTGAGAACTATGTTTGACATTATGCGGGCTCACCAGCTGAAGAAGAACCCGATTAAGTCATTCTTGGGGGTGTCTAGTGGTAAATTCCTTGAATTTATCGTCACATCCAAAGGAATTCACCTGAACCCTGATAAAGTCAAGGCCATTAAGAGCTTGCTACCTTCGACGACCCTCAAAGAGCTCAAGGTTTACAAGATAGACTCGACTACATCTGAAGATTCGTTGCAAATCTTTCGGGTCATTGCCAACCGTTCACGCAGTTAATGAAAAAAGGTAGGTGTCCCCTTCGTATGAGATGAAGCTTGTCAAAAGGCTTTCAAGATACAAGGAGTACCTCACCAAGCCTCTGGTCCTGGAAGCTCTCATTTCGGAAAAATCATTCTTGCTCTATGTGCGAGCTATGAACCATTATTTAGACGCTCTTCTGGCACAGAAAAATGATGAAAGCTTCGAGCAGGTCATCTACTATCTGAGCAGAACTCTAATAGGAGCGGAATCTTGATACAACCTGTCGAAAAGGAGTGTTTAGCATGATATTACTTAGTTAGCCAACCATATATGTCATTTCAAAAGTCAATCCTCTGTGCATTTTCATGAAGAAGCCGGGTCCTTGAACTCTAGAATGGCTAACTAGGTTATTCTACTATCTCAATATGACATGACTTTTGTGAAAATCACCTAGAGGGGGGGTGAATAGGTGATAATGCTAATCAATGCACAAATAAAAATTATGATGCAACAATCTCCCAAAACAAGACTAGAAGCCGGATTCTCCGTGAAGGGCTCTGAACTCCTTCCTCGTGATTCCTCTGGATATGAGTTGAGGTGCGCAATGCAATCTTGTTGTATGGGACTTTGATTGACAAGATGAATGAAAACAAGTGAATATTACAATGAAAATAGAAAGCAAGTAATAGGAGCAATGAAAGTAAAGCAAGATGTAAAGCAGGTAAACCAAACGCAAATATCGAGAATTTTTCCAAGTTCGAACACCCAGCTCTACGTCCCCACCTTCCCTAGAAGGATTTCTAACCACTATAACTTCACAAAGATGTTACAAATACACCAGAGTACCCAACTCCACAGTCTCAAGTACAAGTTCTCTCTTGTGATCAAAAGACCACAAACTCTCTTTTGCAAAACTCTTTTCCTTACAAAATCCTTGTAGAACAATGAGTAGGAATGAAGCTCTTGAGTGTAAGTGGAAAAGAAGAAGAAATTAGAGAGTTTTGAAAAAATACTTCAAAATGAGAGAGATTTTCAGCACAAAAATCAAGAAACAAAGCTCTTTGAATGCCTTAAACTTTTGAAACTTTTGCTAATTTTTCTAGTTGTTAACCTCTCCCCAAACACCCCTATTTATTAGTAAAGGGCTAGGGTTTAGAGATAAACATACTTAAGGCCAATTAGGAAGTATTAGGGTCAGCAAATAACATTTAAACACTTATTAGAGAGAAAAGACAAAATAAAACATGTTTAAAATTATAGCCGTTACTGTACAAACGGCTATTCCGGTCGACCGGTCGGTCGACCGAAGTTCAAAAATAAGAGCCGTTGCCGGCTCTCGATCGTCCGCCCGGTCGACCGAAAAATACAGAGAGCAAATGTCTTACAGTCAGGCAGGTTTCGGTCGACCGCCCGGTCGACCGTGAAACTGCACACAGATACGCACTGCTGCCAGAACCTCGGTCGACTGGGTCGGTCGACCGGCTTGACCTGACACAGGGTCGGCCAACCGGACGGTCGACCGGCTCAGGTCAAAGGCCAAAACAAAAACAGGATTTTGAAGATAATTTGATTTTTAATAAATATTTTGAATAGGGATAAGTATAAAATATAAGAATGAATTTGTAGACAGAAGATTGTATATTAAAATATTTTGTACATTTTATAAAGAATAAACTTAGAAATAAGATGTGTGCAAAAACGTGTATGATAGAGCTTCAAACATATTCACTATTCTTTAACAAAACTATAAATTAAAAACAAATCTAATTAAGCCTCTTGAGCAATCTTGAGCCATGCAATGCCTTGCTAGAGCCTTCTCTTCTATGTTTCTTCCTTGATGTGCAAAACGCCTTCTTTGCTCCATGAACTTAGAAGTTCTTACAAAAGCTAAGCAATGGCCTCCAATATGGTACTAACCTGAAACTTATCTTGAACAAACTTATTAGTACCAAATAGCTCTTATTTGTTTTGTTATCGTCAAACTCTAAAACAAATGGAGAGTGTAACCTTTGGGCCAGCAATCTCCCCCTTTTTGATGATGACAAAACAAATAGGCTATGAACAAAAATATAGGGGAGGAGAAAGCTCCCCTCAAATTATGCTATATTAAACAAAGAAAAACTATGTAATTTGTAATTTGCAAGTAACATCATGAAACCAAAACCATAAACACCATGAGATGATGTACACTTGCAAAACACTTAAGCTCAATTTACAAGAATTCATAAAAACACATCAAAAACTAAAAACATATATAAACTCATATGGAACCAAAACCATATGAACTCATATTTCCATAAATAAACTCATTCTCCCCCTTTTTGTCATACATCAAAAAGAGTTAAGAAAAACATTTTTATTCAATAACACAAACATTGAGTTCACCACAAATAAAAGAAAATCTAGCAAAATCAAGTAGTTTAGTGAAATATCGGCAAGTTGCAAATCTGTAGAAACATAATCAATGACTATATCTCCTTTCTCAAAATGATCTCTAAAAAAGTGATATCTAATCTCAATGTGCTTGGTCTTACTATGTTGATTTGCATTCTTAGTCATGTGAATAGTACTAGTATTATCACAAAATATTTTTATATGGTTATAATGCAAATCATAATCAAGGAGAGTATGTTTCATCTAAAGGACTTGTGCACAACAAGCCCCGCGGCAACATACTCCGCCTCGGCGGTTGAGAAAGCTACGGAATTCCTAGAGCACCATGAAACAAGACAATTACCAAGAAATTGACATGTCCCACTAGTACTCTTTCTATCTACTCTACAACCCGCATAGTCGGCATCCGAATAACTCGTCATTGAGAAATCTCCGGTTTCGGATACCAAAGACCCATTCCAATTGTGCCCTTAATATAACGAATAATGCATTTTACCGCAATAAGATGGGACTCTTTAGGACACGATTGAAATCTAGCACAAAGACACACACTAAACATTATGTCCGGCCTACTTGCCGTCAAATACAAAAGACTACCTATCATGCTCCTATACAATTTAATATCAGCATTTTTACCTTGGTCATCCTTATCAAGCTTGGTTGTAGTTGCCATGGGAGTGTTGCAAACTTTAGAGTCTTCAAGTCCAAACTTCTTTACGAGTTCCTTTGCGTACTTGACTTGACATATGAAATTCCCATCTTGCAATTGCTTGATTTGGAGTCCACGAAAGAAATTCAATTCACCCATGGAAGACATTTCAAACTCGTATTGTATAACCTTTTCAAACTCCTTGCATAAAAACTCATTAGAAGATCCAAAGATTATATCATCACATAAATTTGCACAATTAAATGTCATTATGAACATGCTTAGTAAAAAGAGTTGTGTCTACTTTACCTTTAACAAAATCATTCGAAATGAGAAACTAGAAAGCCTTTCATACCAAGCTCTTGGAGCTTGTTTCAATCCATACAAAGCTTTATCAAGTTTAAAAACAAAATTAGGATGAGCATGATCAATAAAACCGGGAGGTTGCTCAACATAAACTTCTTCATTTATAAACCATTCAAAAATGCACTTTTCACATCCATTTGAAAAAGTTTAAAATTTTAAAAGATGCAAAAGCTAGTGTTATCCGTATGGCTTCAAGCCGTGCTACGGGTGCAAGGTCTCCTCAAAGTCAATTCCCTCAACTTGAGTGTAACCTTGGGCCACTACCTAGATTTATTCCTAATGACATTACCGGACTCATCCATCTTGTTTTTAAAGATCCACTTAGTACCAATTATTAGTTTATCGTGGGGCCTAGGAATAAGGTACCAAACTTGGTTGCGCTCAAATTGATTGAGTTCCTCTTGCATGGATAGCAACCAATATGAGTCCGTCTCGGCTTCAAGGATGCTTTTTGGGTTCAAAATGAGAAAATGAAAGCAAAGTTACCACATAAGTCATGGAGTTTGAGCGAGTTGTTACCCCTTTAGATGCATCACCTAAGATGAGCTCCTTGGGATGATTTGTAGCATATCTCCAGATTTAGGAAGCGGTTGAGAGCTTTCCTCTCTATCCTCTAGAACATCACCAATGGATTCTTGCTTTTCTTTTTGAGCGGGTGAGTCCTTCAAGGATAGTCTCTCCATGTCATCACCTAATGGGTCAATCTTTACAACATTCTCAACAACCACATTAGATTCTTCAAACTTAACATGCATGGATTCTTCAATGGTAAGTGAAGATCTATTGAATACTTTATAAGCTTTGCTAGTAGTAGAATATCCAACAAAGATTGCTTCATAAGCCTTAGCATCAAATTTACCCAAGTTATCTTTAGTATTCAAAACAAAACACTTGCATCCAAAAACTTTAAAATATGCAACATTTGGTTTTCTAGAATGATACATTTCAAAAGATGTTTTGGAAGAATTCTTATACAAATAAATACGATTTGAAATATAGCATGCGGTGTTTACGGCCTCGGCCCATAAATATTGAGGGAGGTCATATTCACTTATCATGGTTCTAGCCATCTCTTGAAGTGTTCTATTTTTCCTTTCTACAACTCCATTTTGTTGTGGAGTTCTAGGACATGACATTTCATGCTTGATTCCCTTTTCATCACAATAAGTCATGAAGAGTTGGTTAACAAACTCACCACCTCTATCACTCCTTATTTTCAAAATCGAAAAACCTTTTTCTTTTTCAACCTTTTTTCGAAAACTTTTAAATAGAAGAAAGTTTGATCTTTGTGTTCCAAAAAGAAACCCAAGTGAACGGGAAAATCATCAACTAAAACAAATGTGAATCTACTACCATTTAAACTCTTAGTTTTAGTTGATCCAAAAAGATCCATATGAATTAATTCTAGTGGCCTAGTTGACATGATATCCTTGATTGGTTTGAAGGAAGACTTGGTTTGTTTCCCAGTTGGCACGCCCACAAATGCGGTCTTTCTCAAACTTCAAGCAAGGTATAGCCTCACCAATTCCTTAGAATTAATCCTAGAAGATGGTCAAAAGATGCATGAATCTTCTATGCCAAAGCAAGAATTTTCATCAAAAAGCATTCAAGCATTTAGTAGAACAATCTAAATTAAGCATGTCAATGATATAACCATTATTGTCACGGAAACCGGTGAGAATACAATCATTGGTTTTAACATCAAAAATCTTGCAATAAGAATCATCAAAAAAACTTTAAGTCCACGGTCACAAAGTTGACTAATGCTAAGCAAGTTATGCTTCAAACCATCAACAAGAACTACATTTTCTAAATAGGAGATGCACCAATTTGAATGTTACCTATACCGATGATAGTGCCCTTGGTCATCCCCGAAGGTGACGGTGCCACCTTCCATGTACCTTGATAGGGTTGTAAAGTTATTGATGTCCCATGTCATGTGTCTTAAACAACCACTATCAAGGTACCACCGCTCCTTACGTCTTGGAGCCTTGGTATGTACCTACATTAAATAATTTAGGACTTGATTTTGGTACCCACATTTTCTTGGATCCTAAAGAGTTAGTCCCATGAACCCACAAGATTATTTGATCTACTTATTTGGTCATAACAAACTTAGCCAAATGTCCATTCTTACCACAATAAGTACATCTATACACTCTACCATATTAAAAGCATAGTGAGTGTGAGATTTGTGAGCATGTGTGGATTTAGCATGAGTGTGGTGTGTAGTGTGAGCATGGGAATCTTAATATGAGGATCTTTAGCATGAGTGGTGTGCTTTTTAGAAAACTTTTCTTCAAATTTCTTTGTGTTAAAAGCACAATCTTTCAAAACCTTTTCAAAATCAACCATTTTAGTTTTTTAAAGAACAAATTTTTTTTCATCAACCTTAGGAATTTTGCCTTACAAGAAACCTTGTAAGCACTAAATTCTTCTTGGATAGAAATGAGATTGGAAGAAATTTCATCTTTTTCTTTAGAAACCATAACAAGTTGATTTTTAAGAAAAGCAACTTCCTTTTCCAATTTTGAACACTCAATCTTTTTATTATCATAAGTTTCGGAGAGTTCACAAAAGCATGTACAAGAACTTCTTTACATAATTCATTTTCTTCTTCATCAAGAAGATGAGAGGTTACCTTTGGTGTGTTTGCCATAAAACACATGTTTGCCATATCCACCTCGTCTTCGGACTCGCTTTCCGAATCTCAGTTGCTTTGTACGCTTTCTTTTCCACCGGCTTCTTTGGCTTGAAGGAGGAGTCATCTTCTTCTTGAACTCCGGGAATCCGCCATGATATGTCCGGGCTTTCGGCAATTGTAGCAAATATTCTTCTCTCCTCTTTACCTTCAAATTTTCTTTGAAAGTTGAGCTTGTTCTTCCAGTACATCCTTTTGACATTTCGCACAAGAAGGGAAGCTCCTCATCTTCTTCTTCATCTTCTTCATGGTCCTCAAGAGTGGATGAAGACTTAAAGGCTATGGACTTCTTCTTTAGCGGAGCGGCC
>JAVJIF010006013.1:0-83218 GCA_038442645.1 Agave tequilana | reverse complement strand
TTTCGCTCTATTCCTTAAAAACTTAATCTAAGTTAAAGACAAAACTCTAAATAGACACTTATAAAAAGAATGACAAGTTTAGGGTAACCCGAAACCTATAGATCAAGGAAAATTCTTGAAAAATATGGATCAAATTTTTTTCACTAACATTTTTCTTTTTTTGGATTTTGTGGGTGCAATCCGCTGAAAACCCTCAGGAGACAACACTCCTCCTCTAGGGTAACCTAGAGGTTAACGGCTTGTTGCACGAGCTCAGTGCAATCGTGATACCTACGAAAGTGGTTCAATAATTTAGCTAGGTTTTTTTTCTTTTTCTTTTTGCTCGGGGACGAGCAAAAGCTAGGTATGGGGGTGTGATTGGAGTTCATTTTTGCATCATTTTCCACTTCCATATCATGCTTTATGTAAATAAAAATAAGATTTTTATTGCTTTTCTCTCTCCTTTTACAGGTCCACCATTAATGGAGATAAAGGCCCATAATCAAGGAATTTTCAAGGAATTAATGGGATTAATTAAGGGGCCCAAAAGAAGAAGCCCAAAAGAGAAGCCCAGGTCTGGAGTCGTATATGAATATCCCCAACTTTTTAGAAGATCCAGCGAGGCAAACGGGCGCTAACAGAATCGCAACAGAAATCGTTGGCGCAACGGCCAAGATTCTGCCGCGGAAACGCGGCTCTGGCCGCGGATCCGCGGCAAGCATCTGGCCATTGAGCCAGCGTTTAATCCCACGGTCGAGATTTGAGGGCCTCATCCCCTGGAGCCTATAAATAGACCCCTAGGACCTCTGCGAAAAGAGAGGAGAGAATAGGAGAGAAGAGCTTGTATTTTTGAGAGAATTGTAGGGATTTTCTCTAGCTTTCTTTAGTGCTCTTGTAATCTTCTTTCTCCTTCTAGAATTCTGCAAAGAGAGAGAAAGAGTGTGAGATCTTGTAATTGAAGTGGTGATAACTTGAATGCAAGGATTGATCCATTTTTCTTCTCATCTTTCTTGTTCTAGTGCTTTACTTTCTTGTGCTTTACTTTCTTCAAGCTTTTATTACCATTGCATCTTCTTCTACAATGAATTGTTGTGTGCTTTTCATTTCAATGTCTAGCTAACTCTCTAACATGACTAGCTAACCACTAACTTTACTAACTTCTAACTCTTTGGTGATTGCTAATTCATGTGATTCATTGGATGCTTTATTGTAGTCTTGTAATTTCAAGTCTCTATTATCCCTAATGAAGATGAGTTACTTTAATTATTGGCAAATGCTTGTTTTCATTCCATATGATTCATGTGAGCCTCATTTAGAGCCTTGTCTTTAGAATAAGTGCCTTGATGGAACATGGATATGGAGCACCTAACTATGCTATTTGTAGTACAATTTTCTTACTTCAATGCTAGCTCGAGTATGGCTTTGAATGACTAATGAATCTTGTATCTTCTTCCTTAGCATTCCCTTCAGTGACACTCCTTGATTCCACCATTGAAAATCTATCTCGGGAGCCGATGAATCAATGAGGCTACAAGACAAGCCGAGAAGATCACTCATCCTCTACATGGGAAAATATTTTGACCAAACAAGCAAGACAACCCTTTGCCGATGAATCAACATGAGGCATGCTTCACCCTATGAGATTAGTAAGTTAGTAAATTAGAAGAGTTAGCTAGTCATGATTTTTTCTCTCTAAAGTCTTTTCAAAGTTTCCATTCTCAAAGTTTTCTTTCCAAGCTACCTAAAGTTTTCAAGTTCATTTCACTTTTCCTTTCATCCTTTTCTTTTTATGCAACAAAATCCACAAAGAATTTTTCCTCTCTTTTCCATGTCATTTTGTTTTTCTTGAACATAGAAGAACTTTCGTTTTCTTTCTTCAAAACTCAATTTCAAAACCGTGAATGCTTCTATCGCACGCTCTCCCTGAGGATCGACCCGTAATAGCTTATGCTACGACGGTGATTCGGAAGGAGTAAAGAAAAATTGTGAATACATTTTGGAGTTTTTGAGCATCACATAAGAGCATCGAGGATTGATTCTAAACCCTCTCTCTCTCTGAATATTAGTACACTCCTACCTTCCGAACACCAGTATTGTAACGTATCCGTGTAGCAGTGATTCAAGAACATGCAATAATCGTGTCAGTGTATCAGTATCTGTGAATAACAATATCTTGTAATGGGTATATAGAAAATACAATATCCAATGTACTAGAATGTTCGAGTAGGGTACATGTAGTAACGGTGTCTAGTGTGAGTCAGGTAACGGTGATCATATCATGTAATCGAGTATGAGATCTCCATATTTGTAATAAATATTACAATATCATTAATATGATCAAGATCATAAATTATTACATAAATATTTTAATTATAAATTTATTAGTTAATTTACTTAGTAAAATTGGTAACGTATGAATCCCGATATTTAGACAAGTCATCTATATTTTATAATAAAGTAAGGATTCTATTTACAAACTAAAATTTATAAAATAAAAAACACAAACAAACTGGCCATGGAAAGGTAGCTCTCTTTCACACGATCGCAACGGTTTTAGAATCATCCAGATCGGACTCGGGATGCTCCAGATATAGCCCGAACACTAAAATCAATAAATATATTAAATATGTAATAAGTATGTTAAATATGCAAATGTTAGATATTAACAGGGGGTTTCTGTAATATTACCTTTATTTATTGGATGCGGGTTTGGGTGGCTAACGGGTCGGATTTAGATCCACAACCCATACCCATGAATATAAGTGATGGGTTATTGGGTTAGAGAGCTTAACGGGTTTGGGTTAATGGGTTTTGGGTTTCAAACTAACCCAATAGAGTTAATGGGTTCGGGTTCTTACCCGAACCCAACAAGAAACAACAACAGCGGTAGCAGTCGCTCCTGTGGGCTGGCCGGCGGCGGGGGGGGAATGAGGGGTGAGAAAGAATAAGAGAGAGAGAAGAAAGAGAAGGAGAAAAAAATAAGGGGAAGAGAAAGGGAAGAAGAGAGAAGAAGAAGAAGGAAAGGGAGAGGGTTGGCTATAGACTTGGCCGGCCACACCTTTCCACGGGGTGATGCCAAGCCTGGAGGCGGCGGGCAACGGAGCCCCTGGCCCCGGTGTGTATACGATAGAGGGAGGGAGTGAAAGAGGAAGATTGAGAAAAGGAGGGAAGAAAAGAGAAATAGGGAAGGGGGGGAGAGAGAGAGAGAGAGAGAGAGAGAGAGAGAGAGGATTTTAAAAGAAAGAGAGAGAGAGAGAGAGAGAGAGAGAGAGTTTGAGAGGAGAGAGAGGGTTTGGAAAGAGATATAATGGGGAAGAGAGAGGAATGGCATTGGGTTAGGCGGCTGGCTTAAGCTTGGGGGAGAAGGAAAATTTGATTAGAGAAAAAGAAAGAAAGAAAGAAAGAAATAATAAATGAAGCTTATTTAAATAATATTTTAATTGGGCCGACTTTTGACTAGTTCCGAACAGTTCTCAAACACTCTATAAAATAGCAAATATTACGCGAAGGAGGAAAGTAAAATCAGATTCTAGAAATATTGTCCGGTTTGCAAGTTAAAAATCCTAGAGTTTATTATCGATGCTGAGCGACATCGGTTTGGACAGATTTTTGATAAACTCGGAAAAATTCCCAAAAATTTGAATATGTAGATAATATAATTCTAAGATACAAAGTCAAAATAGATCCCCAGAATTCAACTCCGTTTGTGAATTAAAAATCGTAGAACCGATTACTAGTATCGGTCGACACCGACTACGGAGATTTTCCAAAATAATCTAGAAAAATTTCAGAAAATTCTAAAAAATCTAAAATATTGGAAAATAATATCTGAAGCTGAAATCAGCTCAATCAGACTACTAGGAAGGTCAAATCACCTTTATACATCTTAACGAGTACTGATACGGTAATATGTATATCAAGGATCGGGGGGTTACATTTCTCCCCACCTTACAAAAAAATTTCGCCCTCAAAATTTTAATTTAGTTGTGAGAACTATTTTACAGCTCCAAAGCCTAAATGTTACTGGCCTACAACGCTTCACTGTGCACTCTGATACTGATAGTGAAAGCGGGGTGGAGAATTGGTGTCGTGAGTCAAAGATAGAGAATTAGAATCCATAGGATAAGGAGAGAGCAAGAAGAAAATCAGAATATTCTGATTGATAACTAAAATGAAGGCATAGAAAAGCATCGCGCAATGAATGTTTAAGGAAATGGCATTCTAGTACTCATAGTTGAAATTCCTAAATTCAGATACAGATGAATTCTCATCTGAACCTGATTGTACTATTGGTAAGAGCTCGAGCAGTGACCCAGGTGGTTACCCACATCAGGTGTGAATCTAGACTCTGATACCACTCTGTAGCGCCCCGATCCGACGGATACGGAGAAGTTATGGCGGGATACATACGCATGGCAGAGATACCCTCACGTACGTACGCTAAGCCTCAGTACAGGAAATTACCTCTATATATACAAGAGTTCCAGTATTAAATAAGTATAAGAATACCTGCAGAAAGAGGTTAGTGATCATAACAGATATGAAAATAGGGCTAAATAGGATAACAGAAAATTATCACAAAGATACCTATGAATGGACTCGATGATGAGTCTCCTATGTGAATCCAATGCAATATCTGTCAATACGATATCTAAGATCTCCAACCTGGGCATGCAAATCCAGGGTCGTCAGAAAGGGACCTAGTGAGTGGTAAATGAAGGAGGCAGTAATATGTATTATAGTAATACATGCACGATAATAATATATAATACATGTTTATGTATCAGTGATACCATAATGGAATTTAATAATCAGTAGAAAACTATCACCACATTGCATTTTATCATCAGGTCATGTCTACAATGGTCTCGCATTTTATATAATAAATATTGTTGTATAGTGATGACGTAATAGAAATGAACATGCAGAGGTGTATATGCAACACGACCATAATACTGTGTTGGGCATATACAGTAATGATGTCTGCAAGGTATACAGAAAGTAGAATACATGCAATGTAGAGTATACATGTGCATGAGTAGTATGCCACCATAGAAAGTGTAACATGTACCAGGTAAGGTAACAAAGTATACAGGTAACATGATAGCGGACAAATTATCAGGAACAGTAATATGTACAACTAAACAATAGTATACATGTATCAGGCAAGTCATGTTATTTATACAATCATAAAAATCACTACCATCTGGTATTTTAATCAATCTCTTTCAGTGTCCCATTCCACTGACAGTTTATACTGGAGCCCGCACTCCAATAGAACCCATCCGAACATGGCATACGGTATCATTATCCAACGAGAGAGAGTGATCAAATAACAAGTGTTCCTGTCGTCACTATTATTTATACTATTTTATTATGTTAATTGGAAACCTACTGGTCAAGGAGCTCTTATCGGGTAGGTGTATCCCATGCATACCTGGAATCACGGCCTTAAACAGACCCCTCGCTGCTGAGACCAGGGCCAGCCCGCGAAGGTTGTCACATGTAACAGGAACTCAATGAGCTAAAATAATAACGGAAAACAAGAGCTCATGAGTTATAACAGACAGCAGCCAGCACTACCCCGTCCCCTACAGTGGGACAAACAATAGATCCAGATATCCACCCGACAAGATCTAGTCAACTGTCAAGTTTCCCCCATATGCAAGTTCTCTTTATTATCTTTAACTATACAGTATATTAGGAACAAGTACAGTACATGGTACATGTAACATGCTAACATGACATGAGCTCTGTTGATAGCATGAAACAAGATAACGGGAAACGGGAAATAATAGATGTAGGATCCTAGAGTGGCCCATGTGGCTTGGATCCACATGGCACTTAGTTCCACACATCGCATATTAACAGCTCACATATCTAGTAAAGGGAATATCAATAACTAGAAACAATCATGCAATAGGAATACATGAATATGCATGCAACAATAAGGCATGCAATATGAACGGTAATCCATCTGACAAGAATATAGAAACAATACAGGCATGTGTAACAGTGATGTGTAAACATGATATAAGTGTGTACCGAGCATCCATGTAACGATGAGAACAATATATAAAATGACGGTATTCCGTGAATTGGTGCATCCGTGTACCAGTGGGACATGAATAAGAAATAATAGTGTACAGGGTATCCGTGTAACAGTATCCAATGTAGTAATGTATCCGTGTAGCAGTGATTCAAGAACATGCAATAATCGTGTCGGTGTATTAATATCTGTGAATAACAATATCTTGTAATGGGTATATAGAAAATACAATATCCAATGTACTAGAATGTTCGAGTAGGGTACATATAGTAACAGTGTCTAGTGTGAATCAGGTAACGGTGATCATACCATGTATCGAGTATGAGATCTCCATATTTGTAATAAATATTACAATATTATTAATATGATCAAGATCATAAAATTATTACATAAATCTATTTTAATTATCAATTTATTAGTTAATTTACTTAGTAAAATTAGTAACGTATGAATCCCGATATTTAGACAAGTCATCTATATTTAATAATAAAGCAAGAATTCTATTTAAAAACTAAAATTTATAAAAGAAAAAACTAACAAACTGGCCATGAAAAGGTAGCTCTCTTTCCCACGATCGTAACGGTTTCAGAATCATCCAGATTGGACTCTGGATGCTCCATATATAGCCTGAATACTAAAATCAATAAAATATATTAAATATGTAATAAGTATGTTAAATATGAAAATGTTAGAAATTAACAGGGGGTTTCTGTAATATTACCTTTATTTATTGGATGCGGGTTTGGGTGGCTAACGGGTCGGGTTTAGATCCACAACCCATGCCCATTAATATAAGTGATAGGTTATTAGGTTAGAGGGCTTAATGGGGTTGAGTTTAATGGGTTTTGGGTTTCAAACTAACCCAATAGAGTTAATGGGTTGGGTTCTTTCCCGAACCCAACAAGAAACAACAGCAACAGCAGCAGTCGCTCCTGTAGGCCGGGCGGCCAGCTGGGCTGGCTGGCGGCGGCGTAGGAGAGCCGGCGCGGGGCGGGGAGAGCCGCCGACGGTGGAGGAAATGAGGTGGGAGAAAGAAGAGAGAGATAAGAGAGAAGAAAAAGGAGAAGAAAAAGAAGGGGGAAGAGAAAGGAAGAAGAAGAAGAAGAAGAAGACGAGGAAGAGAAGAAGAAGAAGAAAAAGGAGAGGGTTGGCCGGACTAGGCTGGCCGCGCCTTGCCGTGGGGCAACGCCGAGCCTGGTGGTGGCAGTCGGTGGAGCCCCTGGCCCCAGTGTGTATACGAGAGAGAGAGGGAGTGAGAGAGGAAGATTGAGAAAAGGGGGGAAGAAAAGAGAAATAGGGAAAGAGAGAGAGGATTTTAAGAGAGGGGGAGAGAGTTTGAGAGGAGAGAGAGGGTATGGAAAGAGATATAATAGGTAAGAGAGAGGAATGGTGGTGGGTTAGGCAGCTAGCTTAAGCTTGGGGAGAAGGAAGAATTTGATTGGAGGAGACGAAAGAAAGAAAGAAAGAAATAATAAACGAAGCTTATTTAATTAATATTTTAATTGGGCCGACTTTTGACTAGTTCCAAAGGGTTCCAAACATTCTGTAAAATAGCAAAAATTACGCGAGAAGGAAAGTGAAATCGGATTCTAGAAATATTGTCCGGTTTGCAAGTTAAAAATCTTGGAGTGTATTGTCGATGCCGGGCGACACCGGTTTGACCAGATTTTTGATAAATTTGAAAAAAAATCTCCAAAAATATCAATACGTAGATAATATGATTCTAAGACACAAAGTGAAAATAGATCCCCAAAATTTAACTCCATTTGTGAATTAAAAATCATAAAAACGATTACTGGTATCGGTCGACACCGACTATGAAGATTTTCCAAAATAATCCAGAAAAATTTCAGAAAATTCTAAAAATCTAAAATATTAAAAAATAATATCTAAAGCTAAAATTGGCTTAATCAGTATACTAGGAAGATCAAATCATCTTTATATGTCATATCGAGTACTGATACGGTAATACGTATATCAAGGATTGGGGGGTTACATATACAGACTAGCCCTAATAGTTTTGGTAACTATCTCTAACTTCTTGTTTTTGTTTACATGCTCTTATTAATGATTTTAGCATGTTATGGTGTTTCATGATTATTATATTAAATGTCATGATAATTGGACTTGTGATATAAATATGTAGTATTTGAGATACACCCATATTTTATATGAATTAATATTATTGTGTTCTCACTATAGTTTAGCTATGTTGTATATCCTAGTCTAAGACATGTGCATTTACATAATGATCATATTGGTTTATGTTTTTTTGCTTCATGTTTTGATTACATGTTTAGATGTAGTTTTCATTAAAACTTGTTTATATACTTGTTCAACTAGTGAGCCACATTTGATTATTATATGTTTGTGCTATGTTGCTCATTTGTACCATTAGATGTACTTGTATAGCCTAGTTTTAATGATTCTTGCATTTTAACTTGTATTCCCTATTTTTGATACATGTTTTTCATGATAATGTGTTTAGCTACATGTATATGTCAATTTCGTCAAAACTTTAGATATACATGTCTATCCTAGAGTCACTTGCTTTTCATGCAAATTTTTTTATGGACTCTCTTGTATTTGGGATATGTATATACTTATAGTTTTAACAAAACATACATATGCCTTGAAGTTGGTATTATTTTGATGAAAATAAATCTTTATGTTTTTCATGTTTTTGATAAAGGAATTTCATATTAAGCTTAAATGTCTTATTCCATGATTTTGTTGATTACATGACTTTTTACACTCTATGTTTGATGTTTACTCATGATTTATTTTCATGAGATTATATAAGCTATATTGCTATTTGAGTGTCGATAATCATGTGATTTTCATGTTTCATGGATATATTCTAGTTTTATTCCTTACTTGAAGGAATTCATACTAATTTACAAAATTATTATAAAATTAGCTCGTATCTTCACTTGGTAGAGTTTTTAAATATGTTAAAATTATTTTCAAATCCTATTTTTGAAAACCCCTACCAACACTAAGGGCAGTTAGATGGACGACCATGTCTTGTCTACTCAAATTGGAAATCTATTTAAACATGTGTATGAATATGGTGGTATATATGAGTTATACACTTGATCCTCATTATTTTTCAATTGGTATCACAATTGATATTTTTATGTTTGTACAATCATATTTGTGTCTTATATATGTATGCTTTAAATCTTAAATAGTATCAATTTCAATTGGTATTTTCATTTTCATACATATATATGATAATTGTGCTTACAATATCTTTACATCTTAAAGCACAAATTATATTTATACTATGATTGATTTAATTCTTAATGTCAATTATTTTTCAATTGGTATCTTATACAAGCTTATGCATCATTTTTATTGGTATTTCATAAAGGGAGAGAAAATTCGTGTTTTATCTTTCAATCGGTTTTATTTTCAATTGGTATCTTACTCTCACTCTTTTTGATGAAAAATGTAACACCCCGTTCCCAGAATACGTATGTAGTTACGTATTCAATTTTTTGATCGTATTTTTAATTTACTTCCTGTCTTTATTTTTATTTTAATTTTATTTATGTGATCATTTTGCATTAAATCCAGATTCGTGAACTCGGAGTCAGCCCTAATCTGAACCGGGGACCTGATCCTAGTAAATTGCTTGATTTAGTCTTTTGGTAGTCAGATTTGACCGATTTTAGTTTAAAACATTATTTTCTAATACTTTATAATTTTCATGATTTTTCAGATTTTTTTCTGAATTATTTTTATAAAAACCCTAAAATCGGGATAATCGGTGCCGCTGCTTTATTCCTAGATTTTTAATTTACAAAAGAAGTCAAATTTTGAGAAACCATTTTCACATATTTTCTTAAAATAATATTTACTATTTTAATATATTTTTTAGGGATTTCTAAATTTTAACAGATTTCGGCCAGATTTGGTGTCAACCGATATCGGCGGTCGATTCTAAGATTTTTAACTTGAAAACTGTAGTTCACCATGAGTTTTAAAATAAATTATTGATTTTTGAGAATTTTTTAAGGTCGTTCTGAGATACTTGATTTTCGGATGATGCCGATATTTTTTTCAAAAGTTTTCCGCATCTGCAACCGAATCTGGGGAATCCACCACTCTAATTATTTCCACTTTTTCTTCCAATCAAATATCTTCATTTTTTCATTTTCTTTTCTTTTCTTTTTTCTTTTTCTTCCTTCCTTTTCCTTCCGCCATATTCTATGACATTCTCCATTCTTCTATTACATTTTACACCTTTCACCAAAATATCTCCTTCAAAATATCCCAAACCACTAAACACACTCTCCCATCACCCATGCTGGCCAAAGCCACCTCACCACTCTCCATTATACAAAAAGCCCCTCACCAAAATGTTTTTTCTTCTCCTTTAACTCCGATACCAAGTACAAACCCTTTTCTTCTTCTTCCCTTTTCATTTCTCCATCAAAAACCCTAACCACCACCAACTCCTCCTTCATCTTCACCACAACCACCATAACTACACTTCTCCAACTCCCTACCATCATCTTCTTCCTCCTCCATCTCCATTTATTCCACCACAACTCAAAAGTACCACCAAAAAACCCACATCTCCTTTACCTTCTCTAAAACTACCACCACCACTTAACCCTACCACAAAATCACCACTCCACCACCAATACCAAGGCCGGCCACATAGCCAAGCTCCTCTTCTCCGGCAACATCTTCAGTGATCATTCCGGTGATCATTCCGGCGACAACTTCAATGACAACACTAACGTCACCACCACCATCTTTTCTTCACCTTTTTCATCACCATCTCCTCTACTCTTCTCCACTACCATCTTCACTTCCACCATCACAACACCACCTCCATCTCCACTACTTCAACCTCCAAACATCACCGTCATCATCACCTCATTCACTTTTTTTCATTACTCCATCAAAATCCATCTCCTTCACCAAATAACACCACCACCAAAGCCATCACCCTTCCCTTTCTCTCTCCCTCCTCCTCCTTGAGGTCGGCCACTTCTTAGGCCACCCTTGGGCCAAGCCCCTCTTCTTCGCTCACTTCGTGTTTTTCCTCTCCCAAAAATTCAGACGCATAAAGCTTTAAAAATTGGTGTTTTAGGCGAGTGACTTCCTCGCCAAAATGGACTTGTATTAAAATTAGTATTATGTTGTATTCAGTATCAGTCGGGTGTGATTGTACGAGTGTATGTTGTATTATGTGGACATGTCTTGACTTGAGCCGGACTGATATACTGTAATGCTTGTAATATATAGTAACAACTCGTGAAGGTACCTTTGTGCCGACTCTGGGTTTCTGCCCACTCTCGGGATGGCTACCCAATGGTTTCAGGCATGTACCCTTATGGGTTTCGTGGTAACTACCGAGAGTGTGCTTAGACCTCGAGCATACTTTGGTCTCAGGCTCTACTCAGCCTTCAGGCTTCACTACTCCACGGTAGAATAAATATTATCATAATATAGCATGCTCATATGGTACTAACTTGTACCGACTTTAGGTTCTACCCACTCTCAGGCTGGCTACCTAATGGTTTCAGGCCTGTACCTTTATTTGTTTCGTGGAAGCTACCGAGAGTGCGCCTAAACCCCGAACGTACTTTAGCTTCCAGGTTCTGCCCACTTCTTCGAAAGAGGAGTGCGCTTAGACCATCAGGTCTCTCAGCTACGCCTAATAGGCATGCTTAGCACTCCGCTCTTTATTCACTAAATTAGTCTAGGCGAGATGCTGTCAGATTTTCTACTCGCACTTTAAGCCGAGTCGTCCCGATAACCTCGCCAAGCGCTTTAGTGACTAAACACCGTTCGCTGTCTGTGCCTCTAGCCTGCTCAGTTTCGCTTGATTGTGCTTAGCTATTACTCTATCACTTGCTCATGATATATCACCTATCCCCTGTTATGACATGACTTACCACTTGTCACTTGCCTGAACACTTGTCATTGCTTTGTTAAAAACCTGATACCTGTTAATATTAACTCTCTACTCATGATTATCATATTACGGGAATGTAGTACCTGATCTTATTATGAACTCCCGTTATGCTTGTTATGACTCCCGTTATGCCTGTTATGTACTCCTGTTATGACCAGTTATGTTCCTACTCATTCTTGTAATCTGATAATTATGTTTAATAAGTTATAAAAAGGACAACCTACATGGGGGAAAGGGAGGAAGTGATGGATGCCGATATGATGCCTTGCTTATAGTAATGGAATACTAAACTGACGATTCGTGTTAGGGAGATTTTAGGCCCCCAGAAGATGCGTGTTAGGGGATTTCAGGCCCCAATTTCTTTGCCCAAGGCGGACGGAAACTACTATAAGTATGAGCTGTCAGTTCTTCATCAGCTTCCAAGAACCAACCTCGGCTTGCTCATATATGGATGTATGTGTGTTGAGATGTACACCAGGACATATACCTAGATATATGGGTCAGACGAGTAATACTAATAAAAGATGCCATTATATACCCATTGTATGCTTTGCCGAGTTTGCTTCCATCGAGTTTACATCAGTTTTTTGATTTTTTGATAATTGTCATATTAGCTGCTTATACCCTATTTATCACTAGTATTCTATTCCACCAGTCTCCTGCTTTCATCTTATTATAACATGAGTAATCCTTGCTGATATCACTTGTTATATATCTACTTGCTTTTGTATGCTTGTGCTCACGACACGGTTTTTAATATATGATTATGATTCGGTTTTATCGATACACGTGTGCTTATCTTGGCACGCCATCTGGCATTCACCTCACCACTCGCTGGGGAGCTCTGACTCCTCTGGATCCTATATCTAAGTCTCGGAGCTTGGAGCTAGGGGATTCTCTTGGTTGCTGACCTGAGAGCTACAGCGGTAGCTTGGATCTCCAGTAGACCGTCTGAGCCCGATCCTTCCAGACCCCCTTGCGCGTCTCTCGAGTTTTTCATCGGTTAACTTGTGAGCGCCTTTTGTACTGTTCATTCTTGTACATCTCTTTGTATTCTCGCATTTGCGCCTATCGGTTATGTAATATATTGTAATATTGTATCATATCTGGTGATAACTTTGTAATTGTACTCATATGTTGGAATGTATAATGCACCACATGCTCCCGTACTCTAATTCTTGCTTGTACTGATGCTTAGCGTATATACGTGAGGGTATTTTTGACTTGCATATATACATCGCAGTAACGTCTTTGTACCCGAGGGATCGGGGCGTTACAGGATGGTATCAGAACCTAAGCTCTCACATCCTCAGTACGTCTAGATGACAAATTAATGGTAAAGAAATTTACAACTGGAATACAAGAGTCCTGGTTATACAATCCAACTACAGGTGCAGAGTTATCTTTCTCTTTCTTCTGATTCATTTCTTGAATCCTGAGACCTTTTTAATCTTTTACCTTCCAGCTCCTTCTTGTTACCCCCTTCAAGCAACTCAGATATGGAAATATGGGGAACACATAATGGTGCTAGTACCTCTCAAGATGGATCAAGCAGAGACTATGATGGTATGATAAGGGTACTTCAAGGGATGATGCAGAGTCAACAACAGCAGACAGAGATTCTACGTTAAGGACTGTTGGTTGCACCACGAGAGCAGAGGCCAGACAACGTGTCAGACTTCAGGAGATTATAGCTGGCGATCTTTTCAGGCATAGAGAAGCCCCTGGATGTAGAACAGTAGGTGGTAGACATGACGGATCTCTTGAAAGCATCCCGAATCCCTGAGGAGAACCAAGTGGAAGTGGCCAAGATATAGCTGAAGGATGTAGCCAGAACCTGATGGTTGGCAGAAGAAGCGACACTGGAGAAGCCCATCACGTAGGATCAGTTCTCAAAGGGTTTCTATGAAAGATCTTTCCTGCAACAGCTCAAAAAGAAATAGAAGAACAATTTATCCGGCTACAGCAGCGAAATCAGTCAGTGGATGAATATGCTGCCAAATTCTTGAGACTTAGCAGGTTTGCACCCTACATGGTGACAGACGAAGAGAAACAGGCTAGCAGATTTCAACAAGGGCTGAAGATGGATGTCCAGATGTTTTTTATTCCTCAACAGTTGAAGAC
Source organism: Agave tequilana (assembly GCA_038442645.1). Taxonomy (NCBI): domain Eukaryota; kingdom Viridiplantae; phylum Streptophyta; class Magnoliopsida; order Asparagales; family Asparagaceae; genus Agave; species Agave tequilana. The sequence goes on along the minus strand of JAVJIF010006013.1, from coordinate 69,128 downwards.
GTACTCCCAAGTTCTCTCCATTGCTCATTGCCTGTGAAGTAGAAGAGGACTGGAGAAGAAAAGTGAGAACCAGGTACAGAACAAGCAAATAAAGAGACCCTTTCAGTTGATGAATGAAGAACACATAACCAGACCTATCAATGGCCCGTTAGTCAAATGACCATTCCAACCTTCTCTTCCTCAAATCATATGCAACTTCTGCCACAAGCCTAGACATTATAGGAAAGACTGTCGAATGGCTAACGGACTATGCTTAGCCTGTGGGACTGGAAGTCATGCAATAAGAGATTGCCCATTCAGAAGGGTAGGAAATATGACACCAGTTCGACCAGTACTTTCAGCCCCACCACATAGAAGGAACCCAGAACCCATTGGCTGAAGAACTCCATTCCCGCCCCAGCAGCATGATCAGCCATAGAAAGGAGCAAGACTGGAACAGACCATGGCAGAGGCCAAGTCTACAACATGACAATAGAGGCATCAGGCGAAGCAGCAGCAGAATATGAAGCCCAGTATCCAGAACAGGAACCTTGAGAATATCACTGTGACCGCTACTCCTGATCTTTTGTATTTTGAGTTAGTGATCTTTCTTTTGTATTTTGAGTTGGTAATCTTCCTTATCCTTTTCACTTTATCATACTATCATTGTCAACTCTAGTCTCTCTTGTGTTCATCTTACCCTTATCGAAATTGCGAGGATGTAATTTTTTATAAGGTGGATGGAATGTAACACTCCGTTCCCAAAATATGTACGTAGTTGCGTATTCAGATTTTTTGATAGCATTTTTGATTTACTTCCTGTCTTTATTTTTATTTTTATTTTATTTATGTGATCATTTTGCATTAAATTCGGATTCGTGAACTCGGAGTTAGCCCTAATCTGAATCGGGGACCCAAAAATAGTAAATTGCTTGATTTAGTCTTTCTGGTAGAAAAATTTGACCTATTTCAGTTTAAAACATTATTTTCTAATATGTTATAATTTTCATGATTTTTCAGATTTTTTCTGAATTATTTTTATAAAAACCTTAAAATCGGGATTAATCGGTACCGCTGCTTTATTCCTGGATTTTTAATTTACAAAAGAAGTCAAATTTTGAGAAACTCTTTCACATATTTTCTTAGAATAATATTTACTATTTTAATACATTTTTCAGGAATTTTCAAAATTTAATAGATTTCGGCCAGATTTGGTGTCAACCGATATTGGCGGTCGATTCTAAGATTTTAACTTAAAAATCATAAAGAGTTTTTGAAAATGGATTTCACCATGAGTCTTAAAATAATATTCTTGATTTTTGAGAATTTTTTTGGGTCGTTCCGAGATACTTGATTTTCGGACGATTCTGGTATTTTTTCGAAAGTTTTCCGCATCCGCAACCGAATCTAGGGAATTCGCCACTCTAATTATTTTCACTTTTTCTTCCAATCAAATATATTCCTTTTTTCATTTTCTTTTCTTTTTTCTTTTTCTTTCCTTCCTTTTCCTTCCACCATATTCTACAACATTCTCCATTCTTCCATTACATTCTACACCTTTCCACCAAAATATCTCCTTCAAAATATCCCAAACCACTTATCACCCCTCCCATCACCCATAGCCGACCAAAGCCACCTCACCACTCTCCATTTTACAAAAACCCCTCACCCAAATGTTTTTTCCTTCTCCTTTAACTCCAATACCAAATACAAAACCCTTTTCTTCTTCTTCCCATTTCATTTCTCCATCAAAAACCCTAACCACCACCAACTCCTCCTTCATCTCTACCACAACCACCACAACTATAACTTATCCAACCTACCATCATCTTTCTCCTCCATCTCCATTTATTCCACCACAACTCAAAAATACCACCAAAAAATCCACCATCTCCTTTACTTTCTCTAAAACTAACACCACCACTTAACCCTCCCACAAAATCACCATTCCACCACCTATACCTAGGCCGGCCACCATGCTTGACTAGGGGCCGAGCTCCTCTTCTCCGATAACATCTCCTGTGATCATTCCGGCGACAACTTCAACGATAACACCAACGTCACTACCACCATCTTTTCTTCACCTTTTTCATCACCATCTCCTCTACTCTTCTCCACCTCCATCTTCACTTCCACCATCACAACACCACCTCCATCTCCACTACTTCAACCTCCAAACATCACCTTCATCATCACCTCCTTCACTTTCTTTTTCATTACTCCATCAAATCCATCTCCTTCACCAAATAACACCACCACCAAAGCCATCACCCTTCCCTTCCTCTCTCCCTCCTCCTCCTTGAGGCCGGCCACTTCCTAGGCCACCCTTGGGCCAAGCCCCTCTCTCCTTCACTCACTTCGTGTTTTTCCTCTCCCAAAAATTCAGACGCGTAAAGCTTTAAAAATTGGTGTTTTAGGCGAGTGACTTTCCTCGCAAAAATGGACTTGTATTAAAATTAGTATTATGTTGTATTTAGTATCATTCTGGTGTGATTGTACGGGTGTGTGTTATATTATGTGAACATGTCTTGACTTGAACCGGACTAATATGCTGTAATGCTTGTAATAGGGTAGAACAACTCGTGATGGTACCTTTGTGCCGACTCTAGGTTTCTGCCCACTCCCGGGATGGCTACCCAATGGTTTCAAGCATGTACCCTTATGAGTTTCATGGTAGATACTGAGAGTATGCTTAGACTAAGCGTACTTTGGTCTCTGGCTCTACTCATCCTTCAGGCTTCACTACTCCACGGTAGAATAAATATTATCACAATATAGCATGCTCGTGTGGTACTAACATCGCAGTTACTCTTGTACCGACTCTAGGTTCTGACCACTCTCAGGCTGGTTGGCCAATGGTTTCAAGCTTGTACCCTTATTAGTTTCGTGATAGCTACCGAGAGTGCGCCTAAACCCCGAGCGTACTTTAGCCTCCGGGCTCCGCCCACTTCCTCGAAAGAGGAGTGCGCTTAGACTATCAGGTCTCTCAGCTCCGCCTGGTGGGCATGCTTTGCGCTCAGCGCTTTATACACTAAATTCATCTAGGCGAGATGCTGCCAGATTTTCTACTCGCACTTTAAGCCGAGTCGTCCCGGTAACCTCGCCAAGCGCTTTAGTGACTAAACACTGTTCGCTGTCTGTACCTCCAGCCTACTCAGCTCCGCTATATTGTGCTCAGGTATTACTCTATCACTTGCTCATGATATATCACCTGTCCCCTGTTATGACATGACTTATCACTTGTCACTTGCCTGAACACTTGTCATTGGTTTATTAAAAACCTGATACCCGTTAAGATTAACTCTCTACGCATGATTATCATATTACAGGATGTAGTACCTGATCTCTTGTTATGAACTCCCGTTATGCTTGTTATGACTCCCATTATGCCTGTTATGTACTCCTGTTATGACCAGTTATGTTTCTACTCATTCCCATAATCTGAAAATTATGTTTAATAAGCTATAAAAAGGACAACCTACACGGAGGAAAGGGAGAAAGTGATGGATGCCGGTATAATGCCTTGCTTATAGTAATGGAATACTAAATCGATGATTGTGTTAGGGGATTTTAGGCCCCCAGAAGATACGTGTTAGGGGGGTTTCAGGCTCCCAATAGCTGTGTCCCGGGCGGACGGAACTACTATAAGTATGAGCTATCAGTTCTTCATCAGCTTCTAAGAACCAACCTCAGCTTGCTCATATATGGTTGTATGTGTGTTGAGATGTACACCAGGACACATACCTAGATATATGGGTCGAACGAGTAATAATAATAAAAGATGCCACTATATACCCATTGTATGCTTTGCCGAGTTTCCTTCCATCGAGTTTTACATCAGATTTCCTATTTTATGATTATTATCATATTAGCTGCTTATACCCTATTTATCACTCGTATTTGTTGGCCCAGAGGCCTTCTACTCTAGTTTTGATGATGATTAACTCATGTAATTATAGTTTACTAATAATCTTGTGATGTTTAGTTTCAGATAATTAACCAATATATTAGTAGGTGATTAGCTTCAACAAAGGTGTTTTGGAGCTCTCACATGGTGATTCAAGAGCTCGAACGTCAAAGTTCATATCTAGCACTCGTTGGAGTCAAGCTCAGTAGATCACGTTTGGATCGAGTCGACTTGGAGACGGTGCTCTACAAGAAGACCTCGATTTGTTTTAGAATAGTTAATTTAGATCCATTGTTAAAGATTAGATAGTGTGATATGCTCAAGTTCACAACACACACACATTTCATGTTTTGGTTTTCGGATTTTGGTTTAACCGATTTTGGTTTTCATGAATAGAATTATATCAAAATAAGTTTACATGGTTTAATGTATATTAGATTTGTTCTATATATATATCTATGCTTCAACTATTTAAACAAACTTAGTTTGATAGTCTATTTCATGAGTTTGGAGTTTTGGTATTTTAACAAAACTTATTTTCAGATTTAATGTCAAAAATATTGATATATATCTTTATATGTATATTGGATTATATCCATATACTATATGCCTCAAAGTTGTTTCAATATCATGTTTTTGTATTTGGATGAGTTTTGGACAAAACGAATTTTCATTTCAAAAATCCAAGTTTTGAAAAATACGGATTTTGGTTTTCGGCAAAATTTCTAAGTTACAAAAATAGTTTAAAATATTTGTAACATGCTTTGATTTTACTCAAACATGTTTGTATATCAAAGTATTATACTGAAACTATTTTTGTGAATTTTCAGAGATTTTATGGGATTTATTTGATAATAAAAAACCCAAGTTTTAAATCCTATAACCAGATCTGCCAGGCCTTGGCGGTCGACCGGACTAGTGGTCGGTCGACCGGACCTGTCTACCGACGTGCACAAGGACGTGTACGTAGGCCAGCTTGCTTGGCCGGTCGACCGAGCGGTCGACCGACTGCAAGTGCCCCACTCTCGGGTGGGGCGGTCGACCGGGCGGTCGACCGTGACCCTTAGCACGGTTGACCGAGCGGTCGACCGGCCAGAGAGCAACTGCTCTCTGGTTCTGGGCGCGGTCGACCGGGCGGTCGACCGGCAGGCTCAACGGTAAAAAATTTGACTGTTGGCCGGTCGACCGGAGGGCAATTTTGCCCCTGCCAGCTGCCAACGGGCAGATTTGAATTGGGCCTATTTAAACCCCAATCCTTGGCTAATTTTCACCAAGTTTTCAAGAGAGAAAATTTTACATTCTTAAAGTGTTTTATTACAAGTTTTAAAAGAGTTTTAGAGCTTTTAAGATTTGATCTTTATTTGTTTTAAAAAGGGTTGAAAAATTCAAAGAAAAGAAAAGTCTTTGGAAATTGGTTTGATCTTCATTTTCAATTCTATCTAGAGTTTTTCTCTAGAGTTTCTCTTTGAGCTTTTGATTTTCAAACTCTTTTTTCACACTTGAGCTATCTTACTATCCTATCTATAGGATTTTATCTTTGTGGAAAAATTGGTTTTTGGTTGAGATAGACCACCAAGTTGTAAACTTCCTTCATTGTGATATCCCTCTAATGAGAGGAGATTGATTTGGTATCCCTCTATTGTGAGGTGATTGTGAAAGTTGTGGTTGGCTCCCTCTAGTGAGAGGTGGAGATTGTGTTTAGCTCCCTCTAGTGAGAGGTGAAGTTTGTGTTGGAATCCCTCAAGTGTGAGGTGATTGGTGTTTGTTGGCTAAGTGCCTACCCCTCTTGTGTGAGGTGGATTTTGTGTTGGTTGTGCCTTGCCTCTATGAGAGGTTGTATTTAGTTAAGAGAGGAGTTGTGTACTCCCAGTTATTGTGTTGCCCAAAATCCTCAGTGGAGGTTCCCAGTGTGGGAGTCCTATGTGGACAAGTTAGTGGAAATCCTTCTGTGTGAAGGCGAGTACGTAGAGCTGTGTGCTCGAACCTTGAAACATATCCGTGTTTGTGATTGATCCACTTTCTCTCACTCTCTCTCTTACTTTGGCATTGCTATACATTGCCATATTATTACATGCTTGTGTTGTTTGTATGTGCCTCACTTGTGTCTAACCACGAGAGCATATAGCACCTCAACTCTTATTCATAGGAATCAAGAGGAGTTAGTCCAGAGCCCTTCACCGGGAATTCGGCTACACTCGTTGGTTACACTAATTGTGTTGCAATTAAGTCTTTAATTTCCACATTTTGTTCATTAGATTAGCCGTATACCTATTCACCCCCCTCTAGGTGTACTTACAATTGGTATCAGAGCCTACGCTCCTGATATTAGGTTTAACCACCTAGGAATGTGATCTTGGTTAGCTAATCTATCATTTACATTTGCACACTTATATTGTTTACACACACTCATAGATTGCTTGACCCTCCCATGTTTGATGTTTCCAATATTGACATGTGAAATTTTGGATGAGTATGTACCTAAAAACCCTAGGCTTGCATGTTTTCCTTGCCGCTACCAAGAAATCCTATCTTGGTAATAGCAAACATATAGAAGTCAATGCACAAGCCCTTGAGGCACTTAGAAGTACGCTTAACAAAGAATATCTTATGATTGTTTCTAACTGTGATTCCGCCTTTGCAGTGTGGAACACTTTGACCTCCTCCAAGCTTCAAACGCCAACCATTATGGAGAATGAATCTAGTGGAGAATCCGAGCAATAATGCTACATGGTCTAAGGGAATGACTCCCTTGAGGTATATTCGGAATCTCAATTAGATGATAATGATGCTAGTCTTCTAGTAATGATTATATTGATGCCAAAGCTTTGAAAAAGAACTTTCAATTGTTTGTGAAAAATTACTTGAAAAATATAATCTTTTGAAAAAGAAGAGTTTTGGACTTAACAAAGAAAATAAGGATTTGTGTTTAAAACTAGATTTGATTTTGCAAGAGAAAGTGAAGATTTCTAATGAAAGGGATTCATTGAAATCCAAACTTGACCTTGCCCTAAAAGAGAATGAAATTTTGAAAATAAAAATGATTGTAATGATATTTTCAAGAAAAATGAAAACTTGTCTTCAAAACTTGATTTTACTTTAAAAGAAAATGTTTCTTTGAAAAACAAAATTAATTTGATTTCAAAAGAATTGGAAGATTGTTTAAAGAAAAATATTTCTTTGAAAGATGATTTGTCTACACATGTTTGCCATGCTAATGTAGCTTCACCATCTAACTCACCTATTGCATGCACCACTTCTAAAATTGAAAATGATATATCTATGCTTAAGAAGAGTGTTGATTGTTTGGGCTCCACTGTGAGACATTGTGCATTGAACCACTCAAGTTTGGAATCTATGTTTCGAAAGAAACAAGTTTCTCTTATGCATGGACACAAATCACGGCATACACATGCTTCCCATGTTCACTCCCATAACACAATGTATGCTCATGTGTACACTTGTACACATTGTGGACGTAAGGGCCACCTTGCTAAATTTTGTTATGATAGGATGCATGATTCAAATTTAGCAACTAAATTTGTTTAGGTTAGGAAAGGAGCTAACCCCCATGGACTCAAAAGAGTATGGGTACCAAAGACCACCCCTGTTATTTGATGTAAGTGTGGGCTCTCATATGACGTGAGAGCGATGGTGCCTTGAGGTGAATGCGTTCCGAGCTTAAAGAGGACTATTTGGATGCATCACTTTTAAGGGGAGTTTGGTGGGAGGACCACCTTGTTTTTGGAGACCTGGAGAGTTGCCCTCTTGTTTTTGGTAACGATCTCTTACTCCTCATTTATGTTTACATGCCATTTATATTGTTGATTTTTAGCATATCATGTTTTTAATGTTCATTATGTCATATGCCATGTTTATTAGTCCTATGACATGCATGATTAGTATTTGAGATACCCATGTTTATATGGACCCATATTTAGTGTTCTCACTTTAGTTTAACCAATGTATATCCTAGACTAATGCATGTGCATTTGCCATAATGATCATATGAGTTTTTGTTTTGATTTCTATGCTTCATGTTTTGATTACATGTTTAGATGTTAGTTTTCATTAAAACTTGGATATATACTTGTAAAACTAGTAAGCCATAAATAGATTATTATGTGTTTGTGCTTGAATGCTCATTTGTACTTATTAGATGACTAATATAGCCTAGTTTTGATGATTCATACATTTTGACTTGTATTCCCATTTTGTACATGTTTTTATGTGTATGTTTAACTTCATGTATATGTCTATTTGTCTAAAATATAGTTATACATATATATCCTTGAGCCACTTGCCTTCATGCATATACTTTTGTAGACTCATTTGTGTTTTGGATATGTATGTATACTCTAGTTTGTATAAAACATACATATACCTTGAAGGATTTCTAGTGTTGATGATTTTCATATTTTTAAGGAATATTGACCTTATTGCCTATTTCCATGACTATGTCTTTCACAAAACTTGTACACTCATATTACTTGATGTTTTCTCATGATTTTATTTTCATGAGTATTATATGTGCTATATAGATTTTGAGTGACATTGGTTTAGTGATTTTCATGTTTTATGGAATATAGTTTTGTTTTATTTCTTACTTGAAGGATTTCGTACTAGTTTTTCAAATTTATCATATAACTAGTTCGTATTCTTCATTATGGTAGAGTTTTTCAAACATACTATATTTTCAAACTTATTTTTGAAAACCCTACCCATTAAAGGGCGATTGGTTGGGTGAACATGCCTTGTATGCTTATTATTAAAAATCCTTTTAAACATGTGCATGAAATGGGTGGTAGAAAGTATGAGTTATATACTTGATCTAAATATGTTTTCACTTGGTATCATTGGATCTTTTCAATTTGTATCACTATTGACATTCTTTTTGTATACTCATATATGTTTTTATATATGTATGCTTCAATTTCAAATAGTATCAATTTCGATTGTTATTAAATTTTCATACATATATAAGCTTTATTTGTGCTTACTATATCTCTATATCTTTGAACACAAATTTTAGTTATGCTAAGCTTGATTTCTTAAATGACTATTATATTTCAATTGATTATATTTCAATTGGTATCTTATACAAGCTTATGCATCATTTTATTTGGTATTTCATAAATGGGGAGAAAATTCATATTTCACCTTTTAATTGGTTTTGTTTACCTTTGGTATTTTACTCCTACACTTTATGTTGAAAAATGATTAAAAAAATATGATATTGATTTTTTTTTGGTATCATATGCTCCTAATAAAAAATTACTTTCAATTGATACTAATCTTTACAATTGGTATCAAGATTACCTATTGATAGGTAGTAAAAAGTACATATTTATCACTACATTTACTATCATATTTCCCTATTTATTCTTTTAATTATGCACTATTACTAATGTTTTATTATTTAATGTGTGCAAGCCTTGAGTAATTAATTAAATAAAAAATAAAAGCTTAAAAGAAGCCCAAAAGAAGCCCATGAGCAAGCCCATGTGCAAAAAGTGCAATTACTAAAAGAAGAGGACTTCTAGTTAACCCTAATTGCTTGCAGGGCAAGGATAAAGATAAAAGGAGAAGGGTGAAAAGATAAAATTCGTTTTAAAAGATTTGGAAGATTTGGAGTTAGGGTAACTTGCTTCCCAAGTTATCCCGAATTTTCAAAATAAAGAGCAGATATACAACTTCCAGAAGGATATACCCAGATGGACAGACCAGAGGAGTCCACGCGCGAAAGCTCGTGGCCAGAGACCACACTATGGCCGCGGAAATGCGGCCATAGCAGCGTTTCCGCGGCACTATGGACGTGTCTGGCGATAAGATTTTGTGGGAGAGTTGTACTGGGACTCTACTTCTTCCAGCGCCTATAAATACCCCTGCAGAGCAACAGAGAGGGGGCGTCCAGTGCAGTACAGAAACAAAAATTAGGGTTTTTCTTAGGCTAACTTGTAGATTGTAATTTAGGTTTTATTTTCTTTTTTGTAATTTTTAATTTTCTTTATGTAACTGAGAGGAGAGGATACTTTCATGGAGGAAGGAGATCAAGCTTGTACTGAGGTGACATCGGTGTAAGTAATCTTTTCTTCCATTGTTAATTGAATCAACTCAAAGTTTATTTTTTTCTATTCTTGTTGTTTTTGTTTCCTTCTTTTGTGTTTGTGGATCCATATGAAACCAAGAGTTTCGAAGATGCCTTCTCCTTACAAGAGCCGTTGATGGTTTATGGTGATGAAGATCTATTTCCATGGTAGTATAGCTCGCCCTTTTATTTGTAGTATAGATCGGAAATAGGGAAGATCTCATATTCCATGCTTCGTTTGCCTTCAAAGAAAGGTACATCGTTGATACGGTTCAAAGGTAAGCAGACGCCAAAGAGGTAAGTAGGTTTTTAGTTTTTAGTTTTCTTTCTTTTAATTTTAGTGTAAATCACCAATTCCCAATCTTTTTCACACTTCTTCATTGTAAATATCATTATAAATAACATTATAAAAAAAAGAGAGAACTTACTAAACAAGCTTCTATCGCTAGTCCCTCCCTGTGGATCACGACCCGCATAGCCACTTGCTATAGCGGTAGTATTGAGCACCATGCACTATTATTCTTAAAACTGAAATTCTATATTTTATGTGCAGGTAAAAACCTCAATCAAAATTTTGGCGCCGTTGCCGGGAAGGGACGGTAAGTATTCTCTAAAAAAAACTAATTATTTATTATTCTTTTTGTTTGCAGGATCAGAGAACAGGAAAACTAACAGCAGCAAAGGACATATAGCAACTCTGTGCCTCTGCCCTCGAAGGCAGAGCAGCAGAGCCTACTACAGAGCCGCGTTTGCGCGACAATAGCGCGTTTGCGCGGCCTGAGTAGTTCACTACTCATTGTGTCTTCTTTAGGTTGCTGTAAATTGAAAGATTTGTTTACTGCTCTGTTAACTTTTCTCTGTAATCACCCTGCACACTTCTAATTAATTAACAATAACCTATTTGTTGAAAAAAAATAAAAAAAATTAGACTCTTGCATATAGGCACGTGTCTATTTAATTTTTTTAATTTCTGATGAAGAGTGCTGGAGACAAGGTACGTTCGCATTGCATATAGACCAGGAAGTACCCTTGGCTGATTTACTACTTTTGAGTGAATATTTGTCTATTGCTTTACACGTGCACTAAATTGACTTAAGGGCTTGTCCTATAAATAAGATAAGGTGGGGATTTCATCACCCTTCCTTGACCCAAAAACAATCTCCTCACTCACTAACCCAAGCCTAACTAAAAATGAGTAGATGTTGGCCCTAGGGACATCTCGGACTCAATTAGGAGATTATCCTAAGGGGGAACAGTGTTAGAATTTAACTCCTGCCAAATCAGTGTCTAGGAAGGGGATTGAGGGCCGAAAGCCCAAAGATTAGTGGTTATTTAATTAAGAAACGTCTTTGACGGAAAACCTCCCACCAATCTTTCCCTGACCTGGCTGATTAACTTGTGGTCAAAGTCTACATTATATCTCCCGTGGACAGTCTAACCAGTTAGGAGTCGTCTAGGTCATAGGTCTACCCTAACTTAGGTTAGAATTTTTTTTTTTTTGTTTGCTTATTTGTTTGTTTTTTTTGTTTGTGTTTTATTGTGTGATATGGCATATAATAACAATTTTTCCAATTTAATTCATATTACACACCAACCTCTTTTTCGGATATTACCAACCCGGCATATCATAACTTTAACCAACCTAGTGTGCCAGATTGGTCTTATCCGAATCATTACATGCCCCAGTCCCAATACTATGAACAAGACTTGAATAATCATCACTACTCCTCACAGAGTCAATGGGGATACAACGCCCCTGAGCCATATTGTCAACCACCTGTTCAACTATTATCTTCATATACTTCTTTTCCTACATCACCAATGTTTCAATCCCCAAATGATCCATTCGATGGGTTAGAAGAAAAAGTGGATCGTTTGCAAGATATAATGAATGATCAAATTCTAGACTTTCAAACATTCTTGAGCTAACCAACCAAGTTGATAGGAACCAAGAATCATTCTGTCTATAAGACCTTGATCAAAATTCAATTTCATCACATCAATATGAACTTGATCAATCCCAATCCTTGGACAAATTGGCTAGTTTTAATTTCAATGAGATTGAATTAGATTGTGAATGTGAACCCGATCCCCAACTTTGCGATTCAGTTTCCATCTTCGAATCTATGTTGACTCCGGTATTCTTACCCAATTTGGACCAATTTTCTGAGCCAACATTTATTCCCGTACCCATAAATTATGAAATTGAATCACCCATTTTTGATGATCATCATATTGAACTTGACCAATTTCATATTCATACTTTTGAAAGTCCCATTGACAAATTGGCAAGTTCTCATTTTATGAGATTGAACTCAATGAGATATGTGACCTTGATTCTCAAATTTATTGTGATCGAGTTCAAATTCCCAAACCAATATTGACTCCTATTCAGTTACCCGATTTAGGTAATATTTTAGAGTCAGTCTTGATTCCCACACCTGTCATTCTTGAACTTGAATCACCAATAGTAAGTCGCATTCCATTGTGGGAGAATGATTGTGGACTTGAGTTTCAACTTCTTGATTTGGACCCACTTCTTGAACGAAGCTCGACTCCTGAACCTTTACTTGACTTAAGTCACCTTCCTGAGTCGATATTAGTTCCTGAACCTATCATTCTTGAGTCCAAGTCAACCATTATACCAAGTCACATTCTTTTGTTGGACATAGGTATAGACCATGACTCTGTGATGATTTTCCAGAACTGGTCATGTAAAGGAAGTAAGTTTCACGATAGGATCTTCCATGATCCTATTCATACTGGGGACTATAAACATGTAAATAGAAAAGAGGTCAATAAAGATAGGTCCCGTGAGTAAACATGTAAATAGAAAAGAGGTCAATAAAGATAGGTCCCGTGAACTACCACATTATCTTGATTGGGTAGCAATGCTTGGCCCAATCAGACCACCACCGGAACCACCCCCTAAGGTAATATTTTCCTTCCCTTTCTTCTTTTTCATGCATACATGCATTCATTCATACATTGAGGACAATGCATGAGATAAGTGAGGGGGAGGGTTTACTAACATACTAACATACTAACGTAGGTAGATACTAAAAAAAAACTTTTTAAAAAAAAAGACATATTTTGACTTATCTTTTGAAAGAAATCTAAGTTAGTCTTAAGAATTAGAAAAATCATGATTAGGATTTCTAAAAACTTGGTCAAAATAAATAAATTTTTGAATTTTTAGGTATAGGAGGAAAAATTGAATAAGTAATTAGTCTTGATTTTTACCTTAATGAAATGTACATACCTAATACATTTACATATCTAGGATTCTAAGATAAAGACTCTTGTGCCCTATAAAAAATAAAAAAATTGAAAAAAAAAAAAGAAAGGGAAATTCACTGATTAAGCTGGATACATGTGCCTCAAGAAGCATAAGTATTCACGCTAAAGGTGATTTTATAAATAAAGTCCTTAGTTTTGTGGCCTAGTTCGCTCGAATCCTTAAGTCCCACGGGGTGTTTTCTCACCCGTTGCCCTAAAAACCGACCGGTTTGGAGGCCACCGACTTTAAGTTCACTACATGGGTGGATTAGAAAGCCTAAGGAAACTAAGAAAAATTACTCATATATGTATTAACACATCTAATAGTCAATTAGTAAGGTATGAGAGCCTCAAGAAGCCTTCATGCTTACACAAAAGAAAATTAGATGAGTTATACATATTAAAAAAAAGAGAAAATAATAATAAAGAGGCATGAGAGTCCAAGTTAAGGAATTCCTAGTAAAGATTCAAAAGGATACATATGACTTTTTGGTAACGAAAAAGACTATACAAAAATTCAGTTTTGATCCTTACCTAAAAAGGATAACAATTTAATATATAAAGACTAAGTTTAAGAATGAATAAAAATGATAATCCTAAAAACTTATAGACTACTTAGTCTCTTCAAACATATTTCAAAATTTTCCTTTTTATGGATTTTGTGGGTGTAATCCACTGAAAACCCTCACGAGACAACACTCGTCCTCTAGGGTAACCTAGGGGTTTAACGGCTTGTTGCACATGCTAAGTGCAACCGTGATTCCTACGAAAGTGAGTTAGGGTAGATTAATTTTTCTTTTCTTTTCCTCTTTCTCTTTGATTTTTACTCGAGGACGAGCAAAAAGATAAGTGTGGGGGTGTGATAGGTAGTAATAAGTACATATTTATCACTATATTTAATATCATATTTCCCTATTTATTCTTTTAATTATGCACTATTACTAATGTTTTATTATTTAATGTGTGCAGGCCTTGAGTAATTAATTAAATAAAAATAAAAGCTTAAAAGAAGCCCAGAAGCCCAAAAGAAGCCCATGAGCAAGCCCATGTGCAAAAAGTGCAATTACTAAAAGAAGAGGACTTCTAGTTAACCCTAATTGCTTGCAGGGCAAGGATAAAGATAAAAGGAGAAGGGTGAAAAGATAAAATTCGTTTTAAAAGATTTGGAAGATTTGGATTTAGGGTAATTTGCTTCCCAAGTTATCCCAAATTTTCAAAATAAAGAGCAGATATACAACTTCCAGAAGGATATACCCAGATGGACGGACCAGAGGAGTCCACGCGCGAAAGCTCGTGGGCAGAGACCACACTATGGCCGCGAAAACGCAGCCATAGCCGCGTTTTCGCGGCACTATAGACGTGTCTGGCGATAAGATTTTGTGGGAGAGTTGTATTGGGACTCTACTTCTTCCAGCGCCTATAAATACCCCTGCAGAGCAACAGAGAGGGGGTGTCCAGTGCAGTACAGAAACAAAAATTAGGGTTTTTCTTAAGCTAACTTGTAGATTATAATTTAAGTTTTATTTTCTTTTTTGTAATTTTTAATTTTCTTTATGTAACTGAGAGGAGAGGATACTTTCATGGAGGAAGGAGATCAAGCTTGTACTGAGGTACATCGGTGTAAGTAATCTTTTCTTCCATTGTTAATTGAATCAACTCAAAGTTTATTTATTTTTCTATTCTTGTTTGTTTTTGTTTCCTTCTTTTGTGTTTGTAGATCCATATGAAACCAAGAGCTTCGAAGTTTCCTTCTCCTTGCAAGAGCCGTTGATGGTTTATGGTGATGAAGATCTATTTCCATGGTAGTATAGCTCGCCCTTTTATTTGTAGTATAGATCGGGAATAGGGAAGATCTCATATTCCATGCTTCGTTTGCCTTCAAAGAAAGGTATATCGTTGATACGGTTCAAAGGTAAGCAGACGCCAAAGAGGTAAGTAGGTTTTTAGTTTTTAGTTTTTTTCTTTTAATTTTAGTGTAAATCACCAATTCCCAATCTTTTTCACACTTCTTCATTGTAAATATCATTATAAATAACATTATAAAAAAAAAGAGAACTTACTAAACAAGCTTCCATCGCTAGTCCCTCCTGTGAATCACGACCCGCATAGCCACTTGTTATAGCGGTAGTATTGAGCACCATGCACTATTATTCTTAAAACTGAAATTCTATATTTTATGTGCCGGTAAAAACTCAATCACCTATATGTTTACATCATTCAAATGATATCAAAATTTTGGTTGGATACTTCAACATGTTTTATTTACTTTCAATTGGTATAATATAGACATGTTTATTTAAATTTATTTATATTAAAAATATTTGTTTTATGTACTTTCAATTGGTATGTTTATTTATTTTCAATTGATATCATGATGCACTAAATTGATATATTTTTTTCAATTGGTATCATAAAGTTTTGATTTGATTTCATCCCTTATTGATATTTTTTGTTAAGACAAAAAGGGGGAGAACATTGTTTTATTGTTTACTTTAACCATTTTGTTGATGATTGACAAAAAGGGGGAGAAGTATTTGAGTTTATATGCATGTTTATTGTTTATTTGAAGTTTATATCAAAGTTTGTCTCATATTGGTATCAAGAGAATTTGTTTTATGTTTTGTTGATATTGGTATCAAAAGAACATATTTTGTTGTTTTGGTTTATTGGTATCAAGAACTTTTGTTAAAACTTTTATTATTGGTATCAAGAGCTTTTATTGATTATCTTTCAATTGGTATCAAGAGTTTTATTGATTGGTATCAAGAGCTTTTATTGCTTTTATTGATAAAGTTTTCAAATTGAAATTTTTATTGGTATCAAGAGTAATTATTTAAAGAACATGTTTATTTTAAAAATGGAAAAGGAATTTATTTTAAAAGTTTGGTATCAAGAGTATGTTTATTTCATTATGCATGTTTATGCATATTCATGTTTAATATTCATCACATATCTTATTGTTTATTGCTATGCATGAGTTAAGGGGGAGCTTCTTTGAAGCTTAACTTTAATTCATGCATATATAACTCCATGAGTTTGTCATCATTAAAAAGGGGGAGATTGTTGGCCCAGAGGCCTTCCACTCTAGTTTTGATGATGATTAACTCATGTAGTTATAGTTTACTAATAATCTTGTGATATTTAGTTTCAGATACTTAACCAAGATATTAGTAGGTGATTAGCTTCAACAAAGGTATTTTGGATCTTTCACATGGTGATTGAAGAGCCCGAGCGTCAAAGTTCATATCTAGCACTCGTTGGAGTCAAGCTCGGTGGATCACATTTGGATCGAGTCGACTTGAAGACGGCACTCTATAAGAAGACCTCGTTTGTTTTAGTATAGTTAGTTTAGATCCATTGTTAAAGATTAGATAGTATGATATGCTCAAGTTCACAACACACACACGTTTCATGTTTTGGTTTTTAGATTTTGATTTAATCGATCTTGGTTTTCATGAATAGAATTATATCAAAAAAAGTTTACATGGTTTAATGTATATTAGATTTGTTCTATAAACATCTATGCTTTAACTATTTAAACAAACTTATTTTGATAGTCTATCTCATGAGTTTGGAGTTTTAGTATTTTAACAAAACTTATTTTCGGATATAATGTCAAAAACATTGATATATATCTTTATATGTATATTGGATAATATCCATATACTATATGCCTCAAAATTGTTTCAATATCATGTTTTTGTATTTGGATGAGTTTTAGAAAAAACGATTTTCATTTCAAAAATACAAGTTTTGGAAAATACGGATTTTGGTTTTCGGCAAAATTTTTAAGTTACAAAAATAGTTCAAAATGTTTGTAATATGGTTTGATTTTACTCAAACATGTCTTTATATCAAAGTATTATACTGAAACTATTTTTGTGAGTTTTTAGAGATTTTATGGGATTTATTTGATAATAAAAAACCTAAGTTTTAAATCCTATAACCAGATCTGTCAGGCCCTGGTGGTCGACTGGGATCGTCGACCGGACCAGTGGTCGGTCGACCGGACCGGTCGACCGACGTGCACAAGGACGTGCACGCAGGCCAGCTTACTTGGCCGGTCGACCGAGCGATCGATCGACTGCAAGTGCCCCACTCTCGGGTGGGGGCGGTCGACTGGGCAGTCGACCATGAGCATTGTCACGGTCGGCCGAGCGGTTGACGCTCGGTCGATCGGCCAGAGAGCAACTGCTCTCTGGTTCTGGGCGCGGTCGAACGGCAGGCTCAACGGTCAAAAATTTGACCATTGGCCGGTCGACCGGAGGACAATTTTGCCCCTGCCAGCTGCCAACGGGCAGATTTTGATTGGGCCTATTTAAACCCCAATCCTTGGCTGTTTTTCACCAAGTTTTCAAGAGAGAAAAATTTATATTCTTAAAATGTTTTATTACAAGTTTCAAAAGAGTTTTAGAGCTTTAAAGATTTGATCTTTATTTTGTTTTAAAACGGGTTGAAAAATTCAAAGAAAAGAAAAGTCTTTGGGAATTGGTTTGATCTTCATTTTCAATTCTATCTAGAGTTTTTCCCTAGAGTTATTCTTTGAGCTTTTGATTTCCAAACTCTTTGTTTTTCACACTTGAGTTATCTTGCTATCTTATCTATAGGATTTTATTTTTGTGGAAAATTGGTTTATAGGTGAGATATACCACCAAGTTGTAAACTTCCTTCATTGTGATATCTCTCTAGTGAGAGGAGATTGATTTGGTATTCCTCTATTGTGAGGGATTGTAGAAGTTGTGGTTGGCTCCCTCTAGTGAGAGGTGGAGATTGTGTTTAGCTCCCTCTAGTGAGAGGTGGAGTTTGTGTTGGAATCCCTCAAGTGTGAGGTGATTGGTGTTTGTTGGCTAACTGCCTACCCCTCTTGTGTGAGGTGGATTTTGTGTTGGTTGTGCCTTACCTCTGTAAGAGGTTGTATTTGATTGAGAGAGGAGTTGTATACTCCCGGTTATTGTATTGCCCAAAATCCTCAGTGGAGGTTCCCAGTGTGGGAGTCTTGTGTGGACAAGTTAGTAGAAATCCTTCTGTGTGATGGCAGGGACGTAGAGTTGTGTGCTCGAACTTAGAAACATATCTGTGTGTTTTGCGATTGATCCACTTTCTCTCACTCTCTCTTACTCTGTGCATTGCTATACTTGCCATATCATTTACATGCTTGTTTTGTTTGTGTGTGCCTCACTTGTGTCTAACCACGAGAGCTTCATATAGCACCTCAACTCTTATTCAGAGGAATCAAGAGGAGTTAGTCCAGAGCGCTTCACCGGGAATTCAGCTACATTCGTTGGTTACACTAAATGTGTTGCAATTAAGTCTTTAATTTCATTTTGTTCATTAGATTAGCCGTACACCAATTCAACCCCCATCTAGGTGTACTTACAGTATTCTATTCCACCAGTCTCCTACTTTCATCTTATTATAACATGAGTAATCCCTGCTGATATCACTTGTTATATATCTACTTGCTTCTGTATTTTGTACTAATGGCATGGTTTTCCATGCATGATTATGATTCAATTTTATCGATACACGTGTGCTTATCTTGGCACGCCATCTGGCGTTTGCCTCACCACTCGCTTGGGAGTTCTGACTCTTCTGGATCCTCATGTCTAGGTCTCAGAGCTTGGAGCTAGGGGATTCTCCTGGTTGCTGACCTGAGAGGTGCAGCGATAGCTTGGATCTCCAGTAGACCGTCTGAAACCCGATCCTTCCAGACCCCCTTGCGCGTCTCTCGAGTTTTTCTTCGGTTAACTTGTGAGCGCCTTTTGTACTGTTCATTCTTGTACATCTCTTTGTATTCTCGCATTTGCGTTTATCGGTTATGTAATATTATTGTAATATTGTGTCACCTCTGGTGATAACTTTGTAATTGTACTTATATGTTGGAATGTATAATGCACTACATGCTCCCGTACTCTGATTCTTACTTGTACTGATGCTTAGCGTATATACGCAAGGGTATTTTCTACTTGTGTATATACGTCGTAGTAACGTCTTTGTACCCGCGGGATCGGGGCGTTACAAAAAATACTTTGTTTTGGTATATACTTACATTTTTAATATTGGTATCAATAGTCTTAAATTGGTATTATTCTCAATTTGGTGTCCTTATTACAAATGAGTCATGTTTACCCAAAAAGTTAGTTTTTACTTTCAATTGGTATCAAAATTTATAATATATATTTCAATTGGTATCAAAAACGTACAATGTTTCATTTTCTATTGATATCAAAAATTTACAAGATATTTTCAATTGGTATCATAAATTTGTTTTAAAGAGGTTTCATAATGTTTTGATATATATTACCTATATGCAAGAGAAGCTTAACATCTTCTCTATATATAGATTCATGTTGAGTGTATCTCATATTGAGAAGCTTGACCTCTTTTCTCTATGTCTTACGCATGTGTAGGGGGAGCTTTACATCTCTACTTATACATTGTATATTATGCTTTATGTGATTAGGGTCTAGTCATCTCTTTTCATATAATGCATGTATGCAGGGGGAGTTAACTTTATGTCTCTCCTCTTCATGAATGTATATCTCATATATAACTTTGTTGTTTGATTTGATTTCGCCCTTGGTTGATGAATTGATAAAAAGGGGGAGAAGAATTTGAGAGTTTTATTTGTATGTTTATTTTATTTCCTCATTTATGCAAAAAGGAGAATAGAATTTAAGAGTTTATGCATGTTTATTTCCATGTATGTATATATGTTTGTGTTTGTTTTATGCACTTCATAGAATATCTTTATGTTTATTGTTATGCATGAATTAAGGGGGAGCATCTATGAAGCTTACTTTAATCCATGCATATATAACTCCATGAGTTTTGTCATCATCAAAAAGGGGAGATTGTTGGTCCAAAAGGCCCTTCACTCTAGTTTTGATGATAATTAACTCATGTAGTTATAGTTTACTAATAATCTTGTGTTTATATAATTTTAGTTGTTGACCAAGATATTAGTAGGTGATTAGCTTCAACAAAAGAGTTTTGGGGCTAACACATGTTGATTCAAGAGCTCGCACTTCAAGATCGCATCTAGCACTTGGCTGGAGTCAAACTCGTTGGATCGTGTTTGAATCGAGTCGGCTTGGAGACAAGAAGACCTCAGTTTGTTTAGATTGTATTTAGTTCTTGTGTAAGATAGCTAGTGTTGATATGCTCAAGTTCACACGCACACATAAGTTTATTGGTTTTAGTTTTCGGTTTAACTAGCTTTGGATTTCATATCAAAACCATAAATATATATCTCATATGTGTATTAGATTCTATTCATATACAATATGCTTCAATTTTTTTTAATATCATGTTTTTGTATCCACATGAGTTTTGGAGAATATGATTTTCCTTTAGAAGTTTGGTTTCTAAAAAATACCATTTTTGTTTAAAGGCCAAATGTCTATATCACAAAAATAGTTCAAATAGTTTATATATGTTGATTTTTTTCACACATTGTTATTCAAAGATTTTACAAGTACTTATTTTTGTGAAATTTATGTGTATTTATGGGATTTATTTTGTATTAAATAACCTAAGTTTTCTAACCTATAATTCTCAACCTGACAGCACTGGCGGTCGACCGGACCGGTCGACCGATGTGCATGAGACGTTCACAAAGGCCAGCCTACTCGGCCGGTCGACCGCGCGGTTGACCAACTAATAGTACCCAACTCTCGGATGCAGGTCGGTCACCGGCGGTCGATAGATGGCCTGGCCCGGTCGACCGGGCGGTCGAATGTAGGCTCAACGATCAGAAATATGAGCGTTGGCCGGTCGACCCCCCGGTCGACCGAAAGGGCAAATCTGGCTTTTTCAGATTGCCAACGGCTAGTTTTTGGAATGGGTTATAAGTACCCATCACTTGGTTTGTTTTCATCAAGAATTTCTAGAGCAAATTTTCTATCTTTCCTAGTATTTTAGCAATAAGTTTACAAGAGTTTTTAGCCTAAAAGATTTATCTTTTATTTGTTTTAAAGTGTTGTAAAATCAAGGAAAAGAGAGTCTTTGGGAGATTGTTTTTGATCTTCATATCCATTTCATTCTTGTATTTTTCCCAAGTATTTTTCTTTGTGATTTGTTTTCCAAACACTTTGTTTTCTCACACTTGAGCTATCATCTCTATCCTATCTATAGAATCTTATTTTTGTGAAAAAATTGGTTTGTGATCTTTTGTGATCACCAAGGTTGTTTGTGGTCTTTGAGATCACCAAGTTGTAATCTTTCTTTGCTTTTGACTTTGTGCCTTTCCCTCTAAGTGTAGAGGAGGTTGTGATTTAGGTTTGTTGTTATCCCTCTAGTGAGAGGTGATTTGGAGGAGCTTTGGGTTTATTGGTATCCCTCTAAGTGTAGAGGCGATTGAGGTTGAAGTTTTGGCTTAGTGCCTTATCCCTCGAGTATGAGGTAATTATTTTTAGCTTAGAGCCTATACCTCTAGTGAGAGGTGATTGTTGTTGTGCCTAGCCTCTTATGTAGAGGTAGTTTGTTAGAGAGAGGAGTTGTGTACTTCCAATTTGTATTTATCAAACCCTCAGTGGAGGTTCCTGTGTGGGAAGTCCTGTATGGACGTATAGTAAAAATCCTTCTGTGTAAAGGCGGAGAAGTAGAGCAGTGGCTCGAACCTCTTAACATATCTCGGTGTTTGCGATTGATCCACTATCTCTAACTCTCTCTTATACCTTGCATTATTTCATATTGTTCATATCATACATATATGTTTGGTATTGTTTGTGTGCCTCACTAGTTTTGATCCAAGAGAGCATCATATAGCACCTCAACTCTTATTTAGAGAAATTTAGAGGAATTTAGAGGAGATACTCTAGAGCTCATCATCGAAAATTCGGCTACACTCTTTGGTTACACTTAGGGCCGTTTGTTTCGCATAAAACTCCGTAATTCGTAAATGACTTACTACCCAGTTACAACTACGGCTCTTGTTTGGATCGTAATTCGTAAAAAACTTACGTAACTCAACTAACACTCACTTGCAACCCAGTTACCACTCACTTACAGCCCAGTTACAATTAATTTTGTGGTCATACAAATTTGTAATATTTTTTTATATTAATATTAAAAATTTTTAATATTTAACTTTTTTAATATTTATTTGCAGTATTAAAACTTTTAAAATCACCAAATAGTTAATTTTGTGGTCAACTTTTTCACTTACGACTTATACATTACGATAACCAAACACCGTAAAGTACAATACACTTTTCCACTTTACATTTTTATATTACCAACCAAACACCGTAAAATTTACATACATGTAACTCATTTACAGTTGTAAAAGACTTTACCAATTACAACTACGAATTACGGCCAGTTACGACAACCAAACAGACCCTCAGTGTGTTGCAATTAGTTTTTAATTCCACATCATTTGTCATTAGATTAGCCTTACACCTATTTACCCTGTCTATGTGCATTTTCACCCTCCCCTGCAACGGCACCAAAATTTGATTGAGGTTTTACCTGCACACAAGAATACAGAATTTGTGAACTTAAGAATAGAATGTACAAGTACTCATTCTACCGTTATAGCAAGTAGCTATGCGGGTCGTGATCCACAAGGAGGGACTAGCGATGGAAGCTTTTTAGTAAGTTCTCTTTTATGCTACAAAGAATGGTTAAAATTCTTCTTTTGTTCTTTAAAAAAAGAGAAAAATAAGTTACAGTTAAGCTAAGAAGTGGTAGATTGAGAAGGTGGAGAAAATAGAAAATTGGTTTATACAAAAAAATTAAAAAAGAGTGATAAAATAGTTGGGATATTGTGGTGATCTAAACTAAAAAATTAAAAGAAAGAAACTAAAAATTACTTACCTCTTTAGTGCTCATATACCTTGGATCTGTAGCTACGAGGCGATCAAACATGGTATGTAGGATATTCCCTATTCTCGATCTACAAGGCGAATAAAAGGGCAAGCTAAACTAACAAAAGAATGGTTGTTCATAACCATAGGCCATCAAAGGTACTTGCAATGGCGAAGCAGTCTCAAAGCTATCAGATTCACTTGAATTGCAACACATAAGAGGAAAGTAAACGAAAATAAGAGTAAAGAAGGAAAAAAACTTTGATTCAATTCAAATAACAATGAAAGAAAAGACTTACTTACACCGGTGTCATCCTCAATAAAAGCTTGCTCTCATGGCTCAATGAAACTCATCTCTCCTCTCTGTTACATAAAGAAAAGTAAAAATTACATAAAAGAAAAAATAAAAACCTATACTAAAATGAAAAACTGGCCTAAAATTTATCTCCGCTTAATCGTTCCTCTGCCTCTGATGTGTGGGATATATATAACATAGAAATGGAAAAGAAAATGAGTCAAAATATAGGGGGAGCTGGTTATTTCTGAATTTGAATCCTCCCCTTATCTCCAAACTTGATTTGTTTTGAATATTAAATTCTGATATGTAGCTTGTTGGTGTGTTGATTGCTGAATATAACTTATCATATGACAGAATTAGAAACGGTGATCAACATAAGAGTTGTATCCCTTTATGTCTTCTTTCTGGATCATCTTGAATCATTAGATTTGAGTTTCTGTACGAAAGTTATGATTCAAATACTAAAATGTGTCCAGCCTGAAGATGAGCCAAAATTGCTTCATCTCATCCGTTAATCATCTCTCTATTCATTTATCTCTTTGAATTTTGAATTTGGTCTCTGTACTTACATTATTCTCGATTGATCTTTAGCTAACCAAAATGGGTTTATAGAAATCTAAATTTTACCGATTTTTATTGGGTGTTATCATTCTGATTTGCTCTTACTTCAGCTGATCATTTGTCCTAATTCTTGATTTGTTTTGGATGTGGTGATATACTAATAGATTTTTAAGTTAACCGAATTGATTCACCAAAATTCATTTTTAACTAACTAGATCTGAGATCATCCTCAGCTAACTAAATAGATCCAGTTAGATCTGATTTTAACTGATATTTATTTGGTTTAATCATCTTTCTCCCTATGATTATCTTTTGCAAAATAGACATTTAATACAAGAAAATTAGCAGATTTATTACACGATAAATGTAGGAGTGTAATGAAAAGAATGCAAAATATGTGTACGACCACCGGCTTTGTACAATATGAACTAACCAAATAGGCTGGATTAATTTATCTGACTCAATATAACCCATATCCCAATCTTATGACTAAAATTTTTATAATAATCTCGACTCTTCAGAGAGTCAATGGGAATTCACCTCCTCCGAGTTAAATTTTCAATCACCTTATCCACATTTGTTTTGATCTGGTGGAACTGAGTACGAATATTGGAAATATTGTGAAATTGGGGAGGCCTGATATTTTCGTTCAGCCTCCTACGTGGCTTCTATACTCTTTTCTATCTCAGATTTTTCTTCAATGGGTTGGTCTAGAAAAGGAGTATAGGAAGCAAAACAGAGAATGAATATTGTGAAAATTATGGGCAAGGTGGATAAGGAGGACATCTTGGTTGAAAATTAGACTCGGAGGAGGTGAATCCCCATTGGCTCTGTGAAGAGTTGGAATTATTTTAGAAATTTTGGTCATAAGAATAGGGGTATGGATTGTATTGATTCGGATAAGTCCAACCGATGTATTTGGTTGGTTCATATTGTAAAAAATCTAGCTGGAATTATCCGAGTCAAATAGGGAGTAATATGGATTACCATTAAAATTGAAAAAATTGTTGTTATAAGCCATATCACACAAGAAATGTCAAACACAAACAAAAACAACAAACAAAGCAAACAAATAAAAAGGAAAAATCTAACTAAGTTAGGGTAGACCTTAGACCTAGATGATTCTTAACTGGTTAGACTGTCCACAGGGGGGTATATTACTGAATCTGACCACAAGTTAATCGGCCAGGTAACGGCAAGATCAGTGGGAGCTATCCATGCCTAAGCAACGAGCCTAATTATGTCAAACCATCAACCTTCGGGGTTTCGCCCTCAATCTCTAACCTTAGACACCGATTTGACAAAAGTCAAATTCAAATCAACTTTCCCCTTAGGTCAGTCTCTTATATGAGACCGAGATGTCCCTAGGGCCAACGTCTGCTCAGTTTTAGTTAGGCTGGTTAGTGAGTGAGGAGATGGTTTATGGGCTAAGAGAGGGTAATTACTTCCCCACCTTATTTTGTTTATAGGACAAGCCCTTAAGATTGATTGTGCAAAGTGTGTAAGATATAGAAAAGTAACATTCACTAGCAAATATCACGCAAGAATATTTCCTAAACTATATGCTATGTATATGTACCTTTTGTTTCAGCACTCTTCAACAGTAATGTGAAATGTAAACGAATTAGACACGTGCCTAAATGCAAAGTCTAAACTGTTTTAAGCATTTAACAAACATCATTTTACTGTTGAGATTAGAAAATATGTATAGTGAGACAAATAAGGAAATAAATAGCTACAGAGTTTTAGCTTTGCAATTCAGCCAACCTGCAAAAAATGCAGGTTAGTAGTTCACTCAGATTACCACTAGAATGTAGCAAATCTGAGGGCTTCTGGGCTCTGCTTTCTAGAGCAGAGTTCAAGACCACTTATATGTCTACTGCAGTAAAAATTTCCTTGTAATTAACCTGTATACCAAGAACAAAGAAGAAAGTTAACCAAAAAATGTAAATCTAAAAAGAGAATAACTTATCGTCCCTCCCAGGCAACAGCGCCAAAATTTGATTGAGTTCAAACCTGCACAGAAGAATACAAAATTTTAGAACTTAAGAATAAAGAGTGCAAGTTGCTCAATACTACCGCGATAGCAAGTGGCTATGTGGGTCGTAATTCACAAGGAGGGACTAGCGATGGAAGCTTTTTAGTAAGTTCTCTTTTATGCTGCAAAGAATGATTAAAGATCTTCTTTTAGTTCTTTAAAAGAAAATAATATAAGTTACAATTAAGTTAAAAAGAAAGTGGTAGATTGAGAAGGTGGAGAAAATGGAAAATGGATTTATACAAAGAAATTAAAAAGAGTGATAAAAGAGTTGGTAGATTGTGGTGTTGGTGATCTAAACTAAAATAATTAAAAGAAAGAAAATTAAAACCTAAAAAATTTACTTACCTCTTCGGCGCTTGCTTACCTTTGACCCGTATCGACGATGTACCTTTGTTTGAAGGCGAGCGAAGTATGACAAATAGGATCTTCTCCATTCCCAATTTACACTATGAAATGAAGGGGCAAGCTACACTATCATAGAAATGGATATCCATCACCATAAGCCATCAACGGGACTTGTAAGGGCAAGGTAACTTCGAGGCTATTGGATTCATTTGGATCCATAAACACAGACGAGGGAACCAAACGAAAACAAGAATAGAAAAGAAAAGAAAACTTCGATTCTATTCAAATAACAATGAAAAAAAGATCGCATACATCGGTGTCACCCTCAGTACAAGATTGTTCTCATTCCTCCATAAAAGTCTCCTCTCCACTCAGTTACATAAATAAAATAAGAATTACATAAAAGAAAACTAAAAACCCAAGTTACAAACTACAGTATAGCCTAAATTCTACTCTCTACTTGGTCGTTCTTCTCCTCTGAAGTGTGGGGTATTTATAAGATAGAAATGGATAAGAAATGAGTCTAAAGATAAGAGGAGCTGACTATTTCTGAATTTAAATTCTCCCCTTATCTCCAAACTTGATTTGACATGGATATTCAGTTCTGATCTGCAGATTATTGGCGTATTGATTGCTGAATATAACTTACTAAATGACAGAATTAGAAACATTGATCAACTGAAGAGTTGTAGCCCTTTATGTCTTCTTTTTGCATCATCTTGAATCATTATATTTGAATTTTGGTAGCGAAAGTTATGATTCAAATACTAAAATGTATCCACTCAGAGTTCGAGTCAAAATTGCTTAATCTCATCCGTTGATCTTTTCTCTATCCATTTATCCCTTTGGATTTGGACTCTATATTTGACGTTATCCTCAGTTGATCTTAAGCTTTAACCACTTGATCACCAAAAACTGAATTTAACCAACTGGATTTGGGATCATCCTCCTCTAACAAAAAAGATTTAGTTAAATCTGAATTTAACTGATATTTATTTGATTTTATCCTCTTTCTCCCTATGATTATCTTTTGCAAAACAGACATTTAAGATAAGAAATTTAGCAGATTTATTACATAATAAATATGAAAATTTAATAAAGAATAATGCAATAAATGTGTGCAATCAATGATGGTGCTTGAACCCCTCCCCATTTTTGATGAATGACAAAAAAGGGGAGAAGTAGGTAGTAGAAGTAGTTATTTTATGCTGGATATTCATGTATTTTGTGGGACACTTGTTTGTTTTTATGTTGGATATTCATGTGTTTTATTTGACACTTGTTTATTTTATGTTGAATATTTGGATATTTGTCTTTATGTAGTAGTTTTTATATGTATTATTGCTTTATGAGACATTATTAATTTATGCTATATATGTTATGTGTTAGTTCAACTCTTTCTCATGATGATGATCTTGTTATGTTATTATGATGGTCATCCTATTATAATGATTATCATGTTTTTATTTGG
Source organism: Agave tequilana (assembly GCA_038442645.1). Classification (NCBI taxonomy): domain Eukaryota; kingdom Viridiplantae; phylum Streptophyta; class Magnoliopsida; order Asparagales; family Asparagaceae; genus Agave; species Agave tequilana. The sequence goes on along the minus strand of JAVJIF010006013.1, from coordinate 41,350 downwards.
AGATTGATGGTTTTGGATGGATGGAGAAAAACATTTATGCATATGCTCTTACTATTCATATTTTGTTATGCATAAATGTGTTGCATAGAGTATATATGTTGAATATCAGATTCCTATGCTTTAAATTGATAATTTAGTCACATATTGAATATCTTATTCCTATATTTAAATTGATGTTTTATACTTGCATGTCACTTTTCTTGTATGCACATGTTTAGGGGAGCTTCACTTGAAGCCTCTTCCCAGTTTACTTAAAATAACTCCATGAGTTTTGTCATCATCAAAAAGAGGAAGATTGTTGGCCGTAAGTCATTTTCTTTAGTTTTGTTGATGATAATCCCATGTAGTTATTTATTCTAACATTTTCAATCTATATAAGTTTTAGTAAAATAAGATTAATGTCATAATGAATTTGGCTTCTCTATAAAGATTCACAAGTTTGTGAAGCCTTCAAGACGGTGATCTTAGAGCCAAGCACCCAAGATCGAATTGTGAAACTCATACCAAGAGTCAAGCTCTAAGGGATTTATTTTGCAAGAAGTAGCTTTCAAGAAAAGCAAATTTTCTTGTATTTCAAATATAAAATTTTACTCTATCAAAACCAAGAGTGATATAGTTAGCTCATGAGATTGACACACACACACACAAAAATACTCTCTGAATTTTTTGCTTTCATAGTTTTGAAAATGATTTCAAATAGCCACAAAATGATTTTTATGTAAATAGTTTTTGAAAAAATATCTTTTATTTAAATGAGAGGTCATTTGTTACAAAATATTAGTTCTACATTTAGATTTTGTGTTAATTTATGATCTCACAGTTTTGGAATTCATAATATCCCATGAACTATATTTTGTATTCATTTATTGAAAAATATTGTAAAAATAAAGCAGAATTTCAAAAGTTTGTCAAAACAGCTTTTATGCTTCAGGACAGTCGACCTGGCGGTCGACCGGACTATTGACCGATGTGCACAAAATATCATTGTGCATTTCAGTCGACCAGCCTTTTGACCAACTGTTAGCCCATAGCTTTTTGTTTTAATCAGTTGACCGGTCGATAGACCGTTCCATACCACTGGCTATCCACAATGGAGTTCCTACTCCAGCATGATTCATCTGACACGATACCTAGTATCAATACTCGAACAAGAGAGTGATCAAATAACATATAGTTCTGATATTATTATTATTATATTATGGGCAGGGCAGGTGTAGTCCAGTAACAAGAATATCAAGAATAATTTCTGTACTACAAAAATAATATACAAGTGGCGAGTAGGATAACTTAATTATACAATGATAGTAATAATCAGTATCGCCTTTTATTTTAATCATTTTCTTTCAGTGTCCCATACCACTGGTAGTTCATAATGAAGTCCGCAATCCAATAGGACACATTCGAACTTTGATACGCATACACTATTATCTTGATGAGGAATTGACTCAATAACACTCGCTCCTGAGATTATTATTCTTTGGTAATTAAGTTTATATCTGGTGCAGGGTAGTGTGTCAAGACTCAGTCATACAGGTACAGCTCAGTGAACAAGAATAGAAGAAATTAATATGGTAGCACAGGAATAGAATCACACAAATGGCAGGTAAGGTACTGTTATAATAATCAGTATCATTTATTATTTTAATCAAGCAAGTCACCTAGAGGGGGGTGAATAGGTGACAAGCTAATCTAATGCAAAGTAATGCGGAATTAAAATATTTATGCAAATAAAGCCTATTAAGCTAACACACAAAGTATATCATAAGAGTGTAGCTAAATTCTCGGTGAAAGGCTCTGGACTATCTCCTCAAGATTCCTCTAGATTAAGAGTTGAGGTGGCAGTATAGCTCTCTTGATTGAATACTAGTGTAAGCATAGAAACAAACCAAGCATGTATATCAATTAAGCACAAGATATATCTAGCATATATAGATGAACAATAAAATTATGCTGATATATAAACACAAGTGAGAGAGAGAGATGAGCAATCGCAAATACGGGAGAATTGTTTCGTGGTTCGAGCACACTTGAACTAGGTCCCCACCTTCAACTCTGTAAAGGATTTCTACTAGAATCGATCTCGCAAGATCACTCGGTGCCGTAACACCTACAACAAGCTCATGTTGGCCCAAGGTTACAATCACCCTTGTTTAGTGTATTTTGATGATTACAAAACATATTAGTTATTTGTACTAATATAAATTGTTATTTAAGTGTGTTTCAGGTTTATATATTAAAGAGATGATTCTTCCCTAAAGGAAGGTACATTGGACTCAAGACAAGTCAAATTGGGCTCAAAGTACAATATTGAAGATCAAGTGAAGATAGCCCATCTTGAAGTCTTGAAGACCTAGAAGTTTGTAAGTTTAGTTTGTTAAAGATTGAATATGTGAAATTTGGCTCTAGGATTTGCACACACATTTGTTTTGTATGTTTCCTTTGTTTTTGAAAATGTTTATGTCTAAGTTTATGCCTTAGTTTATACATACATGTACTCAAAGCTTTATATCTTCAAAAACTTGTTTAAAACATGATATAAACTATTTTCTGCATAACACTTAGCTTCAGATTTTTTAAAAGAATTTTTACAAAATTTTCTATCTCAAAAATCTGCCCAGAATCCTGTTTCAGGCAGACCGGTCGACCGGCAGTCGACCGGCTGCTGTGCCAGGACATGCACAAGTTGTGCATGTCTGTCGGTCGACCGGACCAACAGACCGGTCGACCGAAAAGAGATGGTTGCTCTCTGTATCTTTTCGGTCGACTGGGTCGGTCGACCGATAGAAGGAAACTGTGTTTCCTAATTGAGATCGGTCGACTGGCAGTCGACCGGAGCCCCAACGGCTCTTTTGTCAGCAGGGACCCGGTCGACCGGCAGTCGACCGTAGGCCTGCAACAGGCTATAACGGCTCTTTCCTCTTTTAGAGTTTCTGAAAATCTGTTTTTGGTTTTCTCTTTTACAGAGTTTTTAGGAGTTGTTGGGACTCTTTTCTGATCAAATTAGCTGGAAAAATCAGAGTTTTTAACCTATTCTCTCCCTATAAATAGTGGGGAATAGGCCTTAGTTATTTACCAAGAAAGAAAAATACAAGTTTTCATTGTTTTCAAGAGAAAGAGAAAAATAGTTTAAAGCTTTCATTTCCATTCTTTCAAATTGGTTTTTCAGTTGTTGTTTGATCTCTAATATCACTCTACAACTGAAGCTTTTCTCACCACACTTCATAGAGCCAAAAATTTCATATTCTTTCTATAAGTGAAGTTGTAAAAGAGTGAGAGTGTTTGTAAAAGAGTGTTGTGGTCTAGTTAAAGATCACTATTTGTAATCCTTGTTCTTGTGGAGACAAGCTCCTCGGTGGAGTTTCTTTGTAAGGTGAAGCTACGGGCTTGAGGTCTTTGGAGGCCTAACTTGTACGGGATCCTAAGGGGATAGTGGAAACCCTTCACGGAGGTGAAGGCGGGGACTAGAGCAACGGGCTCGAACCTCGAAACAAATCATCTTGTTTGCGATTGCCTTGGCGTTCTTCTTGCTTACTTTCTTGCTTTATATCACTTCCAATTTATTGCTTGAGAACTAACCTTTATTTGTGCAATCCTTATTTGTTTACTTTACTTGCTATTTTACTTGTGTGTATTTCATTTTCATCATCATACTTGGCATTGATCAATCACACCTCAATACAACACGGTTGCATTGCGCACCTCTAACCCATTTAAGGGAATTGGGAGGAAGGAGTTCAGAACCTCGCAAGGGGTATTCGGCTCTTAGTCGTGTTTTTGAGAGATTGTTGCATCACTCATTTCATAAGTTTAAAAAGATCATTAGATTAGCAATTACACCTATTCACCCCCCCCCCTCTAGGTGTATTTCAATTGGTATCAGAGCTTGGACTCTAGGATTTGGCTTAACAACCTTAGAGAGATCCTCATATTGCTAATCATTTCATTCATTTCCACATAGTAAACATGGCCGATGGTATTAAGACACCCCCTAAGTTTGATGGACTTAACTTTCCCATATGGAAGGTTAAGATGACCGTTTTCTTGCAATCTCTAGGTAGCCGAGTTGCAAAGGCCGTGACTAAACAATTTAGTACCCCCGATGGTGATGAATCTACTTGGTCCGAAATTGAGACCAAGGAGTTTGATGCCAATGCTAGGGCTCATTATGCACTCCTACAAGCCCTCAATGATGATGACATAGCTAGAGTCATCCATTGCAAATCCGCCTATGAGATTTGGACCCATTTGCTAGTAACACATGAGGGGACATCACAAGTGAAGAGGGCCAAGATAGACCTTCTTCGGTCCCAATATGAAAATTTTAGCATGCAAGAACATGAAACCATAGATGATATGGTTACTAAATTTATTAAGATTACTAATGGGCTTTCTTCTCTAGGTGAAGAGATCAACAACGACCAAAGGGTGAGAAAGATCATCCGGGCTCTTCCTCCATCATGGGAAGTGAAAGCTACAACATTGAAGGAACTCAATGATAAAGATGAGATTGAGCTCATCGGACTCATTGGGAATTTAAAAACCCATGAGATGGAGAGGAAGGCAAGGGAGGACATGGCACCCTCCAAGAAGAAGACTATTGCCTTCAAAAGTCATGCTACTTACTCCGACGAAGATGATGAAGAAGAAGATGACGAGGAGCTCTCACTTCTAGTCAAAAACGTCCGGAGGATGTACAACAAGGCAAAGTTCCAAGGACGGAGGAGATGGCAAGGAGGCAAAGAAGAGAGAAAGATCATATGCTTCAATTGCCAAAATCCGGGACACATTGTAGCGGAGTGTCCGGACCAAGTAAAGCCATCTTCATCCAAGAAGCCATACAAGAAGAAGGCTATGAAAGCAACATGGGATGACGAAAGTGAATCCGAGGAGGAGATCGACACCGCCAATATGTGCTTCATGGCAAATGAGAGCACAAGCAAGGTAACCCACTCAACTCCTATTGATGAAGATTTATCCATGGATGAGTTAAGTGAAGCATTTATAGAACTTTCTCAAAATTATGACTTCATGAAGAAAAAGTACTTGAAAATGAAAAAGGATAATGAATCTTTGAGTATTCAAGTGTTAAATCTTTCTAAAGAAAATAATGACTTGCATTCTTCTTTAGTTTCCACTAAAAATGATTTTGAAAAATATAAGATTGCTTGTAAAGGAAAGACCCCATTTGTAGATTCTAATGAGATTGCCATGCTTAAGGAAAGATTAGACTCATTAGATGTTGTTTTGAAAAAGTGTAGTGAGTTTGATAAGAAGAAGATGGAGAATATGTTTCCTAAGAAACAAGCTCCTAAGAAAAATGTTCATCATGCTCATGCTCATGCTCATGTACATGCTACACAACCTATGCATCATGGTAAACCCCCAAAGCATGCTCACACTTCACATACACACCATGCATTTATGTATAGAAAAGTGTACACATGTTCACATTGTGGACGGAAAGGACACTTAGCTAATTTTTGTTATGATAGACTAAGTGCATCACATCATAATGTTTGGGTTCGTAACACTAACTTTCAAGGACCCAAGAAAGTTTGGGTACCAAAGTCAACCATTGTTTTAAATGATGTAGGTACTTTCCAAAGCTCAAAGACGTAGAGGTTTATGGTATCTTGATAGCGGTTGCTCAAGGCACATGACTTGGGACATCAACAATTTCGCAACCCTATCAAGATATCATGAAGGTGGCACCGTCACCTTCGGAGATGACGCCAAGGGTAAAATCATTGGTATTGGTAATGTAAAGCTTGGCACTTCTCCTTTAATTGAAAATGTAGTTTTAGTAGACGGGCTCAAGCATAATCTCTTGAGCATTAGTCAATTATGTGATAAAGGATTTAATGTTATTTTTGATGATATTGCTTGTAAAATAGTTGACAAAAATTCTAATGTTTGTGTATTTTCCGGTTTTCGTGAAAGTAATGTATATATGATAGATATGCTAAATATGTCTTGTAATATAACATGTTTAAAAGCCCTCGATGACGACTCTTGGTTATGGCATAGGAGATTAAGCCACGTTTCATTTGACCATATTTCTAGGCTTAACTCTAAGGAAATGGTGAGGGTATTCCTTCATTGAACTTTGAAAAGGACCGAGTTTGTGACGCATGTCAATTTGGGAAACAAACTAAGTCCTCATTCAAATCAATTAAGGATATCATGTCATCACGTCCATTGGAGCTAATCCACATGGATTTATTTGGCCCTACACAAACCAAAAGTTTAAGTGGGAGTAGATTTGCTTATGTTTTAGTAGATGATTTTTCGCGTTTTACTTGGGTTTATTTTCTTGAACATAAAAGTCAAACCTTTTCACATTTTCAAGCCTTTAAGAAAAGAGTTGAAAAGGAAAATGACTCTTCAATAATTAAAATAAGAAGTGATAGAGGAGGTGAGTTCATTAACCTTCCCTTTACCACTTTTTGTGAGGAACATGGAATAAAACATGAACTTTCTTGTCCTAGAACTCCACAACAAAATGGAGTAGTTGAGCGGAAAAATCGTACTTTACAAGAGATGGCTAGGACAATGTTAAATGAATATGGTCTACCACATTATTTGTGGGCCGAGGCCGTTCATACTTCATGTTACATTGCAAATCGTGTTTTCCTATGTAAAATACTACTAAGACTTCTTATGAGATGTATTTTTCTAGAAAACCTAATGTTTCTTATTTCAAAGTGTTTGGTTGCAAATGTTTTGTTTTAAATACAAATATTAATTTGGGAAAATTTGATGCTAGATCATATGAGGCTATTTTTGTAGGTTACTCAAATACTAGTAAGGCTTATAGAGTCTTCAATAGGTCAACTTTGACTATTGAGGAATCTATTCATGTTAATTTGAGGAATCTAACAAGTTTGTTAAGAATTGTGTAGAAATTGATGCTTTAGATGAAGGTTGGAGAAAGTGACCTTGGAGGATGCTTCTACCATGGGAGACAAGCCAAAGGATGGTGATGGAAGTGAAGCCAAAGTGGAAGAGGCTCAAGGAAATGAACATCAAGCAAATGAAGAGGAGCCCTCTCAACCACTACCAAAGGATTGGAGATTCAATCCTCATCATCCCAAGGACCTCGTCATAGGTGAAGTATCAAAAGGGGTAACTACTCGCTCTAAAATTCAAGATTATTGTGGCCACTTTGCATTTATTTCACACATTGAACCCAAAAATGTGCTCGAAGCCGAGGCCGATTCATATTGGTTGCTTGCTATGCAAGAGGAGCTCAATCAATTTGAGCGCAACCAAGTTTGGCACCTTGTTCCTAGGCCCCACGATAGACCAACAATTGGTACTAAGTGGATCTTTAAGAATAAGTTGGATGAATCGGGTAATGTAGTTAGAAACAAGGCTAGGTTAGTTGCCCAAGGTTACACTCAAATCGAGGGAATCGATTTTGAAGAAACCTTTGCACCCGTAGCACGGCTCGAAGCCATACGGATGACCTTAGCATATGCCTCATTTAAAGATTTTAAGTTATTTCAAATGGATGTAAAGAGTGCTTTTCTTAATGGTTATATTGATGAGGAGGTGTATGTTGAACACCCCCCGGGTTTGTTGATCCTACACACCCTAATTATGTTTATAAATTAGATAAAGCACTATATGGTTTGAAACAAGCCCTAGGGCTTGGTATGAAAGATTGTCTTCATTTTTGCTTTCAAATGATTTTAAGAAAGGAAAAGTTGATAAAACATTATTTACCAAACATATAGATCAAGATATCCTCATAGTTCAAATTTATGTTGATGACATTATTTTTGGATCTACTAATGTTTCACTTTGCAAGAATTTTGAGTCATGCATGAAAAAGGAATTCGAGATGTCTATGATGGGGGAGCTCAACTTCTTCCTTGGACTTCAAATCAAGCAACGTAGTGATGGGACATTCATCAACCAAGCCAAGTACACCAAAGAACTCATCAAGAGGTTCGGGCTTGAAGGATCCAAAGTAGCAAAGACTCCCATGGCAACCACTACGAAACTTGACAAGGACGAACAAGGTAAGGAAGTAGACATCAAATTATTTCGTAGCATGATTGGTAGTTTACTCTATCTTACGGCTAGTAGGCCGGATATAATGTTTTCCGTATGTTTATGTGCACGTTTTCAATCATGTCCTAAGGAATCACACTTAATAGCGGTAAAACGCATAATTAGGTATCTTAGGGGCACAATTGATTTAGGTTTGTGGTATCCGAAAACTAACCAATTTACCATGACTAGTTATTCGGATGCCGACTATGCCGGTTGTAGGGTAGATAGGAAGAGCACAAGTGGCACTTGCCATTCTTGGGCAATTGTCTTGTGTCTTGGTCTTCCAAGAAGCAAAATAGTGTAGCCCTTTCAACCGCCGAGGCGGAGTATGTAGCAGCCGGAGCTTGTTGTGCACAAGTACTCTGGATGAAACATACTCTTCTCGATTTTGATTTACATTTTGACCATGTTAAGATTTATTGTGATAATACTAGTGCTATTCACATGACCAAAAATGCTAATCAACATAGTAAAACCAAACATATAGACATTAGATATCATTTTCTTAGAGATCACTTTGAAAAAGGTGACATTGATATCGATTTTGTTTCCACAGATTTTCAACTTGCAGATATTTTCACAAAACCTTTAGATTATGCAAGATTTTCATTTATTTGTGGTGAATTGAATGTATGTAAGATTGATACTTAAAATATCTTAGTTTGTTTTGTTTTGGTTTCTAATATGTTTGTTTTGTTTTGTCTTAAAATTTTTTTTAACCCTTTTTGATGAATGACAAAAAGGGGGAGAAAATATATGGAGAAAATATATGTTGTTTGTTTTAAATTTTGTTATTCCTTATGATAGTTTATTTTTGGTGATGATATTTTTCAATGCTTTATGTATGCTTATATAGTTGTTCATATTCATGTTAAATACATAGCATTGTTTAAGGGGGAGCTTTCCAAGCTCTTTCCTCAAGCTCTTTCCTCTTTTATTTGTTTAATAACTCATATGTTTTGTCATCATCAAAAAGGGGGAGATTGTTGGCCCAAGGTTACAATCACCCTTGTTTAGTGTATTTTGATGATTACAAAATATATTAGTTATTTGTACTAATATAAATTGTTGTTTAAGTGTGTTTCAGGTTTATATATTAAAGAGATGAATTCTTCCCTAAAGGAAGGTACATTGGACTCAAGACAAGTCAATTGGGCTCAAAGTACAATATTGAAGATCAAATGAAGATAGCCCATCTTGAAGTCTTGAAGACCTAGAAGTTTGTAAGTTTAGTTTGTTAAAGATTGAATATGTGAAATTTGGCTCTAGGATTTGCACACACATTTGTTTTGTATGTTTCCTTTGTTTTTGAAAATGTTTATGTCTAAGTTTATGCCTTAGTTTATACATACATGTACTCAAAGCTTTATATCTTCAAAAACTTGTTTAAACATGATATAAACTATTTTTGCATAACACTTAGCTTCAGATTTTTTAAAAGAATTTTTACAAAATTTTCTATCTCAAAAATCTGCCCAGAATCCTGTTTCAGGCAGACCGGTCGACCGGCAGTCGACCGGCTGCTGTGCCAGGACATGCACAAGTTGTGCATGTCTGTCGGTCGACCGGACCAACAGACCGGTCGACCGAAAAGAGATGGTTGCTCTCTGTATCTTTTCGGTCGACTGGGTCGGTCGACCGATAGAAGGAAACTGTGTTTCCTAATTGAGATCGGTCGACTGGCAGTCGACCGGAGCCCCAACGGCTCTTTTGTCAGCAGGGACCCGGTCGACCGGCAGTCGACCGGTAGGCCTGCAACAGGCCATAACGGCTCTTTCCTCTTTTAGAGTTTCTGAAAATCTGTTTTTGTTTTTCTCTTTTACAGAGTTTTTAGGAGTTGTTGGGACTCTTTTTCTGATCAAATTAGCTGGAAAAATCAGAGTTTTTAACCTATTCTCTCCCTATAAATAGTGGGGAATAGGCCTTAGTTATTTACCAAGAAAGAAAAATACAAGTTTTCATTGTTTTCAAGAGAAGAGAAAAATAGTTTAAAGCTTTCATTTCCATTCTTTCAAATTGGTTTTTCAGTTGTTGTTTGATCTCTAATATCACTCTACAACTGAAGCTTTTCTCACCACACTTCATAGAGCCAAAAATTTCATATTCTTTCTATAAGTGAAGTTGTAAAAGAGTGAGAGTGTTTGTAAAAGAGTGTTGTGGTCTAGTTAAAGATCACTATTTGTAATCCTTGTTCTTGTGGAGACAAGCTCCTCGGTGGAGTTTCTTTGTAAGGTGAAGCTACGGGCTTGAGGTCTTTGGAGGCCTAACTTGTACGGGATCCTAAGGGGATAGTGGAAACCCTTCACGGAGGTGAAGGCGGGGACTAGAGCAACGGGCTCGAACCTCGAAACAAATCATCTTGTTTGCGATTGCCTTGGCGTTCTTCTTGCTTACTTTCTTGCTTTATATCACTTCCAATTTATTGCTTGAGAACTAACCTTTATTTGTGCAATCCTTATTTGTTTACTTTACTTGCTATTTTACTTGTGTGTATTTCATTTTCATCATCATACTTGGCATTGATCAATCACACCTCAATACAACACGGTTGCATTGCGCACCTCTAACCCATTTAAGGGGAATTGGGAGGAAGGAGTTCAGAACCTCGCAAGGGGTATTCGGCTCTTAGTCGTGTTTTTGAGAGATTGTTGCATCACTCATTTCATAAGTTTAAAAAGATCATTAGATTAGCAATTACACCTATTCACCCCCCCTCTAGGTGTATTTCAGCTCACACTAAACTCTTGGACTCACAAGTCCCTCACTTGTTCCCGCAAGAACAACAAGACATGAACCCACAAGTTCGTCGAGGCCGCATCTCTACAACTCCTCGAAAAAGGTGGAACACTTTGTGATCTTAACACTTGATCACCCTCAAACACTCTCACAAACAAAGCCCCTATAAGATAGATATGGCTATGAAAAGCTCAAGCTTGTATGAGGAAAACAAGATAGATTTAGAAGTGAAAAACTCAAAGAAAAGTTTTTGAAAAACTCAAAAGAATCACTCTTGATAAACACTCTTTTGATATGAAAATTTAGCCTAAAAACTTGTTGAAAAACTTCTGTTGAAGATGGGAAAATGGCTCTTAAAAACTCTTCAGAAATCTTGTATAAAACAGGCCAAAAGATCCTTATTTATAGATATAAAATACTAGCCGTTATGGCTCAAAATCTGGTCAAATGGCCTATCGGTCGACTGCCCGGTCGACTGACCAATGGTTAAATTTTTGACTGTTGGAGTCTGGCGGTCGACCGACCTCAGACTCAGACTGTACAATTGGTCAACTTTGAGCACAATTTTGAGGCCTAAAGCATTAGAATTTAAAAATAAGTATATATGATCAATTTGCAGATCTTGAAGTATTATTTCTAATACAACTAAAATAAAATCAATATCATTTAGGAGTAGAAAGTTATCAATAAAATACTGAAAGGTGTCAAACGAGAAACTGTAAACTGTTTTCAGATCAAAAACAGACTTCAACCAATATTTGACATCCTTAACACTTGAATCAGAAGATGACTATTGAATAAGAAATGTATCCTTGAAAGTTATCTTTGAAATATAATTTAAATCATATTGATTGATCATAAGAATAAAATGTTATGGCCAAAAAATTATAAGGGTGTCGAGCATATCAGCAAAACGGTCGGCTGCCTGGTCGATCGAGAAAACCCGAGAGCTCTACAAACTAAGACGGTCGACCGGTCGGTCAGCAGATCTCTACTGCGGTCAATCAGTCGATCGACCGAGCTCAACTCACATGGGCTTGTGCACGTCTTCTGCACGCTGGTCGACCACTCGATCGGCTCAGCCTTGAGTCGACCGGTCGGCCGACCACAAGCAGCCAAAAGAGTTTTAACAACTTTTTAAAATACATCTTAAATTTCATAAAATCTCCATAAAATCCACAAAAATAATTACATTGAAATACTTTGAAGTACAAATATGTGTGATCAAAAATCAACACATATTACAAACATGTGAACTATTTTTGAGGCGTATAATTTAAAGCTTAAAACAAAAAATATATTTTTTGAAAACCAAACTTTTTTTGTGTGTGTATAAGTTTGAGTATTCCACAACTAATCTATCATTTATATTTTATCTAAAAAACATAATCTTAACACTTACAAACATGACACAAGTTTTGAAAATCTTTTCTTGAAAAATTCTTCTCCATCTTGACTTGGTCCAAACTTGATCCATGAGTTAGACTCCTTTTTGAGTACTTAATGCGATCTTGAAGCGTGAGCTCTTGAATCAACACGCGCTGGCTTCAAAACTTGACTTCGAATCTTTCGTTGAAGCTAAACACCGACTAAGATCTTGATCAAATATCTGAAACTAAATAAGTATAAGATCATTAGTACTATAACTATATGAGTTAATCATCATCAAAACTAGGGTGATGGACCTTTGATCCAACAATTTCTCCCTTTTTGATGAAACTCATGAAGTTATATATGCATGGATTAAAGATAAGGTTCATAGAAGCCCCCCTTTAACTCATGCATAACAAATAAATATAAAGATATTCAATGAAGGCACATAAATTAAACACAAACATATATGCATAAATAACAATAAACATGCATATATAAACTCTCTTAATTCTTCTCCCTTTTTTTATCAATTCATCAACAAAGGGTGAAGACAAACAAACAATAAAGATGTATATGCGATATACATTCATGAAGAGGAGAGACATTAAGTTAGCTCCCCTTACATACTTGCATTATGTGGAGAAGGGATGACTAGACTCTATCCCACATAAGCATAATATACAATGTATAGACTGAGATGTTAAGCCCCCTACACACATGTACCACATAAAGAAGAGAGGTCAAGCTCTTCAATATGTAAAATGCACTCAACATGAATCTATATATAGAGGAGATGTTAAGCTCCCCTTGCATATGCAATATATATCAAACAAATTTTAAATTTTTTTTAAATCACTTTTAAACAAAATTTGAAATTTCTTGCAGTCAACAAATTAAATTATGATACCAATGAAATTAAATTATAGTTTGACAAAATAAATATTGATACCACTTATAAATAAACAAAATTTTTAAGATACCAATAGTAGATTTTGATACCAATTAAAGTGAAACATGAAGTACATCTTGATACCAAAAAAAAAAAACCAATTAAAATCAATACATAAGCTTGTAAAGATATCATTAATATTTAGAATTAAAGATTTTGGTTTAAAAATGTATGGAGATAGTAAAATAGACATAATTTAAATCATATATATGTATATATGAAAATGAAAATACCACTTGAAATTTGAAGCATACATATATAGAAAACTAGTATGAGTATACAAAATGAATAGATCATGAAAATTATGTATAACTCAAAACATCCACCCTTTCATGCACATGTTAAAAAGATGTTCAATAAGGTACACAAGGTATGGTCGCTCAACCAACCGCCCTTTGATGGTAGGGGTTTTCAAAAAGTTAAAAATCATTTTAGCATAGTTTGAAAAACACTACCATTGAAGAATAACAAAACTAGTTTTAAGATAATTTTAAAAACTAGTACAAAATACTTCAAGTAAGGAATAAATACATAAATATATCTCATAAAAATATGCTAATACACAATAAATTGACACTCAAGATCTATAAAGAATAAAATATGTGCTCATGAAAACAAAGTCATGAGTAACACAAAATATGTGAGTGCATAAGAATCATGTAAATAACATATTCATGAAAATAAGCAATGAAGCTCAAATCATCAAAACATATGAAAATCATAAAAATTTATTTTTCATCAAAATTAAAATTTTCATCAATTAAATAAGCTTCAAGATATATGTATGTTTTGTCAAAATTAAAAGTATACATACATATCCCAAACATTAACAAGTCCATAATAGAATTTTACATGAAGGCAAGTAATTCAAGAATATGCATGTAAATCTATTAGTTTTAGACAAAAAAAACATATACATGAAGCTAAACATGTACAAAAATAGGAAAAACAAGTATAAATGAAAGAATCATCAAAACTAGGTGATACATATACATGTAATGGGTACAATTGAGTAATGAAGTACAAACACATAAAAATCAAGTGTAGCTCACTACTTATACAAGTTGAAGCACAAGTTTTAACAAAAACTACATCTAAATAAGTAATCACCATATGAAGCATAAAATAAATGTGATTATTAGGTTAACTGTACGTATTTTAGAACTAGTATATACAGATTGGCCGCTCTGAGACGAGATCTGAGGCTTACCTTGGGCCCACATTGGACTTGCAGGCAAACTGGGCTCGCAGGCGGGAAGGAGATTGGTCGCTCTGGGCGCGACTGAGCAACAAGACACGTGACATAATCTTAACATGTCTAAAAATCGCCCACTACAAATGTATAAACTATTGATTGTATATTCAGATATTATAATTTTTCTAGTTAAGTAATCAAATATCTTTTAAATAGAAAAACAAAAAAGTAATTGTAAGTACTTTTTTTTCATAAAAAATAACATCTCCAAATGGTGAAATTTTATTTTAAATTAATAGTAATTTCTTTTTGGGGCTGTTTGGTTGCAAGGAAGTGGATGGAAGTAAGGAAATAGGGAAGTATAATTGCTCAGTTCCCTATCTATCCAAACACCGAAAAGGAAAATAAGAAAACTCCTTTTCCTTTTCTATTTTCTTTTTTACACAATCATTTCCCCACTTTCAGAGTGCTACAGTTAATTTTGTGGTCATGTAAATCTCATTTGTGATAAGTTGTAGTACAAAGCAGTTAATTTTTTGATCATGTAAATCTCACTTGCATTCTAATTACAGTCCATTTTTTATTTTCTTAACTAATTTTATTTTAGTATTATTTTACGGTCAACTTTGTGGTCAACTTTTCCACTTCCACTTTCACATTATCATCCAAACACCAGAAAAGACAAAATATTTTTCAAATCACACTTCCTAACAATATCCAAACACCAGAAAACTTACTAACCAATTCTTAAGCTCCAAAGGAAATTATTACCACTTTCTTAATACTTCACTTCCTCACTTCCACCTTTAACCAAACAGGCCCAAAACAACTACCATCAAACAAGTTGACATTTCATGTCCTTAAAAGATTCACATTTAACTTTGAGTTTTTTAAAGCAAAACTCTTTAAAAATTTAGGTTTTATATGACATCACCTTTTTGTGTGGAGCTCCCTTGGGAGGATCTGAAGTCCCACAGTACACACTCAACTCATCAACCAAAGCGTTCATATTGATTGAACCCATGTGTACAGAAACAATCAATATGACTTTTTGTCAGTCAGTTCATGTTGATTGATTCTTTAGCTTCCAAACGAAGCAACCGTCCTTTGCCTCCAAGAAGAAGCGCATGAAATTGGTAGTGTGAATCAGACTTTTGGTCGATCCTTCATTACTTTAATGCGGCACCGTATATTTGACGGAAAGCAAGCTTGGCACTTCTCCGTCTCTGTCATATTTTGTTGATAATTATAAAATCTATTCAATCACTAAGTAAGAAGATTTTATCATCTTATTTTTTTTATTTCGTCTAACTCGGTTTATATATGAAAATATCATTTTTTTTTTATATTCTAATCCCCATTTCTTCTTCTTTTTACCCAACAATCAGTTAGATGATAATTAACCGTGGGTGAATTTATTGCCGTTCAAATCAGATTGTCCCGACATTCTTCTAATCAATTTGGCTCATTTATCGCCATTCGGATTGACCAAGTGAACTTGCAAAATTTTCTCAATATTTTAAAATATTTGTCCCTTGTGTTGCCACCACTGATTTTTGTGTAATATGTCATGGTATCATTTAAATGGACTTATCTAGAATGCTCTTTCTCACTTTAGAGCCCGACAATTAAGTCGGGTCGGGTCGACCCGATCCGATTATTATATGCGTCAAAAAATCAGACCCAGACCCGATCCGGACTTAGTCGGGTCGCCCAACCCGACCCGTTTGACCCGATTATTAAACCTTAAATACAATTTCTTTACATTATATTACCAAATTATTGGGTGGTATAGTTGGTCATCACACTAAATTCACACACTAGAGGTCATGGGTTTGAAAATGGGCTCATGTATATTTTTGACAATTTAATTTAGGCGAAGGGGTGGAGGCGTGGGCGGCGGCGGAGGAGATCGAGGTGAGGAGACCGAGGAGGAGAGAGAATAATCGGGTCTGGTGGATCAAGCGGGTGTGGCGGGTTTAGGTCGACCCGACCCATTTAAAAATCGGGTCAGACGGGTCGTCCCGATTACGACCCAAACCTAATTAGTCCAAACCCAGATCCGTTAACTTCGAGTCGGGTCGGTCGGGTTGGGTCTGACGGTTCGCGGCCGGTCAGCCACCCCTAGTTTGAAGCATGATTACTTTATTTTTTGAATATAAATATTAGGACTCTTTGAAGTAATAATGACCCTTCTATTTCTCTGTTACTTTCAGTTTCTTGAATCGTTAAACGTAAAGAAAAAAATGAAGGAGGTTTTCGAGATAGTGGAAAGAAATCAAGTCTCTCTAAATCTTTTCTAACCTATCGAATTGAAAGATTTAATTTCCATCTAACCTCCAGAATTGGAAGGGCAAAAAAGGGCAAAATTTTTTGAGTGATGAGTAGTGAGTGACGTGTGCGCAGGTGAGCCGTTGGCCTCCGTCAGGTTTCTCAAAAAGGGAAAAAAACACACGACTCTCAGACTACTAATTTTACCAGTTTACCCTCCAAATCTCCATCGTCTTGTAACTTTTATGTAACGTGAGCTAATTGCAATATATCATGTAAAAGTGAGAGGTTATGTGCTAAAAGCCGAAATTTTAAATTCAAAATTTGTAGAACATCATCTTGCGGCAGCAACGACCTTTTCACCCTTCCCACTCCGCCCGCCTTTCGCTGTCATCAGTCTCTGTCTCCCCCCACCACCATCTCCGGTTCAAATCCCCATTCAACGCCTCTCTTTCTCAGATATTTTTCTACTCTCAAAACGAATAGTAATAAACAAACGAAACATATCCGGCCACGAGCCCACGCGTCTTTCGTTTTCTAAAACCCCCTAGAGTTTCCCCAAAATAAAATAAAATAAAATAAAATAGAATACCTACTCTCCCCACTCTTTCTTCTCTCGCAGAGGATGATACTTCCTCTTCCTTGTCGGAGCCATGCGCGTCCCTGCTTCCACCTCATCGTCATCGCCTCTCTCAAAAGTCAACAGTCTCCTCCAGCCTCTCCTCAACCCCAATTTCAACCCTAAACCCCCAATTTCTATTTCTCCTCCTTCTCCTCCTCCTTCATCCCCATCTTCAATGGCCGAATCCTCCCGCTTCGTCTACGTCGGCGACCCCGATCGCACCCACGCCCACTCGGCCCTCGTCGCAAACTCCATCTCGACCACCAAGTACAACATCATTACCTTCATCCCCCGCAACCTCTACGAGCAATTCCGCCGCGTCGCCTACATCTACTTCTTCTTCTTCGCCTGCTTGAACCAGATCCCTCAGTTAACCACCGTCAGCGGCTACACCGCCTTTGTCCCCCTCGGCATCGTCCTCTTCCTCACCGCCCTCAAGGACGCCTACGAGGACTACCAGCGCTATAAGTCCGATAAGGAGCAGAACAACCGCTCAGCCCTCGTCCTCGACGCCCAAGCTCGCGCCTTTATCCGCAAAAAGTGGAAGCAGATCCGCGTCGGCGAGATCGTCAGGGTCCCCAGAGACGAGACCATCCCCTGCGATCTCGTCCTCTTGTCCTGCAGCGATCCCTCCGGCGCCGCCTACATCCAGACCCTGAATCTCGACGGCGAGTCCAATCTCAAGACTCGGTACGCCCTCCACCAGTTCGCCGATCGAGCGCCCGAGTCCTGGCTCGATCAGCCCTCTGCTCTCATCAAATGTGAAGCGCCCAATTTGAACATCCACGAGTTTCATGGGTCGATTGAGATTGAAGACGGGGAGAAGTCTCGCTCGGCATCAACAATCTCCTGCTTCGTGGGTGTGAGATCAAGAACACGGAGTGGGTCTTCGGGGTTGCTGTTTACACTGGGATGGAGACCAAGGTCATGCTTAATAACTCCGGTGCAGCGTCTAAACGGAGCAGGTTGGAGACGCGGATGAACCGCGAGATGATTATACTGGCGGTGATCATGTTGATCATGTGCTGTCTGACCACTACCTTTTTTGGGCTCTGGATCAGGGACAACGTACATGTGCTTGATATACTGCAGTTTTATAGAAGCAAGGATTACTCGAGTGGGAGCACCAAGGATTACAAGTATGATGGGATGGGATGGGAAGTGTTCTTTACTTTCTGGAGATCTTTTTTCCTGTTTTCAAATTTCATACCGATCTCGCTCTACATTTCGATGGAGGGTGCCAGGCTTACGCAGACGGTGTACATGAGCAGAGATAAGAGCATGTATCATGAGGAGACTGATTCCAAGCTGCAGTGTAAGGCTCTGAACATCAATGAGGATTTGGGGCAGATCAAGTATTTGTTCTCTGATAAGACGGGAACGCTGACGGAGAACAAGATGGTGTTTCAGTGTGCTAGCATTGGAGGAGTTGATTACAGTCATGGGGAGGCTCCAGTTCCGGGGGAGGTTGCTCCTCATCCTACAGTTGGTGAGGTCTCAACTACTGTTATTGTTATGCAATTGTGGACGGCGTATTTTTCTTCGAATTCCATACTCTTATCTTTTATTTACTCCATAGATGGATTTTCTTCAGGTTTCGCATGGTAGTTGATAATTCCCAGAAACCCTCTATTGAAAAAAAGTTCCCAAATTTTTTAACCCCTTACAAAGGACGTGTTTCTTTTTTTCTTTTTTGGGTGTTGACAATTGTATGATATCATAGGAAAGTAACTTTAATTTTGAAGTATAATTTTTGTTCATTCTTTGCATCCATGCTACTTTGAAATGATTGAGTTAGCACATATCTTAACTTTAAATCATCATTTGAACTCCAGACATATGATATTTTTCAGAATAGATAGTTGTTGGCTTGTATGGTTGAAATTGAGCCTAACGAAGTGCATTATATTTCTCTTATTTTGGAACAGTTGATGGCCAGGTGTGGAGGCCTAAAGTGGCGGTCAATACTGATCCCAAGCTCATGCGCTTGTTGGAAAATGGCAACGGAACAGAGGAAGGAAAGCATGCTCACAGCTTCTTCTTGGCCTTATCATTGTGCAGCACAATTGTGCCTCAGGTTGTTGAAACATCAGATCCCGCCATAAAGTTGATTGATTATCAGGGCGAGTCACCTGATGAACAGGCACTGACATATGCTGCCGCAGCGTATGGATTTGTTGTTATAGAACGAACCACTGGCCATATTGTGGTTGATGTTCTCGGGGAGAGGCAGAGGTACACTTATGATTTCTAATTTTATTATGTTGATGGACTATTATTTTCACATGTTACAATAATAGACTGCACCATCGCAGAGGCTGACTCTTGTTCTAGCTATTTTAGTTTCCTTACCCTCTGTTGGCTTAGTTTAGATTATTTGTCTGCAACATTTAATTACAGCTTATTAGATTAAAGTGAAAAGTACATATCTGAGGACTCAATTTCAGTTGCATCAACAAACATTATCTTACATAACTATATAATATCATTATGATACTAAATCTGCAAAGAAGAGGTAAAATTCAGAGCATAGCTGAAATCTAAATGGGTAAGATTAATAGATACCAAAATTTAAATTTAGAAATTTTCATCAGCAATGGAATTTATTATAAGTTGAATTATATATGGCGAATATTTAAGAGAAACGAACAAGGAATCAAGGATGATAAGATCTTAAGGGGATAGTAATCTATTGATGACGTGCCCATATATACATTAAGGTTTAACTAATTTTATGGTTCGAGGAAAGTCACTTGATGACTGAAATTCTCTAGCAGGGACTACTGATGCAGTAGGGGACTACTGGTGCATGCTTATGAATAGTAATTTGGGGTTTATATTGGTTCTAAAGGAGTAAAACTGAAATATAAGAAAACAGATATATCTAGCTGTAGTGGTCAAAAAATTGACCACCATCAAGATGTTCACACATGTCCGAGCGTCCATTAACCCCATTTGAGGCAGCCATGTCATCCAACTCATTTAGTGGCCTTCGCCGTCCCATATCCTCCCTGAGCTACATCACATCCTGGCAACATTTTCATCCCAGAAGGTTCCACCTCATCCCAGAGCTACCTCCCATTCTGGAGACATCACCCGCCGGAGTCATTTGCAGTCCAAAATTCCTGACTACACCACAAATTAGAAAGTCCCTAGTCGTGACCGTCGAGATCACCGCCTGCAATCATGCCCACCCCTCCCACGTTGAAGACATGTACGCCCATGCACTTAAGGTGGACAATTATGAACATTGAAGCTATTCCTTGCATGCGACACCAACAATTTAGCGTCTATAATCATGATTGTTACAACAAACCCGCACGTGGAGATCGTGCAGAAACCCATCAGCTCTCCTTCACCATGAACATTTCAGTACAAATAGACCCTTTCTTCCAGCGAAAAGGAAGGTTTTTTTCCCTTCCACTCAATCAAAATTCAGGATACACGATCCAATTCCTATAGTTCCTGTAAACTCGAGAATCATAGTGAATTTTCCTCCTCCCCTTGGTTTTTCCCGATTTGAGTCTCCATGTAAAAATCCTATGTCTCCGTCTCTTTTTCTGTGTTGTGATTAATATTTTGTACTTACACATTAAACTCAATTTTCGCTTGCGGTGTGGGTCGATCATTTGATTACTCGCAGCGAAAAATCTCCACCACTCTAGCAAACAAAACTACACAGTAGATAAATTTTGGCACTTCAAGCGGGTTGAATGCAATTGCTGGAGTACTATAAAAAAATATTAGCATAACCTGCCTTTTCCCATGTATTGGATTATTCAACAAGATGAACTTTTCAACTTTTATGGATCGATGGGGGCAATTATCTTAATGGTACAACAAATGCTATCATTACTAAGTGATCCTTTTCAAATGACATTGGGTAATCGTATCATATTGTTCAGAACATTGAGAAATAGGGTCCAGACAAACAAGATAAATGTGGCAATAGGGAAAATAGTAATTAAAGGACTGATATATCAAGGAGATTTAGGACCTTCAACTATTGAGCACAGGGTGGTGGGGAAATATGCGAGGATAATGGATATGCACACGAGAGTTCCAGGCTCCATACTGTGTGCCCCATCTTTTTATTTCACCAAGATGAATGAGCTTTATGTGGATCTGTAGGTCTAACATTGTCCAAAAGTGTTTTATAAGCTCTTGACAAGTAACTCATTATATTACTAACAATAATATGCAAGGTTATTTGTTATTTGTTACAGTATTATCATGTTATTTGTCATGGTGGTCCATAACAGATAATAAATAACAAATAACATGATATAATGGCAAATAAAACATAACATGATTATTAACAAATAACATGATGCAAAAGAAAGGTAAGTATATTAAAAAAATAAAATCATATGCCTTACGACCTTACTAACCAATAATTTGTATCCACGTAGAAAAAATGGAGAAAAGAAAGGGAAGAACAGTGCACATACAAGTAAACTAGTATAAAGGCAGAAAATAGAAAGAAAAACACAACCTATGAAAAACTTAGGTGAAAGAAAAAAATGACAGCCAAGGAAAAAAAGAATGGACAAAAAGATTAGGAGGAAAAGAAAAATGAAGGAAATAAAGAAGGAAGACAAAACCCTAGATAGAAAAATAAACATTACAAAAAAGTTGTTGGAGTTTGTCAGAGCCTCGGAGTATTCATTGGAGTTGGCAGGGCGGCCGAAAGCAGATTTGATCGTTTCTAAATAAAAGTGGTTAATATGCATCTTTTAACTTTAGGGATTAATGTTGTAGGGAGGGAGAAGACCATGAATACAGTTCCATGTAAGGTTTAAGTTGGGTTTGATATTTTTCACGTGGATACCAATGAAGGTTCACAAATTATAATATTGCTTGTATCAGAACTATACGAAATGGAGTGATAATTAAGTTTTACAAGATCATTTATATTCAACTTAAAAGTACCTTTTAAAATAGAAAAGGCGTTCAATTAAATAAATATAAAGGTGAGAATAAACATCTTAAGCAGACATAGGCAAAATAATCATCGCCCTTTGACCTCCCACTAAAGCCTAAGCGACCGCTTTTAAAAGCACCAAGAAGTTGTATAATTTAATAGAAGGAATCCATAGTTGTCCAACCATATAATCAAATGAATATACAAGATTAAAAAAAAGAGTTGGCCAAAATATTTCTTTCTTGACTATTTCTAAATAAAGTTCTTGGATGCGACATAACTTATGTGCTGGTGGAAGAACTGTATGTTACTCTCTCTCTCTCTCTCTCTCTCTCTCTCTCTCTCTCTCTCTCTCTCGCTCGTGCTCATGTGTGATGCATTGTGTATTGGTGGTGGCATCGGTTGTGTTAGGGTAAGGAAATTTAAGATTAAAAAACTTTCTTGTAATTTTTTGCAAAACTCACTACTATTTTTCTATTATTATTCTAGAAGTGACACAATTCTAGTGCAAGAGCCTAGAGATGTAGATGAAATAGTATGCAACGATTTTATCCTCAACCCTAGGGGTGGTGAAATTACGTCTTGGTTAGTCGTATACGATTCACATGCTCCTCCATTACTTTCTTTGTTCTCTTTATAATGCTACACTCACAAATATTTTTGATATTGTATGCCTCAAACTATCCCAACATAATTACTTATTCTTGCATGTTAAGCTAAGAAGCATTGGCACACACTGATATGGACAACATCGCAAACCTAAACCAATAAACAATATGTTCTGATAAAGTACAAAGTGGCAATGACATGACAAGCAATCTTGCATTTTTTGGTTTATATGCAGACACAACTTCACAACAGAAGTGTCTCCGCATGATATGTTGTGTCTTGCATCTAGTCAAAAGTTGAAACCGTAGGCTGGTTATAGTGAATTGATGAGTTTGGCCAAAATATAGTCAAAAGTGAAAGATTTGTCTCACATCAACTAGGCATGTAATTGGATATATGTTTAAATATGTTAAAACCCAAGAGTCAATTAGGAGTTTTCTTATGGATAAAATTACGTTTCAAGCTAACTAGTCTGTCTTAGTGCACGCCACCTAATCTGCGCTTGAATCAAAATTCCTAACATGTTGTTGGTTATTAGGACGAACACAACCGCGTCGGTTTAGAGTTGGAAGTGGGTTGTGCCGCATGATCCACACAAAAATAGCTTGGCTCAGGCAGAACCCAAGTACTGTATAGGCTTAAATGTTTTCCATGTACTAGTCTATAAGATACTGTGCTGACCTAATACAGTCCATGGACCAGTCCACTTGATACTGGTCGGCCTGTGCCGTACTGGTCGGCCTATTTGTATCTTCATTCATGCTTGAATTGAGCTAGCTCATTTATGTCAAATTTGAGTGTCTTACATTGTCCGGCAGAAATGAGACGAAGTGAAGACTAGAACTAGCCGGTAGTGGTGGCTATGGTTCTGAGTAGATGAATGGTCCAAATTGATAATGGATTAGATCTGGAGTCAAGGTACTTAGTATGTTAGCTCAATTTAAGATTTTAGACTTTAGTGTTCTAACTTGAGTTAAAAAGTTATTTGACTTGCAGTATTGTGTTGGGTCCCAACAATACTTAATATAGTTCATTAGAAAGTTACTAATAATCAGAAAGTTTATTAGATAGTTATTACTTATTAGAACATAGTTCAATTAAATTGTTAATTGTACTTAAACCATGCTTCTAATTAGGCCTCCAATCAGGCCTCTATTCGAGGCTTAGATCCGTCGTGCCGTGCCAAGTGGGGTTGAGCCCAGGCACGTCAGGAAAAGGATATGGCCCTACTTTTGAGGTCTAGACTTGGCACGAAGTACTGTACTCTAGACATCCATGTATCGTAATATTTCGGGCCAGCCCATTTCGGACCCTACCTCTGTTATTAGTAGCATCCAGTATTGTATTTCTTTGTTTATTAACAAACTATATTAACTAAGACCTGACCTCTCTTGGCATTACAGATTTGAAATTTTGGGTATTCATGAGTTTGATAGTGACCGCAAGAGAATGTCAGTCATTGTTGGTTGCCCTGACAAGTCGATAAAGTTATTTGTCAAAGGAGCGGATAGTTCAATGTTTAGTGTTATTGATAAATACTCTGATGTGGATACTTTACATGCAACTGAGATGCACCTTCGTTCCTACTCTTCTGCGGGTTTGAGAACTTTGGTCATTGGTGTGCGGGAGCTGACTAAAACAGTGTTTGAGGAATGGCACCTTGCCTATGAGAAAGCAAGCACTAGTTTATCTGGAAGAAATGATTTACTAAAAGCTGTTGCACTCAAGGTAGAATGCAATATCCATATATTAGGAGCCTCTGGAATTGAAGATAAGCTACAAGATGGTGTACCTGAAGCCATTGAATCTCTCAAGAAAGCAGGGATCAAGGTGTGGGTTTTGACAGGGGACAAACAAGAAACAGCCATTTCTATTGGTTTTCATGTAAACTCCTAACGGATGATATGACCCAGATCATAATAAATAGTCATTCTGAGGAATCTGCGAAGCAGAGTCTCAAGGACGCAATAGCCTTGTCCAAGAAGCTGGTAGCAGTGCCTTCAAGCACACAGAATACCAGAGAGCGCAGACAAGAGGCTAGAGTTTCTCTTGCATTGATTATTGATGGGCTTTCACTTGTTCATATTCTTAAAACTGAGTTGGAAGAACAGGTAAACATGCATAATTTTACTGCTTGGAATGCCATTATTCTTCCTATCCCCCCCCCCCCCCCCCCCCCCCCTCTCTCTCTCTCTCTCTCAACCTTCTGTTCTTGCTGAATTTATACTCATAGTTCTTTATCGTGAATGATGCAGCTGTTTGAAGTAGCTGTAGTTTGCGAGGCAGTTCTATGTTGTCGAGTGGCTCCATTGCAAAAGGCTGGAATAGTTTCTCTTGTAAAAGAGAGAACTAGCGACTTGACACTTTCTATTGGAGATGGTTTACTTCATCCTCATTCTATGTTTTATCTTTTCACCATCCTGTAAATGGTGAATATGAACAAGTTTGCATTGATACTTTCTCATCAAACCTTTCGTTTTTATTTGTTTTTGCCAGGTGCAAATGATGTTTCAATGATTCAAATGGCTGATGTCGGGATTGGTATCAGTGGTCAGGAAGGCCGGCAAGCTGTTATGGCGTCTGATTTTGCCATGGGGCAGTTCAGATTTCTAGTTCCCCTTTTATTAGTCCATGGCCACTGGAATTACCAGCGAATCAGCTACATGATTTTATACAACATATACAGGAATTCTGTACCCGTATTCATGAATTATTGGTAAGCAGCTGCTCATAACTCTCATTTAAACAGGTTTCATAAAATTATAATCTCATCTGCTCCCATCAAAATTGGGTTGGCTAGGAATCTTTATCCCTATAACAAGAACAATGATAATTATTGGCTATCTAAGATGTGAAACGTGTCCAGTGATGGGAAATTACGCTTCACCAGCAAGCGACGATCGTCGGGTAGGGAAATTAATACTAATAATGCTAGTAGATGGGTTTTAACAAAAGAAAGAAAGCACAGACTAACAATTTCAGTCTTAAACAAATTAAAGATATTAACTATGTTATTTAGGCAAAAGTTTTTACAATCAATATTAAGAGTACTAATATAAAAATAGCAGATACACACAATCTCAATAATATAAGTGGATAACAGTCAAGGCAGATAAAACTCTAGAGATGGTACATCAATACTCTTTGATAATTGATTGTTATGCATGTCAGTGATCATCTGAAGGATCTGGCCTTCGTACATCGTTGGTGGTCGGACGCTGGTAGCTGCTCCTGAGGTGAGGAGCAGATATATTCGGTGAGCTGCCATTGGCAGCAGGTGGAGCGATCGTTCCCCGGCGATGCTCTTTGACGTGACACCTTTTTTGGAAGGTTTTGGGTTAGATAGGAGCAGGGGCGGCTCAACCTCTAGGCGAATGAGGCAGTCGCCTAGGGCCCTCAAATATAATGGGGCCTCCAAAATTATAGTATAAATTAGTATTTAACTAAAATAATAAATATAAAATATAGAAAATGTTTTTTGCTTGTTCAACTGGGAATGCCGGAGTGGTTATTAGACATGATTAGAAATTGTGTGGGCTTTGCCTGCGCTAGTTCGAATCCTATCATCCACATTTTTTTGATTTTTTTCCCTCTTCATTTTTTATTAACAGGAAAAGCATGAGTTTCTTTCACTTTCCCAAGCTAATATCCTCCACTCTCTATAACTATTTAATTATAATTAAAGAGGAGTCTCTTCCACTTCCTCAGCTGTCTTTTCCACTATCCCAAACTATTTAATTATAATTAGAGAATTTTTCAAAATTAAAACTCTCTCTGTGTGCAGCCTCGATCTTCGCCGCCCCCATCGCCCAGACCTCAGACTGACAGCAGGACCAGCAACTGCTCTATAAAAAAAGATACGTTAGCAAAACTTGAATATAAAAACTTGATTAAAAATTTTGCATCTTAAAAAGCTAGAAGAATTATTTTTTAATAAAATATTGATTAAATAAAATATTAGTTAATATTAATTATTTTTTTAAGTATATTTTAAAAGGGCCCATTCGAAATTTTCGCCT
Organism: Agave tequilana; assembly: GCA_038442645.1. Taxonomy (NCBI): domain Eukaryota; kingdom Viridiplantae; phylum Streptophyta; class Magnoliopsida; order Asparagales; family Asparagaceae; genus Agave; species Agave tequilana. The sequence goes on along the minus strand of JAVJIF010006013.1, from coordinate 14,590 downwards.
AAGGTCTCCCTAGAAATTGAGCCGCCCCTGGATAGGAGAGAGATCTTGAGTGTAGGGACTCAGATATCAATGAAAGTATCAGTTTGTGGTGGATAAAAATCGGCTCACCGTGGATTCGACCCATCACAAGCGGAGTTTGACACTGCCCAGGTAATATTTGTCAGAACACAGAGAAAATACTTTTCAGGTTAGGAGTACCGATGTGGTGCCAGCCTAAAATCTTGACGTGAGAATCAGGTTAGGAGTACCGATGTGATGCCGGTCTAAGATTTTCGACGTGAGAATCAATAGGTGGAATGGAAGGGAAGAATAATATAATGAAAGCTACTTATGTGGTGGAGGAAAGGACCACACAGAGATTAACTGCGAGTGTATTGGAGGGAATGGTAGAGGACAATTCCCTGGAGTGGTGTGAGTGTATCTGTGTCTGAGTGTATGATTTGAAAGTTAGGAAGGCGATCTCATCCTCTTCTCCTGAGAGAAGAAAGATCTTATATATCTGACTTGGTTGCTGGCGTGGAGGCGAAATAATGGAAGGTTGTAACTGCATGATCAGCACGTGCTGGTTTCTTCGTAACGACCGCAATCACGTCCTTGATTTGTTAGGATCACATGCCAGTTTTTTCATTGCCATGTATAACCTGCCTGCTTCAATGTAGGGGCATTGCATATTGTCAATGTGAGGAGGATGATATTGCGTAATGGCAGGCGGGTGGACTGTTGCTGGGCATTTCTGATATGGATTCCGGAATTTTGGACATTGCTTGGTTCTGGAGTGATAATGTTTTTGGGACAGAGGGTTGCTCCGAGAAGGCCTGGTGTAGCGGAGTCCCCGGGACGGAGGTGCCTTCAGAGCGAAGGATGACTTCTGGAGTGGCAGAGGCTTCGAGATGGACTGAGTGATGTGGTGGTTTAGGAGGTACTTGATTGCTTGGACACGTGTCACCATCGTGACAGTGGTCAAATTTTAACCGCTACATTACTCTTTTTATTGTTGATTGATTAAATATATAAGGAACTCTCAATGCAATATATTTAATTCATGTGTTTATTGCGTGCCCAAACAATTAGTTGAATTGTTTCATAAAGTGCCACAAATTCATACCAAAATCTTTCTTAAAGAAGGAAAATCCATTTCTGAACCTCATGTTCAGGGTTTTTGTCTTGCTTGGTTTTTAGGTTGAGATGTAAATGTACTCTATCTCATAATCGTCTTCTGGTACAGATTGTCCTTTCATAAAAATGTTAGAAGAAATTTTGTTTTAAATAATAATTTATCTTTGGGAAATTTTTATTCCATATTTCATCTCTGAGGTGGTAAACTAACTTTTGGCCTTTTGCTGCAGGTATGTATATTATACCTTATTTAGCATGTCAGTTCCGATCAGCGACATGAATTTGCTGCTTTATTCGGCAATATACACTTCTTTGCCAAATATTTTTGTCGGAATTCATGACCAGGATTTAAGCAGGAAAACCCTGCTCAAGTTCCCTGAGATGTATGGAGTAGGTCAAAGGGGAGAAAGCTACTCCGGCAAACTGTTTACGCTGACAATGCTAGACTCTATTTGGCAAAGCTTATCCTTATTTTTTGCAGCTAATTTTGCCTATAAACAAAGCACTTTGGATTATGACAGCTTAGGAGACATATGGATTTTTTCATATGTCTTGCTTGTTAACCTCTACCTGGCCATGGATGTCATCCGGTGGAACTTGAAACTACATGTAGTGATTTGGGGAAGTACAATTGCAGGTTTTTGTATCATCCTTGCATTAGACCAGTCGCCTGGACTGCCTGGTTATCGGTAATTACTCTTGCTATATGCCATTTATAATTACAAATCTGTTATCACAATTTTTTTTTTGCATTGTTTATGTTAAAACTTGTATTTATATTCATACCAAATGTAAATTATAATTATAGCCCATAAGAACAAGCCATTTTCCAATTAGTTGGTGTTAAAGAGAAAATTACTTAGCCTCATTCCTACGGAGGGACTGCATCCTTGATCATTTCCAGATTTTGCAGTTTTTCTCAATTTTCGCTATAAAGCCTTAGGTGCAATCCCTCGTTCTTTACTATTTTAGATGCATGTTAGGGTATGTTTGTTTTGCTGCAAGTCGTAAAACTTTTTTTTTTTCATTTTCCATTATTTGTTTCGCTAAAAACAACTTGCAGAATGCAACTCACAATTTCTCACTTACAGTTGCTACAGTTAATTTTGTGGTTATGTAAATCTCACTTTTAGGCTCACATTTTCTTACTTGCAGTTACAGTTAATTTTGTGGTCATGTAATCCCACTTGTAATACACTTGCAGTTCAAAGAAGTTACTTGATAATCAATTTATAATTTAAAATTATTAAATATTTAATATTTTTTAAATATTTTTTAATAATGTTTAACTTGTTTAATTATTTAATTATTTTATATTTTTAATCTTTAGTTTTTTTATTATTTTAATATGGTTTTTAATATTTAATATTTTACTATTTTAATTTAATATTTTTATTTATTTTGTTATTTAATACTTTATTATTTTATTAATACTTATACCATTTTTAATATTTTATTTAGAGTTAATATTTTATTAGTATAAAAATATTATACTTTAATATAAAATTACTATATATTAATTATTTGTTTTTAATATAAATAATTACTTTATTAATATATACTTTATTATTATATAATATTTTATTATGTTAAATAATAATGCAATATAATAATATTATAATAATAATTTATTATTAAAATTATAATTATATTTTATTTTGTTAATTTTATATTTTATAATATTACAATAATATTATAATACAATTTAATATATAATAATTTTTAAGTACTTTATAATATTATAATATTATAACTATATTTTATTATTTTCTTAAGATTTTTTAATATTTATGTTTTATTAGTATTCTTAAAATTTTATTAATGTTCTTTAGATTTTCTTAAATTTTATATTATTTATTTAGTTAATATTTTAATAATATTTTACTAATTATACTGATCTTATTAATATTATTGTATAAATAAAATATTAAGATTATTAATAATTTTTCTCAAATTTATTAATACAATTTAATTTACAATAGTAGATTTAATTTAATAATATTTATAATATTTAAATCACTGCTACAGTTAATTTTGCGATCAACTTTTTCACTTACGCTTTTAAATTACCAACGAAACACTGAAAAATACAATATACTTTCTCATTTACACTTTCACTTTACCAACCAACACTGTAAAACATAATATACTTTCTCATTTACACTTTCACTTTATCAATCAAATACTGAAAAACACAATATATTTTCCCTGCTACAGTTCACTTTTCCCATTCTAATTTTACGACTTACGACTTGCGGCAAAACAGACATGCCCTAAATCTGTCTTATCATTTGGTTTGGGGGCTCCTCAAATTTTCCATAGTAAATCAATCTTCTCAGTAGGGGCTCCTCAATTTTCCCTTGTGTAGATAAAAGCCAAATCATCTCAGTTTAAATCCCATGCATTTGTGGCAATGGGTACAGCTATTCAGTTTTCCACACAACATCATCATAACCATATCCTTTAAGCATTACCCATAGCCACATTTCCTATTAACGGTGCCATCTAGGTTTGTGGCAGTTTAGCTAAAACCCTTTATCCACCTTGTGCCGTTCCCTCATCGTATTTAACCCATGAAAAGAGACCAAAATTCTTTCTGCTGAATCTTTCCTTACCCCCAGCATCCAGTTAACAGTTTACACAGACTTTTCACATAATTTAGGCGCGAAATTGCTATCTCCTGAACAAATCTTTTAATGGCTGCTTCTGATAATACCACAGGGCCTTCAACCATTTATTATCCTCCGGAGTATATTGGCTCATGATGCTCTGCATGGTGGTGGTAGCATTTCTTCCCCGTTTTGCATGCAAGGTGTTCTGCGAATACTTGTGGCCTGATGATATCCGCATAGGAAGAGAGATGGAGAAAATTGACAAGGGGATGGAGAAAATTGACAAGGTGGCTGCAGTTGCACAGAATGGTTTGAACCAATCTACAGACTCTCCGCAGTAAATGAAAACAATGATCAGAAAATCTTTGTGCGTGAACATGTTGTTTTGACTCTGGGGGGCCTTGCTCTTTTTTCAAGCCCATACAGTAGAAGTGGGAAATTTTTACATCCCACAATGTCATGTATTAGATTGATAATATATCTTTTATTAATTAAATATAGATACCGGTAGAGAGTATTTCTGCATCGACATATTGGCATCCCTTGTGAGTTGGTGAATTTTGGGGTTTGCTGCTATTTCCTGCTGAATTGTTGCTGAAAGAAAAAGATAGGAAAAAGTTTGAAGGTATCTGAAGCTTCAAGTTTTGCAGCTATAGTTCTTCCTATGGATGACACCTTTCGGTTGCTGTAAGCTGTTTGCTTATGGTGGTTCTCTTATAATCGAATTGTGCAAGGGTGCATTTTGGATTGGCTCTTTACAAATTGTTGTTTTTACATGGTATTATCTGGTGCAAGCAATTCTATGGATCTTCATGCCACTGTCATAATCATCATGATTTTAAATATATCTTGATAACAAGGCCCAGGATTTGCTGCTCTATAGAACATTTGAATTCACGCTGGCACGAGTTGTCATGAATTTGTGGCTATGGTTTTCAGAAGAGGGAGAAGGCTATTTGCTTGTGGAGTAGACAACTGCATATTCATAGATCTAATATGTATTAAGGGTCTTGCTAATGAGTGCCCTTAGTGCAATGGTTAACCAACAATAAATTAGTCTCTTTGTCAGCTGATTGCCTTTTCTGAAGATAGAAAAGTAAAAATTTTTTATAAAATACAATGTCTACCCTCATTGGAAAACATATGCCTCCACCTTTATATGATCAACACATACCAAGCTCAGTTGGATCCGTTGTCATCATCATCAATTTCTTATGTCTTTACAAAAATTCATAACTATTTTATCTCTATACAAGTGAGGATCTCAACTAAGTAGACACACTGAATCTTGACATATCTCTAATAACTGCTTTTCCCCGATTTGGTGAACTCTCGAATAATCTTTGACCTCGGTTGCAGGAGATGAGTGATCTGAATCTCTCTTGTCCATACGATTCTCTAGTCCAATGATCATTGATGTCAGCCTCCAAAGCTTATAAACAAAAATCTCTATATTCTTTAGTGAAAAAATTAGTACTTTTTAAAAATAAATTTATGGGAAATTTTGTTGAAGGGAAATATTGGTCCAAACTGAGCATTTATATTTTTATCTCGATCGAATTCATGATTGAAGAGCTTATTTACGATGCCAAGCTGGATTCTTCAGAAAAGAGAGCGAGATCATTAGATTATGAAGGGTTGAGTGAAAATTTAACTTTTCCATTCTTCTCTCTCTCCCCCCTCTTTGTGAGGGGAAACTCTCTATTTTTCCTTCGAAGCATTTTAGAGCTGCAAAGATGGGTATATACTTGGTGAGGGCTCGAGGGGAAGAGAGAAATTTCCGTCCATGCATTGGTCCACAAACTCTACACATGACAACTGTACTCGTATAAACAACGAGGCAAATAAATTCCAAATCGTGGGGAGGCTTGACATTATCAAAAAGATTTACTTTTCAGTATCCAAAATAGTGGAAATATTGTCAAAAAGGCTTATTTATTTATTGCTCGTTGACCACTGCACTGGGGAACTCGTTAGCAGCCCATGTATTAATTCATAATTGAAATTAGAAAATATTAGATCTTGACAGTCAGTTCGTGATTAGAATTATGAATATTTGACCTACGTATTGTGATCCGTTATCTGTTATAAATCTATGATATGTTTTCTTTTTTGTTGTTTTTGATTTATTGTAATGTATATGAGTTTTTCGAAGAACTTTTTTTTCCCTGATAAAATACATGGACTCACGAACGAGCAAAGAATATCATGGGAAAGAGGCGGGGAGTACGTACATCGCTCTCGGACACCACGCTATTAGAAGCATAGGCCACGCATGAAAGGATCAAAATGGTCTTTTACGAGCTGTGGGTCATGCATCACAGTTGATGGACGGCCTGAGGGGGAGAGAGGAAAAAAACATGTTTTGTGATGGGCTCACAAAATATGTTTTTATTTTTTTCTCCCCATCGGACGGTCCGTTAGTTGTGATGGATGGCCGACAGCGCGCGAGGGACCAAACACGTGACCCTTCGCATGTGACTTTCCTATTCGGGATTGGATCAATGTGTTAGCATCCCACGGCAGGGATAACACGTTTATGGCAGTAACAATCAGTGGAGGAAAGTCCCAGGAAATGAAAAATATCTCAAAGATAGAGGCGTTGAAAGTAGGAAGTACTTCAACTTTTACATTATAATAGGATAGGAAATGATTGAGTCAACCCTAACTGCTAGGAGGCAAGATGAGACAAGCAAAGCCTAACGCCTCAATAGCTCATAGAGTAGCAAGTGTGGAGGTCTCTAGGAGTGAGTACACGTCACTAGAATGAATAATCAGAGAAAAGAAGGTTCAAGGGTGGACATGATGGAACAATAAACGACACTGTTGGTGAAGTGAAGTTTCACTGAAGACTGAGAAGAAAGAGACCGATAGCAAAATTTTCCTTGAAAGAATTCACCAGCAGGAATGGAGAGCATGGGCAAAGTAAAGACGTATCCTCAAGTGGACTATCCAGAGTGGTTGAATGAGCATGATGATTCAAGAGCAAATGCCACGTCAGTCCAAGTATGGAGGTAGTGGGAAGACCACCAAGGAGAAAGGGGTCGAATGCTGATAGGCTAGTGGAATCGGCCAGAAAGATGGTTGGGACGACTAAAGATGAAGAAATATGTTTGACTTAGACAGTCAACAAGCATCATTCTCCTTGACACGATGCTGCCATTAACTAGAGAAAAATAGGAGAAGTGTTCACGAGAGAAATAGACCGCTGTGTAGCTTCACCGTATTGATGTATTCTAGAGACTGGTCAATGGGTTGGTCAAAAGGGCAGCATCAAAACATGCAGTAAAAGTCTAGTGAAGTTAGAGAGGTTAGCTCTAAACTAAAGACGAAAGAGTTTGAGTCATTGATCGGAAGCGCAGTTCCGTTACTAATGTCAAGAGATTTATATGGAAGAAGTAGGCGAAAATTTGATTCAAGCTAAAAAATGCTTATGGTTTCAACATGATTGGCCTTTTGGGAAAGAACCTTGTAGACCCAATTGAGACCTTAGAACCAGCCAAAGAATAAACCTTAGATCACACACACACACACAAAGAGAGGAGACTAAGATTTACAAGGCTCTGCAAGATGCCTACGTTCCTGAGACAGAAGAGAGAGAGAGAGAGAGAAAAAGATCTATTGATAATTTACACAAGATTATAAGAGAATTACAATTGGTTCTCTCAAGAACTCGCTCAGAAATCTCTAACCTTAGAAATGGGTTCACGTTTCCTTTTATAGAGAGAAGAAAATACCCCTAAAACTAGCTCCAAGTCGAATAAAAAACTACTCTGACCCGACTATCAGTCAACCGGCCGGTCGACCGATTCAAGTATGGTAAACTGCAGGACTTACTAGAAATGTCAGTCGATCGGCCGCCGGTCGACTGACATTTCCAAATGGGGTCTTTTTCCTCGTGTTCGGTCGATTGATTTCAATTCTTGTGCATGTTGGTCGACCGCACGGTTGACCGAAGCTCTAGCATAGAGTTAAAAAACTCTATCCTCCTTTGTTTATACCCTTTCTCTATATTTTCCATTTCCATGAGGATTTTTCAAATCTTAGCCGAACTCTAATGAACTCCTGACGAAATCGATACATGATCTCGGCGAAATCAACACACGATCTTAACTTGGCCGAACAGACAACCAGTTCCAAATGAATCGGCAACACACTCATAATTGATTTCAAATGATCACACTGGATCTAAATTGAGTTTGTCGTCCCCTCAGGCAACTCTCTCCAAACTCCAATATCAATTGTAAATATTCTAAATTTCAACTCAATCATCCAAACAGAATGCACCATACATGCATTCCTAACACTCCACTTAAGAGAATCAACACCATATGAGCTGATTAACGAACACATCTACAACTCAGCAACTGAATGGAACACCATTCCAAATGACCTCAAGAAGAACCCAACATGAGCCAACACTGACTCAACAACTGACTTGCACTCCAATCAAATGTGTTGAAGATGATCTAATCAAAACTGAGTAAAGCATACTACATAACTAATTTCAGCTCAAAAACTAAATGCACGCCACCTTATACAAGCTCAACTATCTTCTCACCAGAAGATCAAATATTTATCGAGTTCACAACTCTTCACCTCTACATGAAGTCTAAATTTCATCTTTCGCTGTCAATTCTCGAGAACCCAATAAACCAAATAGGGCTGCCCCACCAAACGGGGGTGCGCCATCACAGTTGTCTACATACCCTCTGCCCAATGGATCAAGCCTCTCGTAGTTCATCCATATCAGCTCAACCGAGCTCAACGAACTCTCTTCTTTGCATCAACGAACCCAACTGGCCAAGTCATATGAACCTCATCAATACGAGATACATGCTTCTTTACAACCCACCTTCGTGGATTCCTTCTGGTTCATCTAGCTGCATCTGAACCATCTTAATATGCTCAGTATCCATATCCGCTACTCGATCTCCACCCGGTGTCACGATCGATGGAATCCCGATGATACAGAACCAACTGGATAATGTGGAGTAGCATCAACCTCCACCCGCTGCGATACTTCTGACTTGATCTTCATTATCTCCACCTGCTGGGAGATGGTAGGCTTCACCATTAAAGCCTCATCCAATGTGACACGTCTGCTCGAGACAAATTCTTTATTTTTTGGATCCCATAACTTGTAACCTTTCAAGTCTTCTTTGTATCCCAAAAAACACCAATTTGTTCACCTTAGAGTCCAATATGTCTTTCTTGACATCAATATAGGCCGGACAACCAAATACTCTAAGTGAACCATAGTCACGAGCAGCTCCACCTAACTAAATCTCTAAAGGAGTCTTATCTCCTATCGCAGTCATCAGTAGTCTATTCAAGAGATGACTAGCATACTCAATCGCCTTAGCTCAAAATGATTTGTTAATAATGCATTAAAATGATAAATGCCGAACCTTCTCCAGCAAGGCACGGTTCACCTCTCTGGCTGCACCATTTTTTCCATCTGTGAAGTGGGTCTCAATACTATTGTTCTAGCCAAATTGCAGGGAAAAATCCTTGTACTCCTCAGCATGATCATACCAAAGCACCTCAATGTTCCTACCTGTCTCATTTTCCATCAAATTCTTCCACTTCACCAACAACTCTAGGGCTTCAACTCTTTGTCTCATAGGGTATACCCAACAACGCCCAGAATAATCATTTACAATTGAGATAAAGTAGCTATGGCCTCCAAGTGATGCATTCTGGTAGAACCCCAAACATCCACGTAAACCAACTCAAGAAGACCAAGCAAATGGTGAGTATCGGTGCCGAATTTCACCTTCTTCTTATCTAGAATACTACTATCACGTGCTTCCAAATGGCAGGTCGATGCACCTCCCAATGCTTGGTCTGACTTCAAGCCAATTTATCTGTGCCCACTGTGCCATAATCTGATAGAATCACCATCCAACTGTTCTGAAGACGTCAATTCAGTAACTGCACTATCCATCAAGTAGTATATTTTGTTGCGTCTAATGCCTTTCAGAACAACCAATGAACCGCCATACATCTTAAGAACGCCTTCTTCAAGAGTCCCTCTGAGGCCCTCTGCTTCTAAAGCTTCAATGGAGATCAAATTCTTCGTCATACGAGGAATATCTCACCTCTTTCAACTCTCTCAATGTTCCATCATACATCCTGATACAAATTATATCCTTACCAACCAACCAGCATGTGCGATTATCTCTCATGGAAATCAAACCGCCATCCAGCTCCTCAAAGCTAGCAAACAACTTCTTTCAAGGACAAATGTGATAGGTAGAGCCCGTATCCAATACCCACTCAGATACATCTGAATGACAACCTGGTGGTGTAATAGAAAGTGAAAAGAAAGAAAAGTCAAAATCAATACCATCTGACTTCACGAAAGTGGCCTTTGATCGTGACCCCTTCTTTAACTTATTGAGCTTTAGACAATCACTTTTTCAGTGTCCTTTCTCTTTACAGAAGGCACCTTGATCCTTCTCCAATTTGTGATTACCAACCATTAGCTTCCAAATGGATTTTTGCTGATTTTCTTCTTCGGTTTAGTTCTTGGTTTATATTCATAGTATATGATAATGTTTTACGCTGGCTGTTACAGACCTACCACAACCCTCCTCCTTTATCTTAGCTTGGGACATGCAGTGAACAGTGCACTGGCGCATGCTTCATTGGATGTGTGATAACACGCGGAGAGATAAGGTGAAAAATGAAGATATTCGTACTAAGATAGGTGTAGCCTCTATAGAAGAGAAATAAAGAAAATCGCCAACGATGATTTGGTCATGTGCGATGTAGACCTACAAATGTGCCAGTCCGGCGAGTAGAGCGTATCAATTTAGGGTAAGTTAAAAGAGCGCAGGGGAGATCGAAGAAAACATGGATGGAGATAGTACGACAAGATATAGAGGCTAATTGTCTTAGTGAAGGCATATTGCTCGATAGGAATGAGTGGAGAAAGCTGATCCATGTGCCCGATCCGGTGTAATTCTCTTTTGGTTCATATAGCCTACCTTAAATACTTGGGACAAATGGCTTAGTTGTTGTTGTTGTTGTTGTTATTGTTTCTCTTCTTTGGTTTGGACTACTTTCTCCTGCGATCAATACCTCTGCTGATGTGTCACTGATAGAATACTTCTTGTCCTTCCTCCTCAATTCAAGAGAAGTGGTCACTTCTTTGTAACTAAGAGATGTTCTTCCATTTATCAATGTAAGCACAAAGGTCTCGTATCCCTCATCAGGGAGAGAACTCAACAATATTAAAGCCTTGTCTTCATCATCGATCACTACATCCAAGTTTGCCAAATCCACGAGAAACTTAGTGTAGATGTTGATGTGTTCACTAATGAAGGTTCCTCTTTTTAACTGGAAACGGTAAAGTCTCCTCTTTAAATATAAGCGGTTCTCAACGCTCTTCGTTAAGTATTTGCTCCCGAGAGTCTCCCAAATCTTCTTCATAGAAGTCTCATTCATCGCATCATACTTTAAACCTGTGTTAAGTAAGACCTAATGACCCCACACACCGTCCTATTCATCTTCTTTCAAACCTTTTCATCTACTTCCGCAGGTCTTTCTTAAAGCTTAAGACTATCCTCCAAATTCTGCACATCTATTACCTCGCATCTCCACAATCCAAAATTATTTATGTCATCAAACTTCACCACATCTATTTTCATGTGATGAACATTCTAAATGTTCTCTACTACAAAAGAATCACTCCCACTGAATATTTCTCCAACCATTTCCCCAATATTCTCAACCACACAAACGAAACAACTATGTAATAGAATTACAAATGATAAAGTTCAGATTTTACTTTAATTGAAAGCTAAAGATGAGTTTCCAATTGATCTCTCCGCCAAAATTGAAGATGAGATCCAGTTGGATTAAAATCCGATTTTTATCGAACTGAAGCTTCCAATCTCCAAGACCCAAGCTTCAAAGTAAAGATCCACTCCACCAAATGATTGTAGACAAGATCCAATCCAATAAAAATCTGATTTTTATCCAATATAATCTGATTTTTATCCAACAAAAGTTTCAGATCTAGAAAATTCAAGCTTCCAATCAACGATCCGATCCACCAAACGTAACCCAAGCGTTACCTAGAGCTCTGATACTACTTGTTGAGACCTTAGAATCATCTAAAGAACAAACCTTAGATCACAAACACACATAAAGAGAGGGAGACCAAGATTTACGAGGTTCGACAAGATTTCTACGTTCCCGGGACATAAAAGAGAGATCTATTGATGATTTACATAAGATTACAAGAGAGTTACAATTGGTTCTCTCAAGAGTTTACTCAGAAATCTCTAACCCTAGAAATGAGTTCAAATCTCCATTTATAGAGAGAAGAAAACACCCCCAAAATCAGCTCCAGGTTAGGTCCAGAATTGCTCTGACCTGACTGGCGTCGACCAGTCGGTCGACCGATCCATGTATGCAGTCGAACGCCCAGTCGATCGCTCAAATTGTAAGACTTACTAGAAATAGGCCGGTCGACGACCAAATGGGGTCTTTTTCCTTGTGCAACATCAGTCGAACGTTCGGTCAACCGATTTCAATTCTTGTGCATGTCGGTCGATCGCACGGTCGACCGAACCTCTGTCGCACGGTCCACCGAACCTCTGTCATAGAGTTAAAAAACTCCATCCTCCTTTGTAACCCTCTCTCAACACCCAAATGCTTCACCTATCATCAACCTTTAAACAAGGAGTTTTGCGTGCTGCCTCAAATTTTCATAGGAAACCAAGTCAACTGGACAAGCAATGACATCTTTTCACATAGAATAGGCACCCAACAGCAAAAATGAAAGTCATTAGCGTAAAAGGTGAATTGCTACAGGAAAGAGGCAGTAGGCACAAACTAATACTTTCAATTGGAGAGTTGGAAGAGTTGATAGTTGATTCTCGAGGAGGAGGCAGAAAAGGGTCACGCCTTATGGATAAGCCAGCTGAGGCATTATTCTAAGGCAAATCTGGAATGACAATGGTCGGGGAGAATCAATGGCGCCATGAGTGTTGAAAAAGCAAAAGAGAAATCATGGATGCTTGACAAAGAAGAAATAAAACCCTAGAATGCATGAACGTGTGAAGTGATGGAGGCCTCATGTAAGAGTGATGGGGCACGCGATTCCGTTGTGGATACGCGCGAATGAGGGAACATGTTGATCGGGATTTGGAGAATCATGTGGGGGTAAATCTTTCTTGTCGTCATTGCATGTTGGTTCGGTATTTGAGGTCGATGACAAGATTAAACGCAGCACGTGCATGAAGGGCATGTGGCAATGAAAGTCAATAGGCTTTGATGCCTCAAAGATTCACAGAAAAGATCTGCATTGGTTCTCTGAAGGAAGAAGTCACCGTGGTTATTAAATAGTCTTCCATTAGTGACAATCACGTGGAGAAGGTATCTTAGTCAATACCCTCTATTTTCAACTGAGATAAGGGGCACAGATGTTTTGCACTTGAAAATCTCAGCGCATTGGCCTGTGCTCAATCAAAGGCCCTGTTAATACACAAGTTGATTGAGTAGGTTCAAACTGATGGATAGGTTGAGGGATCAGTGAATATGGGCTCAGCCTAGAATGTGCGCGGCAGATATTTTTTGCCGTGGAGATGCCTGAGAAAATTAGACCCTCTAAAGATCAGAGTGAATACTGCTGTTAAAAGGGAAAAATATGTCATATGAAAATCAAAGCTAGGTAATGATGTGAATTTTAATGTGTTATCACAAGCGTGCGGTTGTAATCACCTAGAGGGAGAGGGTGAATAGGGGATGTGCTAATTAAATGCGTAATTTAAAAGCTTAACTAATAATTCTAAATTAAACAAAGACAATTAAACAATATGAAGTTGATATGACAATAAAGCACAAGAAAATAAATAAGAGAGATAATATCAAGCATACAAGATTGAGCACAATGAATAAGTATGCAATATATAAACAAAGAGTTGAGTTGAGAGAGAAAGTTGAGCAATCAACACACGAGAGATTTGTTTCGAGGTTCGAGCTACTTGTTTTACGTCCCTGCCTTTACCGTAATGAAGGATTTCCACTAACTCGATTCTGTAAGGTCACTTGGTGCCACAACACCTATAAGTTTCCTCTAGAACTCTCGAACCCGCAAGTCCCTGACTCGTTCTCGTAAGACTACAAACACACGAAGCTGCAAGTTTGTTTGAGGTTGCACCCTCAAACCAATCTTAATACAATGAAGAACAACTTGTAATCATAACTCTTGATCACAAACAAACTCTCAAACAAAAAAAAATCCCTATAGGATAGATATAGAAGTGATAGCCCAAGTTTGTGTGAGAAAACTAAGTGATTGAAAGTGAAGATAGTTCAAGAAAACACAATTGAAAAACTCTCTTAAAGATAAAGAATTGAGGATCTAAAACTTGGAGAGAAACTGTAATATCTCTATTTTTGAATACATGAAGTCATATTCTAGCACGTATATATATACTGTATTAACTATTATTTACTTTCTAATCTAAGTATTATTATTAATTCTTATTAATTACTATTACCAATAACTATTATGATTTTATTAATATGTGATTGTTATTTATTATTATTATTATTGTTATTATTATTATTTTACATTTTTCCGAAGCCCATGGCCCAAACCCACTTTCGTTTCCCCTTATATTCTGATTATTATGGGACATCTAATATTTATTCAGAATTTTTTGGATTATTCTGAAAAACCTCCGAATTCGGTGTCGACCGATACTAATATCGGCTCTACAATTTTGAATTCACTAACAGAGTTAAGTTTCTAAAATTTGTTTTTAAATTATTCTTTAAAATCATATCTTATATTTTAGTGTATTTTTGAAGATTTTTCTAAATTTATCAAAAATGCGACT